>PVHT021183634.1:39317397-39378579 GCA_004024745.2 Catagonus wagneri | reverse complement strand
AAAAAAAAAAAAAAAGCAAAAGTGAGGAGCAGGTTCTAAAACCACATGGACAAGGAGGCAGAGAATTAAGACAATGGGCTTTGGCATCTGACCACATTGGTTATATATCACTTCACTAACAATTAGCTGTCTGATCTGAAACTAGTTACTGAATCTCAGTTTCCTCATCTCTTAATTGAGCATGAAACCAGTAGCTGCCTCATTGGCCTTTTGTGAAAATTCAGTGAGATAACACCAGGTGCTCAATTGTCCTTGGCAGAGTAAACACTCAAAAAATGGCTCGCTATTATTCATCTCTACTATAGTTGACATAATTCGCATAAAAATGGAAATACGTTACTTTTAAAGGGTACATTTTCACGTTTTTATTTTTCCAAGCTGAAAATCAGAGGTGTACAATACTTCCACGAATGAAAAAAATTATCATGAGAAAACATCTGGAAGCCCTTGGCCCAGTGCCTGGCACACAACAGTTCTTCCAAATACTTGCTGGAATGCCCCCCCCCGCCGCCCCCGGCCCTGCCTCTGGTCCTAGCCAGCTAATGTCAAATGAGTAATTCCCATCCAAGACTGATGAGAGGTGCCTGCCCACCCCTTACACTGGTCTCCTTAGGGCAGTGCCTCACCCACATCCGTCTCTGTTACCACCAGCAGACTCTTTCCCGGCGCCCCCTTACTGGAATAATTTCACTTTAGTCACCAGCCCAGTGACCACTTTGCTGAGGTCACCCACTCAATAAATACAGCTGACTGACTGAACCTGATAATTCAAAGAATAAAAACATTTCTATAAAGTCAGCATCTCATGGTTCTACATACAGTTAAGTATTACAGTTTTTGAAGGATAATTTCTAACTTTTAATTATGTGTCACCACCCCAATTAAACACTGTATATAGTCTCAAGGCTTCTACCACATTAGGTCATTATGGTAGGTTTTCTAAGCCTTGTAAGACTCACATAATTCACACTGAGCAATGGCTAAGTAAATAAAAAGCAACTTTTTAAGAACTCAATTTTGGTTTAGACCTATTATAATATCCCACTTCAAAAGTTAGTTTTGGGGCAGTTCCTGTTGTGGTGCAGCAGAAACAAATCTGACTAGTATCCACAAGGATGCGGGTTCAATCTCAGGCCTCGCTCAGCAGGTTGGGAGATCCAGTGTTGCCATGAGCTGTGGTGTAGGTACAGATGTATCTCGGATCCTGCGTTGCTGTGGCTGTGGCATAGGTTGGCAGCTGTAGCTCCAATTTGATCCCTACACTGGGAACTTCCATATGCTGAGGGTGTGGCCCTGAAAGGCAAAAAAAACAGAAGTTAGTTTTGGGGAGTTCTTGTGTGGCACAGGGGGTTAAGTATCCTGCAGTTTCTATGCTTGGCCACAGAAACTTTTGCGTGCCGGGGGCATGGTCAAAAACAAAATTTTAGGAAGAGACTAATGTAAGAACAACTTCAAATAGTATGCCTTGGATTTTATTACCATTTTGCTTTTAATACTCAGCCCAAAGACAAAAATATAGGATTATTTCCATCTTAAGAGGATATGAATATATCCTAATGGCCGATCACTCTATAGGTAAACATCGATAGGATCTACTGTAGATTCTTATTTTAAATGAGCAGTTCTCAAAGTGTTGTCTCCAGACCAGCAGCCTCGGGAATAACTAGGAACTTTTCTGAGAAACACAAATTCTCAGGCCTCGCTGCGACCTACTGACTCAAAAACTCTGAGACTGGGGCCCAGAAATTTTAACTAGTCTTCCTGGTGATTCTGATCCAGGCTACGGTTTGAGAACAAATCCTTTAAACACAGGGACCCAATTAGCACCAAACCATTAAACTATTGAAGAGTTACGACAAAATATGTAGCCAGAGTGGCTTTGGATGTCTTGCAGAGTAAGTTCCCTGGGGCAGAAAATGCCACCCTCCCTTCTTTTAAAACAGTTTTATTGAGATATAATTGGTATATTAAAATATTTAATATATACTATTTTCTTAGTTTGGACATATGCATACCTTCATGAAACCACCATCACAATCAAGATAATAGACATATCTATCACCTCTAATTTTCTTTGTGCCCATCTGTTGCTGTAAGAACACACAACATGAGGTCTACTCTCTTAACAAAATTTTAAGTGTACAATACAGTGTTATTAACCATAGGCGCTATGTTGTATAGCTGATCTCTAGAACTTAAGACAACTTGCAACTTAAACTTTATACCCATTCAACAACACCCCATTTCTTCCTCTCCCCAACCCCTGGTAACCACCATTCTATTCTCTTCACTATGAGTTTGACTGTTTTAAATACCACATATATGTGGAAGCATGTATTTGTCTTTCTATGAGAAAATGCCTTTTATACAAGCTTCAGCTTGCTCAAGAAACCCTAAAACTGGGCTGATCTGACAATTTCATTGCCAAGTGGACAGGAAATATCCTTCAGAAACAAACAGGAGTTCCTGTGGCTCAGTGGGTTGGGAACCCAGTTAGTATCCAGGAGGATGCGGGATGGATCCCTGGCCTCGTTCAGTGGGTTAAGGATCCGCAAGGTGTGCAGTAGGTCGGCAGCAGTGGCTGCAGCTCCGATTTGGCCCCTAGCCTGGGAACCTTCATATTCATATGCCCTAAAAAGACAAGAAGAAAGAAACAAACAAACTAACAGTGCAAGGCTCTACAGCAGAATAAAGGGTTCGAAATGCCTTCCCTCAAACTCAAGCTAATAACACAGGCAGTAATCCCTCAATGGAATTAAATAGCATGCTGAAATTAAGAATTTGATCCCTCTCTCTGATTTGTTGGAAATTTGGCGGGCAAGTCACCACCTTTAGTGTGCCGTTAGCCAAATCGCAACTTTAAAAATCCCTGTGTGAATGCTTTGGCGTCAGCCGCTACTTACCAGTCCTGAAATCTTCAAGGTATTAACCCATCAAAAATCCCATCTCTCAGCCACTGTAAGGATGGTTATGTCCAAAACTTCACTATCACCTGTCAACAACAGAAACTTTTAAAATGTTAACTACCATATTGATGAAATATTTTGCTCTTATTATGAAGAAGTAGAAACATCTAGTTATAAGGGCATTACAAAGCTAATCTCATTAGGCCTTTAATTTTTACCCAGCAAACTTTAAGTTCATGGAAGAGCCCCATGGCAGAAACCTACATTCAAACCTACATTCAGCCTTTGAATGCAGGTTTCTGCCATTTGGCTCGTCCATGGACTTGAAGACTTAAGACTGAGTGATAAAAAATCAAGATTATATATAAAACTTACTAAAAAGAATGGGAAAAACAATTATATGCATAAATTGTCACAAATTAGTGAACATAAACTTATCCATACACCTATAAACCATCTTATACTTACATCCAATTTATACCTATATATACATGTACACCAGGGAAATGTGTCAGCATCTCAAATGAAATGAAGAGGAAACCTGGAGCGCTGGGTTGCTCCATGAGACTTGAAGGAACACAGATAGGACTCCTGTAAAACCTGAATCCAGTTCTATCTCCCATGAGGCTGGAAGACACAGCTTCCCTGAGCCTTGGTTACTTAAACAGCATCTCCTTAAAAATCATCTCCTGATATTTTTTTTGTTTTTGTTTTTGTCTTTTTGCCTTATCTAGGGCCACACCCGCGGCATATGGAGGTTCCCAGGCTAGGGGTCTAACAGGAGCTGTAGCTGCCGGCCTACACCACAGCCACAGCAACGCGGGATCCGAGCTGCGTCTGCAACCTACACCACAGCTCACGGCAATGCCAGATCCTTAACTCACTGAGCAAGGCCAGGGATCGAACCCGCAACCTCATTGTTCCTAGTCGGATTCGTTAGCCACTGAGCCACGACGGGAACTCCTCCTGATATTTTTAGATGTGAACCTATCTTGCATGGCTCTCAAAGTGAATCTGAATTTGCTGAACCCTAATTAATAATCCATATTCAAGGCAAGAGATACATAAACATTTGGCTTACCAAGGTTTCAATAATCACATGCTTCCAGTCTCCTGAGGGAGAGGATTGGTGCCTCCTAACTTCACAGTTTAGGAAGAAATCCCCCACTCCCTTCCTGTGTGTGTGAGACGGTGCTCACGGTTGTCACATACCTGATTCTGACCCTTAAGATCCTGAGAAGCAGGCATGACTTTTTTTTTTAATTATAGTCTATTCACAATGTTATACTAATTTGTGCTGCATAGCAAAGTGACTTCGTTATACACATATATACATTCTTTTTTAGTATTCCTTTCCATTATGGTTTTCCCCAGGGGATTAGACATACAATCCAATGTGCTGTACAGCAGGATCTTGTTGTTTATCCATCTAAGTGTAATAGTTTGCACCTACCACCCCTAGACTCTCAGTCCATCCCTCTCCCTCCCTGCCCCCTCCCCTTGGCAACCAGAAGTCTGTTCTCTAAGTCTCTGAGTCTATTTATCTTTTGTAGATGGTTTCACTTGAGGCACGACTCTTTTATTGTTCCCATTTTGCAAGTGGAAAAACAACTGTTTAGGCAATTCCCTAAACCCCCTGAGCAGAGGGACTAGCTCTATACAATCCCTCTTCTGGGACCAGACTAGAATCTCATCCAAAGGCAAATGGAATTGGTTTCATCAGATTCAAAATAATTGATGACTTGATTAGCTCTCAACCCTCAGAAAATCCCGTATTGGAAGCTTAAGGAAACCATGAAGCATGAAGGGAGAAAATGCACCAATAGAAAACAGCTTTTTTTTTTAACCAGAATCTTTTCAAAGGTGTCCCCCCCTTTCCCCTGCGTTCTCACTGCACAGCAAGAGACCACATCGCCCAGTCTCCCATGTGACCAAGTCCCTACCACTGGACCAGTAACCAAAGTGATGGACAAATTCCTAGTCACCAGCTTGAGAGCGCACCTTACTCCCTGGACTTCTGCTCTTTCCCCACTGCTGCCTGGGAGTGGAGGCCACTGGAATAACCACAGAAGCACAGAGCTACACCACTGGCCTGGATCTCTGGGTTGTAGATGGGCAAGATAATCCTTTGTGGTCTTAAAGCCACTGCGCTGTTGGGTCCTGGCGGGGTAACTTCACCTCTACCCTACATTACAGAAAGTAGGGAGGGTGAGGCTGGGAAGGAGAAAGAACAGAAAAGAAGCCAGCATAGTCTGTGGCAGAGAAACCTACTTCATTTCACAAGGAAGGGATAAGACAGAAATCAGCTTTAGTAATTAGGGCTTTGCCATTTGCTTAATGAGAAGAGAAAATATTTAACAAACTGTACATAAACATGATTTTGGCAAAAAGCAAACAAAATAATGTTAAGTGTATAAAAACAAGGAGGTCTGGATAACAAATGAAAAATATTAAGACAAAACTGCCAACAACTTGCTGGATCATAAGCAAACAAGCACATTAAAAAATTCTTTAGGTGCTATTTTTAAGCAGCCAGAAAACCTTGCTCAAAATTATTAACCATTATTCTCAAAAATATCTCAGTAAATAATAGGTATATAAAGAATGAATCATGCAGCCTTTTCAGAAGGAACCATGCATGGCAACTTATTAAGAGCCCAGGGTTACAGGTTTCATCTAATCAAATTAGTAAAAGCTTGTCCACAAAGATAAAGACCAGAATAATGACAGGGAGCAAGGGCTATAGCTGTAGGGAAAGCCTTAATGAGAAGGATGGAGTGAAGTGCTGGGTGTGGTTGGCGCAAGTCAGTTAATATAATAGATCAAATAAGTATTGGGACAAAACCAGCGGGCATCCCACCTTTCTTTTACAGGTTAATGAACTCCATAGCTTTGTGGATATCATTATTCTTAACGCTAAACACAAGGCACCACCATTTCTTGAATTGGGAAACTTGTGAAGGGAAAGACTATAGGTTTGAAGATGCTGGGCTTTTCATAGAGAAGAGAATAATCTGTCTCCCAGTGAATCACCAAGAAAAAGCTGAGCTTTAATTTGTGCCCTCGAATCACAACAGTAGCCAAACAAAAGAATGAATATTGAAGTTATTTTTGCTTCTTAAATAAAATAGCCATTAATAAACCTTCAACTACTCATTCTCCCTAGTTTTGAGTTCCTGGTAACTCAGAAGTGTTATTAATTAAGTTCTAGGGCAGTGGAAATCCGTGACCAGATACATTTATACAATAAGTGCATTTTAAAACTTGTGCACATGTCTAAGCTTTGCTTATAATAAAGCAAATGATTTCACAGCATTGATAGAAACAATAAAGGAGAAGAGAAACCACTTATTGGTACTAAAGCCTTTACTGTAATAAACCAAATATATTTACAATTTATACAAATGTTTAACCTTCAACAAAAATACAAAAAAACATTTCACAAGATGCAAAACCAGGAAACAAGTTTCATTGGAGACACCACTGCTCTACCAAGGGCGGGCAGCCAGGGAATTGCAAGGAACAGAAAGTTGATCTCAGCAGATCACACAGAAGAAAAAGATGGACTCTTGCCCTGGTCGGTGGGTTCTGTTCCTCAAGCCGCAATCCTTGTCCCTCGGTCCACCCTGCCTCGGCGCTCCATTTGGTCTAGGTAGATGGGTGACCTGCTGATGTGCTGTTGCCTCCTCCTTGTAGACGCAGAGTATTGTTTTGTGTCAAGGCTTGGAAACAGGTTTTTGTGTTTTTTAAAGTTACAACGTTTCTATTTCTACAAATTCAAAACATTTTGGCCCAATTCAACTATAAACGTTAAACCACATAATGTTTTCAGTAGATGACTTCATAGACTGTCGCCTTCTTGTCCCCTGAGCCAGTGACTATGTACTTATCATCAACAGAGATGTCACAGCTGAGCACAGACGAGGACTCCTTGGACTGGAAGAGAAAACAATGGATGGGTGTTTAATGTGGAACAGACGTGGTCAGGGGCCCTGCTCCCTCCAAGGCATCTTCACTTCTGGCACCATCGGGAACGCTGTGGTCCAACTGTCATTCTAGGTAAAGAGCACTGACTTACCTGGAATATACTAGCTCCATAGGGGGTCCGCCAAGCATTGAGGAGGTTATCTTTTCCAGTACTCACAAACCATTTACCTAGAATTAGCAAAGGAACGTGTGGTTAAACAAGACCATAATCCCTGGTATACATTAGCTACTTTGACTTAAATTAGAGCCTTTGTAATCGTGAACTATCACGTGCAAGAGGTTGGGCAAGGACATGAGTAGAAAGAGCAGGTTTTAAAATCTGGGCTCCACTGTGAACCAGCTATAATCCTGGGTTTAACCGAAGTGGTAGCAGGGACCATGTCAGCCCCACCAGCCACGAGATACGTGACAGACAGTCTCACATCCAGCACGGAGTGGGTCCTCAAATAGTCAATCAGTGAAGTTGTTTCCCTTTAGTCTATTTAGGATAAAAACAGGACTAGGAAGGATTAGATGACAAATCTAAGTAGAACAGCGGACAGGATATATGGTGCATAGAATGTAGTTAATATGTGATAGCTACTCATCCATCCATCCATCCTGGGAACAAATTTTTAACTCCCCGTGAACTTCCTCCCTCATTATCTTCACTGAAGAGCATAATGGCCTGGGTACAGCTAAACACTTCCGTCTCTGACCATAGGTTCCTCATTCTGGCCAGTCCACTGTGACCTCCTCTGCTCCTGCCCCGTTCTCTAACTTTCCAGCCACCCCTCTCAGAGTGGTAACTAACTGCCCCCCCACCCACATCCTTGACTCTCCCCACTAAAAACAAACATGTGTCAAAACCTTGCATTAGGCAATTTTATTGCCTGCTGACTTTTCTCAAATTAGAGAAACAGACTGAAACAGACATGCTCTGAGGGACATTTTAAGACAATAGAATTATTGCATCCAGCTGCTCAGAGAACAACATTTTTTCCAGATATGATCTCCACTATATTTTTGTAGAAGTATTTTCCATTCAGGCCATCAACATCCTCTGGTTTCCTTTCAGTTGAACTCACCACAATAAGCAAATTTTAGGGACAGCACACAGCTCTCGTGGAGATGCAGCTGGTACTTGTCAGGTTTGTTCACATGCAGAACTTCCACGTTGCTGCTCTCCATGCCCACAGCCAGCCATTCTCCAGTTGGGCAATAACCAAGGGAGAATATCTACAAGAAGCATTAGAGGCTTGATGAGTACTTTGCCCAGTGAACTTAGGCAGTGAACAGACAACTCAAAAGGGAGGAAAACTAGCAAGAACAGGAAGATGAGGAGTTCCCGCCATGGCTCAGCAGTAACGAACCCCATGAGGATGTGGGTTCCATCCCTGGCCTCACTCAATGGGTTAGAGATCCAGCATTGCCATGAGCTGTGGTACAGGTCACAGACACAGCTTAGATCCCACGTTGCTGTAGCTGTGGCATAGGCTGGCAGCTGCAGCTCCGATTCGATCCCTAAACTGGGAACTTCCATATGCTGCAAAGTACAGCACTAAATAGCGGGGGGGAAAAAAAAACAGAAAAAACAGGAGGATGGAACAAGCAAACTCCAAACTGTGCGGTAAAGTCTGAGGGATAAGCAACTCAATCCAGATAAGTCAAGTGTTGAACACCTTTATGAAATAACTAGAGGGAATAAAGAAAACAATATGTATGTGTGAGTGGGTACATATATGTATGACTGGATCACTTTGCTGTACAGAAGAAATTGGCACAGCATTGTAAATCAACTATGCTTTTAAAACTATAAAAAAATGAATAAATAAAAACTGCAATTAAGAAATTATTCTTCATAATAATGGTACTCATGTGCTTTGTTTGAAAAGGCTCTTTGTCTTTTACAGACACTAACTAAAATATATAGGGACAAAATGATATGATGTCTGAGCTGTACTTTAAAATAATCCACTGTTTGGGGACAGAGAAAACCAATGAGACAGGACTGGTCACGTGTGAGTAACTGTGGAAGCTGGGTGATGGGCATATGGGGTTTGTGGTTTGTACTTTTATATATGCTTGAACATTTTCTGCTCTCACATATATTTGAAATTCTCCATAAGAAGTTTAAAAAAAAAAAAAGGGCAAACCAAAAATAGGACCTTACCCATAATGGGAACAGGGCTGGAACACGAGAGACTCTAAGAAACTCAACAAAATTTTGACAGGGCCATGAAATTTAGTTGCATGTATAGCTGCTTTCCATTTCTGTCCTATTTTTCTGAGTGGATTACTTTTTTTACCAAAAAAAAAGTAAGTAAATAAGCAACGATAAAAAGAACAATTCCACCATCAGAAAGCACTTAAAATGGCATGCACTGGCTTTCCCCAAACAGGCCTAGAGTCAGACATTCAACATGTAAATAATCTCCACAATCCACAATCAAAGTTACCATTCTTATTCCATTTCAAAACTCCATAAATCTAGGCAGCCATGAGCCCATTTTCTAGTGGATGAGTAATAATACGGGCATCCACTGAGGTGTCTGATGTAGGCGAAATGAATTAACTCTTAGAGCTGTTATGATTATCACTGCATATTTTTCAAGGTCTATTTATATGTGGACCAAAGCATCATCTCTCACCCCCACGTTAGATGGTGAGAAGATGGACAGTAGATCAGACCCTATATGTTCTTCCCGGTGCAGATTCCTGAAACGAACTCACATACCACTAAGATAATGCACAGGTCATAACCACAGCAATTTAAAAACCACCACAAGCATTTCGGTATATGTATATGTATCTCAAATTAAAGCCAAGTCTGTCTGGCTACCACTGTCCTGGTGACAGGAGGGGGAGGTGGCCTCACAGGGACGGACGAGCCCACACCTGGGAGGTGAAGTCGTGCTGCTGCAGCTGCCGCCCTTCACGAAGGTCCCAGGACCGGACCGTGTTGTCCAGGCCGCCCGTCCAGAGCTTGGTGCCATCGTTAGAAATGTCAATACAGCTGGCCCCGTCCGTGTGGCCCTGGAATTGCCTGATAAAACAAACCAGATTGAATAACGATTTCCTGCCAGGGCTCAAGGTAAACACTGTTGTGTTGTTGGTTTTGGACCTGCCGAGCATGTGTCATCTCCTCAGTGTCTGCTGATGTGCAAGATCAGACCAACCTTCCCCCGAGGAGGAGAGGAAACAGCACCTGCAGATTTTCTTCTTTTTTCACAATCCAAGTGCTGAAGAAATGGAATGCCGTTTTAGGTCACCACCCAGGAGAAGTTAAATACGCTCCTAGAGCTATTCTTTCAACTTCGTCTGGAAAGTAAAATTCCTCCCAGGTCTGGAAAAGTGTTTAAGTGTGAAAAGGGGCGGGGCTGGGGGGGGGGGGAGACAAACACACAGAATCCCAAGTGTATTCCTCACAGAAAGAGGCAGGCTTGGCCTTTAACCGTGTGGGCCTGAATCACCACATTACCAGCTCGGGGCCCAGAAGCACTCCCATTTCCATGGGTGAATAACACGGCGATGCCCTTCCTGCCAGTAAAGCATGAGCTCATGTATTTACTCAACCTCACTTTCTCTACTAGAAAGAGCCCCGCATTAGGAAATGTGGACTCCCAGAGACAAAGGGGCATGCCGGCCTCCTGACTCAGAGGCACGGAGCAGAGACAGAGCTGATTGCTGGGGCCGACCCCTGGCACAGCGTGGCCTCAAAGCAGAGCACAAGGCTGTTGTTCTCTTAAAGGGGATCCTCACGCTTCAGTCAAAAACCACCACCCAGAACAAGCAACCAACCAGGATTGGCTGCGCGTAGACGCTCTGTCAGGTCCCAGGTGGGGCTTGCTGGGAGCAGGTGGATATAAGCCGCCACAGGGCTGGAGGGTTTGGGGTCATGAGCCTGGTCTGGTCCATGCCAAGAGGGAGCAGGCAGGAGAGAGACAGGAACCAGAGAGAGGTATTCGGAGGCCCGATGAGGATGGCAAAGCAGGCAGAATCCAGGAGAACTGCGTGGGAACTTCAACACCCAGAGAAAAGCTTCCTTCCCTTCCTGTTACCTTATTCTCAATGAGCTGCAAACTTGAAAGCTGAGCCCAGAATTTAAAGGGCATGGAGGATAAGACAAGAACAGCACTGTTGCCCTGAATTCTGAGACAAGATGTGAACCACCATGTCAAAAAGAGCCCTTCTGGCGTTCCTGTCGTGGCCCAGCAGAAACCAATCCGACTAGGATCCTTGAGGACGCAGGTTCAATTCCCAGCCTCACTTTGTGGATTACGGATCTGGTGTTGCTATGAGCTGTGGTGTAGACCACAGACGCAGGTTGGATCTGTCGTTGCTGTGGCTGTGGTGTAGGCCGGTGGCTAGGGCTCCAATTTGACCTTTAGCCTGGGAACCTCCATCTGCCATGAGTGCGGCCCTAAAAAAGGGAAAAAAAAATCTCCCCACTGGTAACCATTCAGAACTTCTGTCCTGGTCCTCTCCTCCATGCACCCAACTCTCCTCCGAGATTTCCCCACTGGTCCCCTAGGCCTGGAGCAGCCTCATGCTACCCCCACCCACCACCTCTCCAAAGTACTGATTTTCTGTCTTTAAACAGCATTTGAAACCCAGGGACCTCCTTCTTCATTTCATTTTCTGAATCCTTTTTACCTATGGAACTCAGGAAATACTTTGACTCCCTGAGCATAAAAGTCTTTCTCTGCTGACTTAAGCGCCTGCTGGGTATTTCTGCATCTCTCCATCCACCCATCTCAGTGCTGTCCTCAGGCTCCTCTAGGCAGACCCTAGGACTGTCCAGAATGTGCTGGGTCACAGCTGATATAAAGATATTCCGGGAGTTCCCATCGTGGCTCAGTGTTAACAAACCCAACCGGTATCTGTGAGGGGATGGGTTCTATCCCTGGCCTTGCTCACTGGGTTAAGGATCTGGTGTTGCCTCGAGCTGTGGTGTAGGTCGAAGACACGGATCGCATCTGGCATTGCTGTGGCTGTGGTGTAGGTCAGCACTACAGCTCTGATTCGACCCCTAGCCTCGGAACTTCCATAGGCCGTGGGTGCAGTCCTAAAAAGACAAAAAAAAAAAAAAGATATTCAGTAGACTCTGCACTGTCCTGTCACACAGAGTAGCCACTAGCCATGTGTGACCAGTCCAAACTGAGAGAGATTTGTGAAGCATGACCCCATCATAGCCAACAGGTCCCGAGTCCCTGGCGGCCAGCAAAGTGCAGAAATTCAGAGCATACCCAATGAGCCGTGTGCCTGGGCCCTGTCACAGCTCCTCTATGATAAAATTAGGATAATAGCCATGAAGAAACAACAAGCGTTGGAGTTCCCTTCGTGGCTCAGTGGTTAACGAATCCGACTAAGAACCATGAGGTTGTGGGTTCAATCCCTGGCCTCGCTCAGTGGGTTAAGGATCTGGTGTTGTCGTGAGCTGTGGTGTAGGTTGCAGACGCGGCTCAGATCCCGCGTTCCTGTGGCTGTGGCGAAGGCCGGCAGCTACAGCTCCTGTTAGACCCCTAGCCTGGGAACCTCCACATGCCGCGGGTGCGGCTCCACATAAAGGCAAAAAGACAAAAAAAAAAAAAAGAAAAAAGAAATAACAAGCTTTAAAGAGATTAACATTTGAAAAAAGCACTTTGAATTAGTTTGAATTAATATTTTGAAAGTGATTTCATTAAGTTAAAGAAAAGAGAAAAAACAAAACAAAACAAAAAAACAGCCAACACTTGTTAGGCTAAAAGTTTGAAAAGGCTGTTGGCTCTGGCTCCATCTAGCTATCTGTCCATTTTGCTCATTCTAAGCTGCCCAGTGAGCAATGAGAAAAATAACCTCCACGCTATCACCCTCACGTAGGGTCCTGGCCCAGTGACACTTACTGGATTTCTACAGATGAGGTTGAAGAAAGAGTGAGCTGCTAAAATGAATTCCCTAATCTGTCCCTTCCCTCCAGCTATGGGCCCGAAGCATTGGAGGAGCCCTGCTGACTCACACATCTAAAACTGTGTCATGAACCGTGTTTCTGACTGAAGGTGAACCTCGACACGGAAAGGCGAAACACATGCCTCTTCTGCCTTCGATGTTTAATTCAGTGCTTCTTTTCTAAAGGCTTTTCTCTAACACTGTTGATATGAGTGCTCACTTTGCCGGAGGGGGTGAGCTGGCCAGAGCCGAGGAGACACACCAACGTGGTAGATTCCAGGCAGCTGGGCTTGTTTCTGGATAAAGTGACACCTGGACAGGGATTATTTAGTTATTAAGAAACACTAGATACTTTTAAACCATTTTGTGGGTAAAGTTCATGGAATCTCTTCTAATGCCCTTTTCTTGATTGTCTATTATCCTTTTATCAGCTGTTTTCACATAGGAGGGTCTAAGCAAAGCCAAAAACATCTGGTACTGCAGACCTTTGGTACCTCCATCTAATTTATGGTATGCCACCCCTTGGCACAAGGCAGGAATGTTTTTTTAAACAAACCTGGCATCTGTACGTGGCTGAAGAATGAGAACATGAGGGAGGTAAACATAAAGTCTGGGTGACATCCAAGCACAGCAGCAAGACCGTAAGCCCCAGCCCCATGAGGACGGTGACACGGTCTTGTCTTTGTACTCTTAACTCCAAGCCTGGCATATGGTAGGCTCTTAAATGCGTGAGCTGAGAGCCTGGGGGCACCCAGAGAAGCAGGAATAATAGCGGGCCTTCTGGCCCAAGTACTCCAGAAGGGAACCTCCCCTTAGGAAACCACCTGTGCTTACCTCACCAGTGTCTGGTTGTGCAGGTCCCACACGGCGATGTTGCCGTCGCTGCAGCAGGAGAAGCAGACCTTGGAATCAGGGCTGATGGCCAGGGCGTAGCAGGCGGGGGCCGAGGACGTCAGCTCTGCCTTGATGCGCGGGGTGGGAGCCGCCAGGTCCCAAATGGACAGAGTACTGGCTTCCCCTCCCACTATGAGCGTGCAGCCATCAGGGAGCAATTTGCAGGAACGGATGTAGTTATCCCTGTTCTGTGAAATAAACATAATTCAATTGTTATAATGCATGACCAAGCGGTAACAATGCCATGTTCTCCAACTGCTTTCTTGGCTGTTGACTTAAAAAGCGGTGTTGCATGGACACTAGCAAAGCAAGAGTCTTGGTCTGAGGGCCACTGGCTCTTTCGAAGCAGTGAACAGGTTGCTCAGGCATGTGTGGAGACTTACACAGAACTGCTTCTGATGCCCAGTTTCCTGCTGAGCAGACAGAACTGAAAAGATCAGGAGACCTAAGGTAGGTGTCCATGTACTTCTCCGTGCGGAAACCACTTTTCAAAGCTCGTTTATAAATCTTTGACCTCATCACCCTCCGTTACTTACTACTTAGAAATGGCAGACCCGCTGCCTCTGTTTTGGTTTTCATTACTCTTAACTCTCTGCCTTAGGCTTGTACTGTGTCTTCATTAGCCAGATGGATCCTTGTCTAAGAATTTAACAAACAGCTGCTTTCTCAAGATGTAACGAGGCTGCTGTCATATTTAAGCCTCTCAATCCAAAGGCCAAAGAAATTAATAAAAGAAGGCATATCTCCATCAAAAACAACACATCAAAAAAGCAGGTGAGACCTAAAAAGACACTGCCTCCCCGCCAAAGAAATAACTGCTATCCTCCAACCCAAACAGATACAGGTCAAGTCTTTCCTATGCTTTAACCGTGGCCCATTGTTCACAAAGATTAGAGAAACTTTAAGCAACGCAATTTCAAAAAAGGTGAGAGGCGCTACAAAATTCTCCTGCCACTGCAGAATGTTGGACGATGTTTAAGTACGTTTCCCTATGTTTACATTTCATTAATGGAGATATTTTTAAGTTACACGATTGAAAAAATAAACTGAGAATTATCCCAGAGAGTCTTTCCATCTCAAAAAAAATCACGCTTCTTTTTGGAAACACCATCTCGGGAACCCTTTGCCATTTCATTTGCCAGGCAGGCAGTGGGGACAGCGAACCAGCTGCCACAGCAAAGTGCAGGCAGACACCCTACGGGGGCAGAACGGCCTGCAGTCGGCCTACGGCCAAAGGCACATGGTCCGTAAATCCTGTGGTCACTGTGCAGAGGACATGTCATGACATGTTCTATGATGCTCAAAAACGCAACACGGTATTGTCACACTGCAGGGGAAGGTAGACGAGGTGCCTTGGGGAAGCATTGCCCCCACTCCCACCCTGCTGACGGCCACCCTGGTTTCTTACAGTGTGATTCTATTAACTCTTTCCTGAAGTTAAGATCATAAAACCCAGCCAGGTCTCCCTGAAAACACAGACCCTGTTCAGAATGGTTTTATGCCACGTTATCAAATGTTTACTCTTCAATATTTATCCAAAGGCTGCAGGGAAATTAAAAGTCGAGTGGATTGCAGGGCTCAGAGTCCAGGCCTAGCTGTGCTCCATCCATTAAATGGGAAACCCCCTTCTGAATTCACATTCACAGAAGGACAGCTTCTGTAAACTACTGTGAAAATATTTTTTAAGAGAAATCCATCAACTCTGGGATTTAAACCACTGAAATAGCAACAAATGAAACCTTCACACTGAGGGGGAGAGGGTGGGGAGCGCTCAAGAGCTAACACAGGAAACAGAATGGGCTTCCATTTCCTCATAATGGGAATAAAACCCAGGCCCCAACAGCGATTTCCTTATTGAGTCTCCAGGGGGAAATTACCCTTGTGCACCAGTGCCTTCTCACTCACCAGACAGTCGAGCTGAGAGACGGGGCTCTTGTTGCCGGGGTGGCTGATGTCCCAGACCTTGACGCAGCCCTTCCCACCCGTGTACACGTGCCTCGTGGGGTTGCTGATGGTCACCGCGCACACCACCTCCCCGTGGTTCAGGGTGTTGATCTGGCGAGCGTGGCGGGGGATGCCGGGGCCGATGAGGGCGTCAGGGGGGAAGGGCACAGGTTGCATCTGACCGTCTGCAGTAACGTGGAAGGAGTAGGCACTTTTGGAAAGGAGAGGATTAGGGAGGAGAGGGGAGAACGGGAGAGGAGAGAGAAAACACATTTATCACAGGACCATTAGTCATTCCTCCCGCTTGCACAAAGGAAAGAGGCTTGCTACGATTTCCTTTTGAAATCAATATAAACTGAAGTATTTACTGATGGAACAAACAAAATAATAGCCACAGTCGAGGGTGTAACTGAACTATGTTTTAAATTTTTTAGAAGAGGTTTAAATTGTGCTTCCTCGTTCCATAAAACATTCCTCCAAAACCCTTTGTGAAACAGTGAAATGTGCTTCCAAATTAACACAGAATACCTCCTTCCATGTACCTTGCATAACTGTATGATTTCTTAGTGTAATATAAAGTGATTATTACTATTATCTTTTTTTTTTTTTTTTTGTCTTTTGTCATTTTAGGGCCGCACCCGCGGCATGTGGAGGTTCCCAGGCTAGAGGTCTAATCGGAGCTACAGCCGCGGGCCTACGCCACAGCCACAGCAACGCAGGATCCAAGCCACGTCTGCAACCTACACCACAGCTCATGGCAACGCTGGATCCTTAACCCAATGAGCAAGGCCAGGGATCGAACCCGCAATCTCATGGTTCCTAGTCGGATTCGTTAACCACTGAGCCACGACGGGAACTCCTAAAGTGATTATTTTTGATGCTTAAGACGAAGCCCTCATATTAGTTCATAATAACTACACATGGTAAACAGTATGCTTCAACACTAACAACAACAGCTTTCTAACCATACCATTTTAAGTTTTGGACTTAAATTCTCTTTTGAATAATTAAGAGAAAATAAGAGCTTCTCCTACACCAAATGGCTTTGTGACAAAGATTTCAGGTTTCCTCCTGAACAAGATCTTTGGCCGCAGAGCCCAGTTTCAACCAAGGCAGCAAAGCTCCCAGCCAAAAAACTACTCTTCCCAGCTTTGCTTTAGCCAGGTGTGCTCATATTCTGACTGGTAAGATGCAGGCAGAAGCTGCTGGGGGCCCCTGGGTTCTTAACTTAAAAGAAAGAGGACCTTGAGAGACATGGAAACTATCTGTCCTCTCCACTCGGTTTTGCTGTGAACCTAAAATAGCTCTAAAAAAATAAGTTTTATTAATTAAATAGAAAAGTAAAAGGGTTTAAAATGAGGAAGAGGGGTGTTCTTGCCCTCCTCTTCCTTCTTCCTGCTACCTGAACTATGAGCAAGATAACTGGAGCTCCAGCAGCCTTTTTGGGCACAAGGTGACTTTGAAGATGAAAATCAATTCCCAAGGCGGGCAGAACATTAAGATAGGAGGCAGGGGCCCTGGTGACACTTTGGGGCTATGATAACTGCCTTGGGCAGAGAGAGAATTAAACTTATATGTTACTTAAGCTATGGTTTTCTTCATTGCTAAATACAAATAAGCCTAATCCTAGTGCATACTTCTATTTCTACCCCAAACCATAAAGCATATTTGTTCTCTAACAATCTATTTAAACTCCAAGCACTAATGCATTACAGACACTATAAAGGATGCACAAAGAAAAGACCTTATAGAGGAGAGAAGATACAGAAGTGATAATAATATTTCCCACCCATATCTGAACTAGACATGTTAAGACCAATGCTTTCACTTTCTTCTTATGCAAAGCCATCACTTGGTGATCCAGAAGTTTAACATTCAACTTCTTCTATAGGTCTGCTGTACACATAAATAGTAAGTGAAATACATAGCGTTTCCTCTTTCCCATAACCCTCTGGGATTAAGTCTGGGCCCTTTCTGGACCTTATCACTGGCACCCCACAGTCCCTTTACAGATTCTAAAGATCATGGGTATTAATACAGAACTTAAAATTTCATTTTAGTGCTAACTCAAATTTGGAAAAATAACTTAGCATGCACAAAAGTGAAAACCGATACAAGATATCGGGTTTCTACCTGCCTGCACATAGAACCCACACACTTCCTAGCTTGCAAATAAAATATATGCTGTTATTTTCTTTCTATAAAAACAAAAACATCAAATCTATGAAAAAACTTTTAAAAGAATTTCCCCTTCCCTCTACCAAAAGATATGTAATCTCCTGGTAAACTGGTTCCAATAACCAATTTAAAAAGGCTATCTGGCCCAAATCCTTAACTCTTCAAATGAATGACTGACTACACATAATGGGAACCACACTGAATGTCCTGGGAAATGAGTACACATATAAAACCACCACAACTCAAAGCCCTCATGTCACCAAACCACTAAATCTCCTATTTTTTTTCAAGTGTAGTTGACATTTAATATTATATAAGGTACAGGTGTGTAATACAGTGATTCACAAATTTTTTTTGTTTTTTTTTTGTCTTTTTAGGGCCATACCCAAGGCATATGGAGGTTCCCAGGCCAGGGGTTGAATCGGAGCCTACACCACAGCCACAGCAACGCAGGATCTGAGCCGCATCTGCGACCTATACCCCAGCTCAAGGCAACACCACTGAGCAAGAACAGGGATCAAACCGCATCCTCATGGATACTAGTCGGGTGTGTTAACCACTTAGCCACGACAGGAACTCCACGATTCACAATTTTTAAAGGTTATTATACTCCATTTACAGTTATTATAAAATACTGGCTATTTCCCTGTGTTGCACAATATATCCTTGCCCCTCATTTTACACATGGTAGTTTATACCTCTTTATCTCCTGCCCCTATATTTCCTTTCCCCCTTCTCTTTTCCCCCAAGTAACCACTAGTTTGTTCTCTCCATCTGTGAGTCTGTTTCTTTTTTTGTGATTAAATCGCCTATTTTATTTTTTATGCCATAGTATCCTTTGTTGTCCTTAGTAACATATCAAGCCCACATGATATTTAAATATATGCACATTATAGTTAGCTGAACCTATGCCATTCTTATAGGAATCAAATAGCATCATATCATTGCCCTTGAAGATGAGACCACAAGACTGGGGTTCAAGGAGTTCCTGCTGTGGCACCCTGGGTTAAGATCCATTGGCAGCTGTGGCTCAGATTCAATGCCTGGCCCAGGAACTTACAAATGCTGCAGCTGTGGCCATAAAATTAAAAACAAAAAACAAAAAAACAGACTGAGGTTTAAGTCTATTCACATTCTAGGAGAACTCTTCAAGGTCCAGTAGCAAGTTATGTGACCCAGATACCAGGCACGGTGATCTGGGTATGAGAAAAACAAGTGAATAATGAGATAAAGCTGGAGAAATGACCACTAAATTTTCATAAAATAAAACAGTCAAATGGAACATCTTTCCTGAAGATGGTGGTTGACGTGGGGCGAGAGCTTGCCTCTTAAAGCTTTCTGTGCTGTGAGAATAATAGCAGATGTAAATGTTAGCTATTCTGTTTGCCATAAATCAAGGTGGGCACCTCCAGGTAGGCAGGCTCCATCAGGTGCCCTTTTAGCAATTCTGGATTTTTAAGGGAAGAAAATTTTATCTTGCTTCAATTGAAACCCTTCTTATTATAGAGTTAAATGTTCCAGCTAAAAATAGATACACAAAGGACAGACGGAGAGCTGTATGCGTGTCTCTGGAAGAGCCCCACCTCTCTCCCAGGTGTCCTCTTCTTTAAACTGCACAGGAGGTCTGTGATCATCATACTTAGGCGGTTTAAAATTGATTCACAGTACAGCGAACTGCTGCCAGAAGCTGTGAACATTCGTCCGTCCCAGGGGAAACCCATATGGATGTTAATACATCAGTCACAGGGGGCCTCGGAGGAAGCTGGCGCTGCCCGCTGTGTTGGAGAGCCTAATCAAATGAACAAACCCGAAAGAGGCAAAGGGGTTGGGGCGGGGTGGGTAGAGGGGGGCTCACAGAGAGACTGATGGGAAGGGAAAACCAGGGGAGCAAAGGAGACAGCCTGGAATCACATATTCACCTCCAGGAACAACAGGAATGTCTTTGAGAAAAGGCCGCCTCGATAGTGACCATGTTAAAGAGATCCCAAAAGGACACTCACCCTCTTTACTGATTGAAGAACTAGGAAAAGTAAGATCAAGCAGGAGGGGAAATCTATAAACAGACAGCGCTTGTTTATAAAAAGCTCTCAAGGCTGAATTCAGAGAGAGACTGCCACAAAAGCATGCATGTGGCACAGATGCATTTACAGGCAGGATTCACCTCTGGTATCAGAAGACCGGGTGGCGGTTCCCCTTGGTGACTAGAAGGGGTACTGGAGGGGTTTCTTGGGTGCTCTGGGTGCAACGTCACTGGGGTATACACACAATATTTGTGTACTTTTCTAATGTATACCACAATTTAAAAAGCTTAGATTTACGTGTGCATTCAAGAAAAAGGCAAGAGGAGGGCTCCTGACCAATGACAGTAGGCTAGGTCATAGCCAGGGTGAAAGCCTAGACTCTGGCATTAAAAGGACCTGAAATGCGGGGCTGGGGCTCGTGCCCCACAGACTATGGTTTCCTAACTAGCTGTGGCCTATAATGCATCTGTTTTCTGATCGACGAGATAGAAATAATAATAAAATATGAGGGTGGCAGGGGTGGTTGTAAGGATTAAAAGAGATTGCAGCTGCAAACGTGCAAAACAGTTAACACTATGCTCGGCACCTGCAGGGGTGTTCGGGAAATGACAGCATCGTTATGAAACACCCGTGACTTAAAAAGAGGAAAGTGAGGCTAGGCTGAATCCAGGGCTCTTATCTCCACCACTGGACAAGTGTGAGGGCCGGGAACGCGGAAAGGGAGGATGGTGTGAGGAAAGAGCCAGGAAAACACGGGGTGATGATGGGGCCAGGAAAAACAGCAAGTTCATAAATCCTAAAAGGCGAGGCGGGGAGATAGCACCAGGCAAAGGGGAGCAGAGGACGTCTGGAGAGGCTTGTGGCACAAACCGTGGGGCAGAAAGGAAGAGGCCCTCAGGCTCTGGTTAGTGGCTGCCCACTTGCCTCCTGGGGCCTCAGAAAGCCGAGTCCCCAAGCACCACCTTGGCTGCTTGAATCGCCTCCAGATCAGGAGCTAATTCTGAGATCTGGTGGCAGAACTGAACAGAATCAAGCCCACTGGACGTCACAGATTTAAAAACTGAGTGAAATCAAACCCCTTCGGAGCAGGGCACACGGCAGAAGGGAAGGGACTCAGAGTTGCCACAGGCACTGCCAATGGGGAATCAGGACGGCGTTGCTGGGAATCATGTTATCCTTCCCTAGCACACAGGCTCCTGCTCATAAAACTATGCTGTGTTCTGTGGCCAAAGGAAAACAGGTGTTCAGAGGTGCTGGCTTGCTGGAAACACGTCTGGCAGTGGCAAGATCCAGCAAGCAGTAATGAAGAAGCAAGGACCCCAAAGATGACAGCTGCGGCCAAGGCCCTGCTGCCTGTGGACCTGGCCCTCTCAATGGAGAATTTCTTGCCACACGAACAGGTATCCAAAAGAATTCTGCTCACATCAAAACCTTCACTTGCTCTGCAAGCAGTCAGTTAGCCCTTCACGACTGAGTGTCGAGGAGCCTCAGTTCCTGTGACCGTCTTGTCTCAACTCCCAGCCGCCTGGAACAACGAGCCAGTCCCCTAAAATATCACACGCTGTCACATCTCCACGGTGCGCACAGACTGTTCCCTCCTGAGGAGAACAGTGCTGCCTCCCCCTCAGCGCACGTCACTTCTTCCCTTCCTCCCTCCCCTCCGGCAGCCTGCACAACCCCCCCAGGCTGAATGAGTCCTTTCCGGGGCCCTGGCTTATCCTATAAATTGGGATCACGCTGAGGACTTCTGCCCACGGTTACAGCTGTCTGTCTCATTCCCGGGTCCTCCGGGAACAGGTGGGATGACTCTGCCCGCGAGCATACAGCGGGCCCTCAGTAAATGAATCCGAATGCCCTACATGGCTAATTGCTATCGAATCACTTAGTAGATGGAGGTGTGAGAGGTTGTTCCGGCAAGACAAGGAGAGTCAGCTCCAAGAAGGTGGGGATCCTCTCACCACCTGGGCTCTGCCAGCCAGTGTTCCCAAGGAATTTCCAGTCATCCTGGCTAATAGGTGGTACCAACTTTCCCAAGGAGGAAAAGCAGTCCCCAGAGACGCGGAGCTGGCCGAGGGCAAAACGAAAGACAGGAAGAGCAAAGGTAACAGTGAAATTCACAGCCCTCTCCCAGCAGCAGAGCCCAGTGGATGCCGGACCCCCTCAGACACCATCTGCGGCAGAAGCAGCTGCGGGTCCCATGTGACAGGCTGGCTCCCTGAGCCTGCATGCTGAAGAGCATACGGGACAGTACTGGAAGTGAGGAGACCCAGGTTAGAATTTCCGTTTAATCACTAGTAAGACGTAGGGATCACGTGGAACTTGTTAAAGCTTCAGTTTCCTATTTTTACAGCATGCCCTGACGAAACGTACCCTGTAAATGTGACTAACGAGGCATGGGGTAAATGAAATCGTGTGGTCAAGTCCATGCAGAAAAGTACAAAGCATAATGGAGATGCAACCTCTGGTTCCCATGTCACCGGGGCAGCTTGCCGTCACTGATTATTTAGAGAAGAGAGGAAGCGGTACAGGAGACAGTAACTGAACCAAATCTGCTCAAAAATAGGTGGTCAGGCCAAGCACAGAAGTGGGGCTCTAACCTTTACCTTAGCTTCCACGTGGGCACTACCTTTGACACTCACTTCAAGAGGGGTCACAGGGCCCACAGGGATGGAGATACCGACTCTGCACAGAAAGAGAACACCAGGCGTGTCAACATCATCCCCTTCCGTACGGAGCCCTGGGCACAGGAGGCTCTATGGACCGAGTACTGGGACATCAAGCTCACTCTAAGTGAGAACAATGTGAACCTAAGATTTTGGAGGATACTCTCAGCCTCAAGAACTTGTGCAGTGAGAGCGGTCGTTGGGTGCTATGATGTGGGGGGGGGCATAAGAAAATCAGAGCCATGTTATTCAAAGATTTCAGGGGAAAAAAGGTCCTCAGGTGTATCATCTACTTAGAGTAAAATCTCTTTCTTTGCCAATATAGCAAGCTTTACTTTTAACATTTTTTAGGGTCTGCACATCTAACCTATAACCGCTGTGAAGTCCTGTACTTCTTCCACAGGACTTTTCCAGTTTGACTTCCAGGCATCCTCTCAAATAGCAAAGCTGCAAATCAAGGTGCAAGCCCTGTCCTATGTGAAGACAGCAGTTCTACATCAATGGAGGGCTTTGGTAACAAATTACAAGCTGAGGACTTCAAAGCATTAAGACAGAAGACTTTCTGTTTGTTTCTTTATTTAGGTGAATACACGGCTATTCTCTTTTTTAAAAGGGCAGATGCAGAACTTCTTAAAATGTTTAGGACAAAGAAAATTACTAAAAAAGCAAACAAGAAGAGATGGCCTTGGTGATACACTAGGAAGTTCCCTGGGCCAAAGTTGGCATTTATGATTCTGAGCTCTAGGCCCTACTTTCTCTATGAATTAAATGTTTCCAAATTGTAAATATACTGGGCAGCAACAGGGCTCCTATGCAGGACAAAGGTACAAACCAAGAGATGCCTGCGTGAAAAGTACGAAAAAGGTAAGTTTGAAACACAGCCACTTCAAAGCTCAATCCAAAAATCCTAGCAAAGGAACCAGCCGCTACAGGCAAACAGCATTATCCAAGCAAGAAAAAGACAAATTACACTTACACCTGGTAAGCTGAAAGCGATTTCTGAAGAGGTGAGGGAGGAGAGAGAGACGTAAAGGGAGGGACAATTGTGCAACAGCTAAACATAAGTCACAAGAAAAGGAGGGCCCTCACACCTCAATATAATTCTAAGAAATTAACTACACATTCCCAGACCAGCCAAAGGTAGAAAAACAGAACTCAAACTAAAACCCACATGGTGATAACATCGCACAAAATAAGCATGTCACTTTTAGCACTTAACAGGCCAAAAAACACCATCATATCAGAACAAATAAAAAGGATGCTGAATTAATTTTCAAATCCACTAACTAGACCAGCTGTGGAATCTAGTCATGGTCAAGAGAGGAATGAGAAGCAAAATCAGGAATGGGGGGGGGGTGGCCACTGACATGCCAGGAATGCCTCTCTTCACTGCCGCAAAACATGTTTTCCTAAGAGGCAATTTTACCCCAAATGTAGCTTAGCTTTTCTCTTCTCTTTAGGTTCCAACTCCAAAAAGGCAGTTTAAAGATTTATTTAAATGCTAAACAAGTGGGTGGAAGATTTCTCCATTACATGTCTAGCATTAAAACACAGGGTGAAGGAACCTGGTACTTAGCTGGAATCTTAAGCCAACTATTATTAGTGTGAGTTATGACCGACCTCTAGATGCTACCACATGAGGCAGGTAGAGCTCAGCTCCCAGGTACTTATGGAGAGAAAAAGTGGTGCCGGGGGGGACCAGGAAAACGTCTCGAGGGGAGGGCGGCGCGAAGCACAACAAAGATGTCAATCTGTCTAAACTGTAGGATGCTCTTTTTATCATTGATCTCCACAGAGTTCAGGGAATACATTTCCCGAAACTGAAAAAGAGTTTAAGTAAAGCTGACCAAACAATAGCAATTAAATTTCACCTTGAGGGTTTGGAAACACAGACAGGGTTTCGGCCTCTAAGTTAGCACTACCTATCTCTAAAATGCAAACTGCAACTTCCTTTGGAAAAGGATGAATCACAGGGTCTTACACAATCCTGGGCTCATCTCCCACCCACGTAGCAAATATTCATTCACTGGGACTGTGCTCAAGGGAACTTCAGAAGCTTCAATTCTAGTGGGGAAGAAGCAAACAGAAGTATGAACTGCACACATGATTATAACTCAAGGCTAAAGTGCCGTAAGATGTTCGTGGAGAGGGGTCACACGTGGGAAGGTATCAGCGAAGGCCACATGAAGGATGAAACAGCTGACTGGTCTTTTTTCGTTCTTTCTTTTCTTAAAAATTATTAAAGTATGGTTGATTTACAATGTTGTGCCCATTTCTGCTGTATAGCACAGTGACCCAATCAAACACACACACACACACACACACACACACACACACACTCCCTCTCTTATATCACCTTCCATCATGATCTATCTCAAGAGACTGGGTATAGTCCCCTGTGCTATACACTAGGACCTCATTGCTTATTCATTCTAAATGTAATCATCGGCATCTACTAACTTCAAATTCCCAGTCCATCCCACTCCCTCCCCTCTCCCCTTGGCATCCACAAGCCTGTTCTCCACGTCTGTGAGTCTGTGTCTGTTCTGGAGACAGGTTCATTTGTGCTAAAGCAGATTACACATATAAGTGACTTACTTAAACACGGATTTATCCTTCTCTGACTTTGAGGTGGTCTTTGAAGGACAGAAAATATTTCCCCAGGAAGAGGTGAAGACTGGTGAGAAGGGAAGTTGCTCCAGGTGGAAGGAGGAGGACTCTTCACGGAATAAGGGGTTGCCCCATTTGGCCAGAGCATAAGATGTGAAGGACACGGGATATAGGCTGGAAAAACAGGCTGGGGTGATATTACCAGAGGGACTACCTAGGAGTCTACATGCACCTTTTGAAGATTTCTGAGTAAGAAACAGACCAGATCAGATAAATATTTCATAAAGGGAAAACTCACTTAGGATCTCTGTGAGGATTTTAACAAATAAGAAGACTGGGTAACAATGGGAGTTAAACAAGGAAGAATCAAAGGCTAAATTGTGGGCCCAGATGTTATACAGAACAGGGACAATGCCTTTAATGAAAACAAGATAGGAAAAGTTAGAAACAAAGGAAAGAAAAAATGTCCAGGTTGACTGGGAACTCCTATTGAGATCTTAGGTCACTTTAACACCAAAACAAGTACAGAATGGTGGGGATGTCATCTTGCTCTGGGCCACTTTTTAAAGATAAGGGAAGGCCACGGGGCCTCTGCATATGCTGGTTCCTTTACCTAGAGGCATATGCCCTACCCCTACAGATTTAGTGCAGCACAGAAAACACTTTGAGAATCCTCCCATGACGCTCCAGATGAGATCAGCCCTTCACAGGGTTTCACAAAACAGTATTCCTCTGTCACAGCTCTTATCTCCCTTGTGATTATACATTTATTTTTTGTGATTACTTGATTAATGCTGCACCCTATCACTAGGCTGTGAACTCCCAATAGGATCCTCTATGCCTATACAGCAGATCTCAATGAAATGTGTAGAAGACAGGACAGGAGGGAGGTGACTGACCAGACTGTGGTGGGCAGATGGCGTGGGAAACTGAAATCACATCTAGTGGAGACAGGGCTGAAGCAATGGCCATATTCAGCAGAAGAGACACCTGGTGGCCAGATGGTGGTCCCCAAAGATCTGAAAAGCTGTCTGTCGTGAGGAGGATGGATTAGTGGCGCACTGTGTGGTCTGAGAGGGTGGGAAAGCACAGGACTGATGGGTGACAGTTCCAGGGAGACAGATCTCAATTCAAGGACTGGAAGAGTTTTCACACAGTCAGGGAGTAACTCTGTGTTAGCCAGAGTTACTCTGGGCAGCAGGGAGTCCCCACCCACCACCAGAGGTGCTGGGGCAGAGACGCACAGCCACTTGGCGAGGAAACTTGAACCACAGTTGAGCAGTCACACGAGAGGCACTCTGAAGGTCCCTCCAGCCCCAGCTGAACTCTCCCAGCTGGGTTATACCACTCTTCTCACACACTCATTCATCTGCCCGCAAACCCTCAAGCTCCTTATCTGCTGGGAACCCACTAACCCTTCTGCCTGCAAGAGCCCACCCTCCCTGCACCCGCTGCCCAGTGGGCTTACTCCTTCCAGCACAAGCAACAGCTTTCTGCATATCCACCCTCCCCCAAAGAAGCCCTTCCCTTCCTAACTTTGGTCACTCTACTTGTCTGCCTATCACCTGCTGCTCTGCCTTCACAGCATTCACCATCTGTCACAAATTTAACTCAAATATTTACTGTTCCTTTAATGCTCCCCTGGCATCAGTAGCGACCCCCAGCCCCCAAAGCCGGGAAGATGAACATTCTCTTTCCTGGAGCATGCCCGGCACCTAACACAGGTCTTTGTCAAACATCCAAGAAGAGCCTCCAGCTGCCCTTCCCAAATATCGTTTCAATTGGTATTTCTCAGAGAACGAAGCTTGCAAAACCTTTACCACCTTGTTCCACCTACCCTAGACAAGCTCACTTATAAAGAGTAAGTGTCGAGAAGCTTTTACACAGCAAGTCAGAGTCAATTCACAACTGCTGACTCTTGTAATAAAAAACTGGGACTTGTATTTTCTCTCTTTTCCCCCCAATCATCTGTGTTTGTCTATTAAGAGAGTCTCAGTCTTTGTCATACTGGGAAAAACTGGTCTGTCATCACAGCCGGTTTGAGAAGCACTGCCTCAGGTAGTATAACTTTACTAAACAATGAGAAGAAAAAGTCCTGTCGTACTAATTAATGGATTAATATGGGGGCTAAGACTGCATAGCCTAGATCCCAGACAATATGCAAGTTCATTTTTCCTTGTGATACCAATTAATTCCACCTTCCTTCCCAATTAACTCGAGCTTCCTCCCATAACATGATTCACTTCAAACTTGAAAGGGAATCCAAAAAAAATTATTTTTAACTGTTTTAGAGAGCAGTGAGTCCTCTGATTAACAGACCATAGAAAAGCACTGTCACAGGTAGGTCTTACAACTTTGCTTCTCTGTCCACTGTCCCTGGGCACACTGGAACCTACTTTATGTAGCTGTGAACACAAAGATCCAACCTGATCACAAGTCAAGGATGACACTAGTACTACCATTCACTGAAGGTGTAAACTTCACGTCTAATTGCATTGTTAACACACACAACTGCCAGGAATTGGGTCTGAGTTAACCCTCCCCTAACACACCAGCCTTCAAGACCAGCACTGTAGCTCTCAGCCCAGCCCGCCACACCCCAAATGACTCACATTTCACATTCTGGGTGGGGCCTTGGCAGCTGGACACACCCCCACAGCTCTGACTCCTGAATCTGGCTTTCACTAATGGTTAATTGAACTTGGCCTTGTCTACTACTTCCCTGAAGATTCATCAGTTAATATTAATTACTACCATTTATCTTAACATTACTTGTTTGCCCTTTACCCACTCACTGCACAGAAGGACACATAACAGCAAGCCACAATGCCAGCAACCACAGGTGAGAAATACCCGTAAGTGCCCTGGGGCATTCCAGACTGGACACTGGGGGACATAACAAGAACACATAACACAGTAGTCCATGGTATTCAATCAGAAGAGATCTACTAGCTGAGAAAGTATTGCCACAGTGTTCTGCTTCCCAATCCTGGTCTTCCCTGGGTTTAGGTATCACCATGGATTCTTAACATCTCTACTACTTCACAGTATAAACCAAAGCTTCATTTCATCATGAATCAAATTCCCATGAAACAGAGCAGGAAAAGAGGAGCAATGGGAATCTGCTTTTTAAAAGCAGGTGATAGGGTAAGGAATTCCATCTTTCATGCTATTGGTTTGTGTTTAAAGCAAGGCTACTACAATGAAAAAAACCACATGAGGATGACCAGGTAGTTGAATGAACCACTCAAAATAGTGCAATGTGCAACAGATAAGTAATAACTGAAAGCACCCACTCAAAGGTGGAGGGTATAACCAAAAAAAAAAAAAAAAACCCAAAGAGACCCTGAAGACTTGTGACATGTATCTCTATGTGGAAAAATCAACAAATTAGAACAGGCTTTACTTCTTGCCATCTTCTAGCCTAGGGAAAGACAGAGTATTTGCTGAGAAGTAAGACAGACACTCAAATTTCAAGTTTGTACAAAAAGTGAGGACTTTAGGAATTCTTTGAAATCATGCTTCTAATTACTAATATTATGGAAAACAGGAGATTTTAAGTGACCCCAGAAGAATACACAACAGGACTGTTCAAATTTTGAATGTTCTCTTGCCCTTTAACCTGTCTCTCCTGCTTCCCCATCAAAGCCACGCTGCACTTCATAATCCCAGGTCTCTCAGAGGAAGGCACCCACCAAAACTTTACTTGGGGGTCAACCCCTGATGCTGGCATCCAACAGAACCAACCTTTCACATAACCCTTGGTTCTACCAAAATAAGGAAAAGTTAGCAATGAGCTGGGTTAAAGAAACAATGTGATTTACACTTCTGAGATTTCTGTGACAGCTTACTGCCCACCACACAGTCCAGTGGAATATCTCCACCAGCTACCCTCTAACCAAATGGCAAAGCAGAGGAGTTTTCTCAGGAAGGATCAAGTGAGGAGGGCCAACCACCCTGGGTTCATGCCTCCCTCCTTGTCCCTGTCTCCAACAGCTTCTCTCCAGAAATAACTAAATGCATGAGATCACCCACAGTGAGAAGACAGAGGCATGGCACCTACCAGGTGCCTATTTATAGAAAGTGTTAACACTCCTCAGGAAAAGACACTAGAAATCTCCTTGGAAACACCCAAGCCCCTGCTCCCTTTGGAATTCTAGTCTGCAGTTACCCATGACTAAGTAAGCGCCTTTAAAACAAAACCAAGGCATTAAGATACTTACGGCTTCCCCCCTGGGATTCCTGCCAGGTTTGGAGGAATTGTAGGTACGCGCATGTGAGGGGGAGGATCAAACCCAACCTGGAAACAAAAGAAAGCATCTCACATTCAGTTTGTGCAGGGTAGGCACTTTGTGACATCTCTGAAGACCCAGCACTAGAATCTCAGAAATCCCCAAAGCAACAGAAACAGGAACACGTGCTAGCATTTTTTCAAAAGAAAAAATTACAATGGGTGAAGTAATAGAGCCACTTCTTCTTTTTTTTGTTTTGTTTTTTGCCTTATCTAGGGCTGCATCCAGGCATATGGAGGTTCCCAGGCTAGGGGTCTAACAGGAGCTGTAGCTGCTGGCCTTCGCCACAGTCACAGTAATGCGGGATCTGAGCCGCGTCTGCGACCTACACCACAGCTCACAGCAACGCCGGATCCTTAACCCACTGAGCAAGGCCAGGGATCGAACCCGCAACCCTCATGGTTCCTAGTTGGATTCGTTAACCACTGAGCCACGACGGGAACTCCAATAGAGCCACTTCTAAACAGCACAAGACACACTTTGTTTGGGGGAGGGAGGAAGACTTGTGATCTGTCTGTGCACTGAGAACCAGCCTCCCACGGTAAATTCGCCCTGTGGACTTAGGATGTCCTGCCCATCCAAACAAGTACAAAGAGCAATATGCCGTCAGCCTTAGGACAACCTGACGATCACCTTCGGCACTATCGACATTTTAGGCCAGGTATTTCTCAGTTGGGGGCAGGATAATTAGCAGCATCCCTGGCCTCTGCCCTTTAAGTGCCACCAGTACCCCCTGTTCAGAAAAACAGACATGTCTTCTGATAGTACCAAATGTCCCCAGGGGACAAAATTATCCCCAGTTTCATACCGCTGGCCTAAATCAACGCTTAAATATTCACACATGGATTCTCTATTTTGTGCACCTTAACGAAGGTACCTAGTCCTTCAGCCACCCGCTTTGCTTCATTTATTTATTTTTTTTATTTTTTCCACTTTGCTTTAAACAATCCTGCCGCTGACTGCATGGTCTTTCCTACTAAGTGCAATATAAGAGAAAAAAATGATAAACTTCAATATCACCCCAAATTAGTGGAGGTCATGAAGGAGGGAGAGGAGAGAAATGCATAGGACATATTTCAAATGCACAGGACATGATTCAGGGACTTTCACGCACTATGAGTTATAATCTAGTCCCTTTTCCCCATACAATCGCAGACTAGACAGTCCATTTTCCCTTCACAGTCTGTATCTTCCTGGTCAAACACAAGGTCATTTACACATTGGGAGAAGGCAGGACAAGGAGAACCTGACCCATGGTTTCAGTCCCTTTGTGATTGTCCCTGTTGAACTGAGATCACTTCTTAAACCTAAGCCACACTATTGGGTTTAAAGAATAACATAAGCACGGAAAGAGAAAATTACGGCTTCTCAAATATTTTTTCCTAAGAATTAAAGAGAAAAAAAAAAAAACCCTCAAGAAGCGAATGAAAAGGCTTCTGTGAGCTACTTGAGTCATTTCATCGCCTTCCAAAAAAGAAAAAAAAATCCACTTCGGTGGGAGAAAACCAGATGTCCCCTGAACCACTGAAGCAGCTCCTAAACACTGCCTTTTTTCATCCACAAAAACAGTCAAACAAAACGCATTTGGCCTCAGCGTAATGAAGCGGCATGTTGATGAAGGCGGACAAGAGGGAGGCGGGCGTGCTGGGGACACTGGGTCTTTGTCCGCAGGTTGGGGGCTGCCCGCCGCTGCTGCCGCCACTGGTCCTGCCCGTGCCCACCCACGCCCCGGCCATCCCCACTGTCCTTACCATTGGAGAGCGCCCGTAGGCCACTACGGCGGCGGCAGCGGCGGCCGCGCTCATCTGCGGTGACATGTTGTGGAGGCTGGCATAGGCGGCGCTGGGGCTGGTCAGCTCGCCGTTCATGCCCGCATGGGGCACCATCCCGAAGGGTGCGGGGTATGGGCCGGGCACCGCCAGGGGCGTCCTCAGGCCGGCGGCTGCAAGGAAAGCACAAGCCGCTGTGACTCACCTGGACGCTCAGGTCCAAGCCTGACCAATTCAGGGTCCTCTCCAGTGCCCTTCCTTGTAGGGGAGGAGGAGGGAAGGCTCTGGTGGTATCACCTTCCAATTCCTCCACAGGATCCCCTCTTCCCTTAGAACTGAATTTATCTGTAGGAAAGAATGGACCCCCAGAGAAGCACTGCCCATGCACTTACTCCTTGGTTGGTACACTTGGCAACAGTGGAAAGGAAGGCAGTTTTAAGCAGCATCACTGTACCCAATTCACAGAAGCACAGATACCACCTAATTATGTGACTTAAATGGAGGGTATTCTTGATAAAATCCAAGATTTCTCCTTCAGCTCAAGGTTTCCATTCCTTGTTAACAATTCCAAATGAGAACCTGATCCTGGATTTACGTGAACCAGAGTGCAACTTTAGGAGAATATTCTGGGGCCTCTTTCCCCCTGGGCCCAGGGTGTTACGTTTTTCCTTTCCCAGGGAGGAAGATAAAGTTAAAAGTTATGAGTTTATTCAGGGGCGGAGGCGCCTGAGGGAAACCCTCCCAATTTTTACTGAAGGAGAGACCACTGATTCCTGGGGGATGTACCAGCAGAACGCTGGCCAACGAAAGCAAGCAAGACACATACTTGGGCTGGCCAGACCGGCTGTTTCAGTCAATATTAGCAAACTCAGACACACACTGATAGTTTGGTAAGGAGCTTACATACGGAATAATTATCAGAAACTTTATTGAAGTCCCTGGGATTTGGATTATTTGGAAATGAAAGAAAAGCCAAATGTAAACAGTCGGAGACTGAACAGAGTGCAGCTGCTGAAACCCAAGGACAAACATCTGTTTCTTATCATGGCTTTTTGGAAATAGGAAGGAGGGAGGCGGGCAGAAAGTGCATTTTATATTCACGGGGAAATGGCATCATGAGACAACAGATGAATCAAGTCGGAAAGGGGGAACACAAAACACAGCACACAGAGGCGATGCCCTACCAGCCTGGTTAACGAGGGGGTCCATGGTTGGAGGCTTGCCGAGGCCTGGACGGAGTCCTGGAGTGGCGCTGGTGCCCGGCGTTGGCATGTCACTCCGAGGTGTCGGTGTGCTGGATTTCAGAACAGGCGTGCTGGCTTTTTCATGCTGGTATCATTAAACAAATTAAATGAGTATTATTTTTAATCCAAGCCATATTACACAATTTATCACAACAGCAGCTGGGACACTGGGCACCTTCTAGCTACTCCCTCAGCCAATTTTCATAAATCCACACAATGTTGACAGCATTAACTTGTGAGCGAGAAATGTTGACCTTTCCTTTTCCTGCCAGAATTAAAACTCTAGCTAGAGACACAGAACATGATCACACTCCTTCCTCCGCAGATTTTATTTTAAAAAGTATTTTTCCATCAGGCTTGTGGACTTTGGATCTAGGCCAAGTGGGAATGATGACCACCCCAAGGAAAGTTCCCAGCCGGTCACTCAGAAACGAATACCCCAGTCATTCAGACTGTCTGAGGGAAGACCCCCTTTCTGCCCTTGCCTTTTAGAGGCAGTGGGATTGAGAGTAACAGTAAGAGACGGCGGAGCCATTAATTTGATGAGAAGTAAGCTAACATCTCACAGGCAAAAGCCCTAGAACTGGTCTTATCATTTTGAGAGATGTGCCTAAAAAAATAACTCTTTGGCATTAAGCAGCACCACCCACTTGCCTACATAAACAGTGTGGAGCCAAAGTTCCACACTGTGACTCAGTGGAAACAAATAGGACTAGTATCCATGAGGATGCAGGTTCGATCCCTGGCCTTGCTCAGTGGGTTAAGAATCTGGCATTGCCATGAGCTGTGGTATAGGTCACAGACACTGCTCAGATTTAGTGCTGCTGTGGTGTAGGCCAGTGACCACAGCTCTGATTCGACCCCTAGCCTGGGGATCTTATATGCCATGGGTGTGGTCCTTCAAAAAAAAAAAAAACCTGCGTGGACCCCACTAGTTCAGGGGCCTTTAAGAATCAAGATAGTAACAGGGTTACAGGGCATCTTCTGCGTCTCAACCCTACACATCCCTTTTTGTTTTGTTTTGTTTTTTAGGGCCGCACCCGAGGCATATGGAGGTTCCCAGGCTAGGGGTCTAATTGGAGCTACAGGGGCCGGCCTATACCACAGCTGCAGCAATGCCAGATCCAAGCCGCGTCTGCGACCTACACCACAGCTCATGGCAATGCTGGATCCCTGACCCACTGAGGGAGGCCAGGGATCGAGCCTGCAACCTCATGGTTCCTAGTCGGATTTATTTCCACCGCACAATGGTGGGAACTCCTCGACCCTTCATGTCCTTTTAATCTCAGTCTGAGAAGCGCTACGGGGTAGCAGAGAACATGGGCTAGAAACCCAAGCTCCCTCTGACCTTGGATCTGATGAGCTGAGTAAACTTGGCAAGTTTCTTAGGCTTTCCTCCTCATCAGTGAAATGGGGTAATGCCTCAGGGGACTATGTAAAGACTCACTACAGGGTTGTTAGGGTGCAGTTATGGAGAGTGAAAAGATGACACACTCCACAGTGTTTACTGAATGCCTTAAAGCACGAATGGGCTGGCAGTAACTCTCTCCCTCCACCAGTTCCAGGCTTCCCCCAATGCTGCTTGAGGACATCACCACCTGCTCAGCAACCCAATCACAACATGGGCCAACAGGATGGGTCAATCTAAAACCAGGGGAAATGCACCACTGAAGAAATGAGGATTTCTCAGGACCTGAGATGTTTGAACCATTTGCCACTAGGAAGTTTCAGAAAGCCTGTGCCGAGAACACACAAGGTGAGAAGGCAATGGACCCGGAAGCTTGTTATCTCTCTCTAATCATGGTACAAAATAGACAACCCAGAGGGAAAAAGTAATCACCATGGGGACAGAGAGCAGGACAATGAGTCTCACTTTTAAACACTTTAAAAACGTAACTCTCAATTAGTAAAAAAAACCCATGTTTCAGCTACTTTAGGGGACCTCTGGTCCCCAAAAACTAAACCGCTAAACAGGAAAGTGACAGTTCTTATGACTTACCAAGCTCATTTCTTTGGATTTCAAAGAAGTGGAACTTCCAGAGGAGGCTGTGGACGCCGGGCTGCTGGAGGCGTCTTTCTTCAGCAGGCGGTTTTTGTCGATCCCATTTTCCCTGGGCGAGTGGGCAGGACTTGCTCTTGGAGAAGAGGGGTCCTCAACAAACGAAAGCAAAGCTCTTGTGATTTCACTTATAAGCGAGAGTATCCTTCCCTTTAACACCCTATTTCCACATTTAATTTAATTCTATTTAATTCCCCAAAGGAGAGCACTGGAAGTCCTTTAGATTTGGGGACCTTGAGGGTGAATGCTGCTCAACTTGGGGGACACTGCTTTTACAACAATGGGAAGGTGTTTGCAAGTGCACCCATGAAGACACCATAAAGATAAAAAAGTCTAGACATAATCATATTCCTGCTCATGATCAAATACTTTCCCCAGAGGGCACAGGACAGAAAGGAGCACCAGACACCAACTTAGGAATCCAAAATGGTTGGGGAAGCAGATTTTTTTTGTTTTTTTAAAGGAAACAAAAGTTTGTGTTGGTCTTAGACATTAATGCTCTGTCTAGGAACAACCATTACATTTTTCATGTGCAAAGCTGCAAAAGACCAAAACAGTGGGCTCCACTTCCTTTCTCTCAGAAGTCACTCTGAAAAATAAAGGCTGAAGAAGGGAATGGTTACCTCATTAGACACATCCACAACTAAGTTGTCATCGCTTTTGTCACCATCGCTGTCCTGAAAAACAAAATTTTAATGACACTGACTAAAGGTTTGAGGTTTAATTAAATTTCTATAGTTCTTGGTAGCAGACAAACTAGAAAACGACCTGGGACATGCCTACAGGTTCCCTTCCAGAGTGCCAGCCCTGGTAATTAATACCACCTTCTCCCCTTCTCATTTGACCTAGGGAGGCACAAAGCCCCAGGCAGGAATTCTGTTGCAGCAACACACCGGCTTATACAATCACAACGTGTGTATAGATGATGGCAAGCTGTAAAACTTGGTGCAAAGGCTAAGTAAACACTCGGAACGGCAGGATCTCTCTTATAAATCTGAAATCTGCATGTCCTTTTCTCAGAGATCTTCTCCCATTAGGTTTCAGATTAAGAACACGATTTCGGAGTTCCCATTGCGGCACAGTGGTTAACGAATCCGACTAGGAACCATGAGGTTGCGGGTTTGATCCCTGGCTCAGTGGGTTAACCATCCGGCGTTGCCGTGAGCTGTGGTGTAGATTGCAGACGCGGCTCGGATCCCGCGTTGCTGTGGCTGCAGCGAACCGATTAGACCCCTAGCCTGGGAACCTCCACATGCCGCGGGTGTGGCCCTAAAATGACAAAAAGGCAAAAAAAAAAAAAAGAAGAACACGATTTCATGTCATTGCTTTTACGTATATCACCTTGAAGACTGCCAAGAATGCCGGGGTTCATAGACCAATTCTTAATTATAAAGATAAACTTAAACCTGTTTCCATGGGGTTACTAATTACTGCAAAAAAAAAAAAAATTCAAATAAAGCAAGCAAACAAAAAAACTATAGCTGGAATAACATCAAGATCTAGCTACCAGTTAAGAATAAAGCTCTTTAGCAATCAGCTTGGAATATTCTGGAGATGGAGGGAAGACAGGATGGCAGTACCTGGGAGGGCACCAGAATCCTGTGGTAAGACTTCTGTTTTCTTGACATGAAGCCATAAAATTTGCTAATCAGAAGTTTCTTCTGATTAGCAACTTTTATGGTTGCAATAAGTCTGAAAAAGCTTCAGAAAAACTGTTCAATTTAACAATGTGATCACTTCTACATCTAGTTCAGACCAGGCTGAAGAGATCTACTTTCTTAGTCAAAAGGCCTTATTGTTCTTTAGTGGAGAGTCAAACAATGGAATTTTGTAATAATAGGTTATTGCAATGGACCCTCATTCTCAAAAAGGAGTAGACCCCTAGTTAATGATCTGTGCAATTCTTTTACTGATGTCACTGTCAATTAAGAATACACAAATAGGGAGTTCCCTTATGGCTCAGTGGAGTAAGGATCTGGTGTTGTCACTGCAGAATGCATTGGCTTGGACTGCTACTGCTGTGGCATGAGTTTGACCTCTTGCCCAGAAAGTTCCATGTGGTTTGGGTGAGGCCAAAAAAAAAAAAAAAAAGAATATATAAACAATGTTTGCGAAATATTAGTAGAAGTACAAATACTATGCATTAGCTTTCTTTTTTTTTTTTCTTTAAGAACTGTTCCTGGGTCATAGGAAAGTTCTCAGGCTAGGGGTGTAATCAGAGCTACAACTGCTGGCCTACACTACAGCCACAGCAACGCCATATCTGAGCTGAATCTGAGACCTACACTGCAGCTTGTGGCAGCACCAGATCCTTAACCCACTGACCAAAGCGAGGAATTAAATCTGAATCCTCGTGGATACTAGTTCCCACTGAGCCACAAAAAAGGAGCCCCCTCCCCTTTTTTTCCCTTTAGCTTTTTGTGGCCCCCAAGTCCAGCTAGAAAGGTACTCTCAACTTTAAACTCACGTCTTAAAAGTTTTATCTAATTGTATTGGAACATTATGTGCAGGAGATCCAATTTACTTCCTTCAAAAATGTGTTACTGGAGTTCCTATCGTGGCTCAGTGGTTAACGAATCCAACTAAGAACCATGAGGTTGCGGGTTCGATCCCTGGCCTTGCTCAGTGGGTTAAGGATCCGGTGTTGCCGTGAGCTGTGGTGTAGGTCGCAGACGCGGCTCGGGTCCCGCGTTGCTGTGGCTGTGGCGAAGGCCGGCAGCTACAGCTCCCGTTAGACCCCTAGCCTGGGAACCTCCATATGCCACGGGTGCAGCCCTAGATAAGGCAAAAAGACCAAAAAAAAAAAAAAAAAACCAAGTGTTACTAGTGGAGTTCCTGTCATGGCACAGCAGAAATGAATCCGACTAGGAACCATGAGGCTGTGGGTTCGATCCCTAGCCGTGCTCAGGGGGTTAATGATCTGGTGCTGCTGTGAGCTGTGGTGTAGGTCGCAGATGTGGCTTGGATCTGGTGTTGCTGTGGCTCTGGTGTAGGCCGGCAGCTGTAGCTCCGATTCACCCCCTAGCCTGGGAAATTCCATATGCTGTGGGTGTGGCCCTGAAAAGACAAAAGACAAAAAAATAAAAAAATAATGTGTTACTAGATATATTTTAGTCATTGTTATAAAGGCACCATGCCATTCATTAGAAATAACATAAAATTATAACCAATGAGGAAGCCTGGGTAATTCAAAGAAAAGTCTATTAAAAGAAATATTTTCATGCAATCAAAGAAAAAATTAATATTGAAGAAAATCTGCTTTCTCTTAGTAAAGCCCACAGAAAAGCACAAATATTATCAGGTGTTAAGAAATCCAGAGCAGGGAGGGGTGGGGGAGGTGTGGGAGGGAACGAGGATAACTAGTGCTTTAATGATGGAAAAGCAAGGAGATCCAACTGTATTGCACGGGGAACTATATCTAATCACATGTGACGAATCCATATATGTACATGTAACTGGGTCACCACGCAGTGCAGTTGGAAAATCTGACAGAAATCTGTAAACCAGCTATAATGCAAAAAAAAAAAAAAAATAAATTATAAAAAAAAAAGAAAAGAAATCCAGAGCAATAGTGACAAAATATAAGCCAAGGAGTTACCATTGTGGCTCAGGAGGTAACAAACTCCTGAGGATGTGGGTTTGACCCCTGGCCCTGTTTAGTGGGTTAAGGGTTCAGTACTGCTGTGAGCTGTGGTGTAGGTGGCAGAAGTGGCTCAGATCCCATGTTGCTGTGGCTGTGGTGTAGGCCGGCAGCTAAAGCTCCAATTTGACCCCTAGCCTGGGAACTTCCATATGCTGTGGGAGTGGCCCTAAAAAGACCAAAAAAAAAAATTTAAAAATTAAGTTAAAAAATATATATAAAAGCCAACAAGGCTTCCCTTTAGGGAAAAAAAAAAAAGTCTAAAAATGGTTAATATAATGTACAGGCCAAACTGGCAAAAAGTAGCAAACAAGTCATTTCTTATAATGGAACTCTGAAGTGAGACCTCAGGTAGTCTGAAGTTTAAATCTGAGTTTGTATCGGAACCTTCTGCAAATATAAACCTTTACACCTGTCATCAAACATCTAAGGTTTGAGTCCTTAGCCCCAGGTTCTCTAGCATCATATCAATACATTGTCCTCCACTACCTATACAATTAGACAACTGGTACAAGCAGGTTACAACAAAAGTCATGCAGCACTATGGAATCTAGACCATTCACTACTAAATGACTTACCAGCACGAACCTCATACAGAACAACTCGGACTTGCATCACTGGCAAAGCTGCAAATTTCTGCAGGTCATGGACTTTCCTCACTAGCTTATTACCAGTTGATGCCATATATCAAAGTACTTGTGTGGGACACTGGCTCTGAGCAAAAGATACGGGGCAAATATATGCAAAAAAGTCTTGGGATGGGCTGAGGGAGATCACAACCTGGGTGCTTAGGGTGTTATTATGGTACAAAATATGGACCAATTTGAGAACCTTGGGCAAAATATCCCATCCTAGGCTCTTGCATCAGGAATCCTAGCCTCTTGCTTCAGGAATCCTAGCACAGCAATAGAGAGTGTAGATTTTGGAGTTAGGTATCTCCAGGCTCTGTCACTAATTCTTTTTTTTTTTTTTTTTGCCTTTTTGTCATTTTTAGGGCCGCAGCTGTGGCATGTGGAGGTTCCCAGGCTAGGGGTCTAATCGGAGCTACAGCTGCCTGCCTATGCCACAGACGCAGCAATGCGGGATCCGAGCCACATCTGCAACCTACACCACAGCTCACAGCAACACTGGATCCTTAACCCACTGAGCAAGGCCAGGGATCGAACCCGCAACCTCATGGTTCCTAGTCGGATTCGTTTCCGCTGAGCCATGACGGGAACTCCCTCTGTCCCTAATCCTGACATTGAGCAATCACTTAAGAACTCAGATGCTTCAGATTCTTTATATATGAAATGGAAAGACGGTACCAAACTCAGAGGGTTGTGCTGAAAGTTAAACGAAACAAGCCACACAGAAGCAGAGCATGCCTGGCACTAACTTGAGATGTTGCTCAAGAAATGTTCCCTGTTGTCACATGGGCTCAACCCCAGTCAGCAGGAGGAGGCAGAGATTCAGCATCGAAACCTCCACACAGCCTGCACACCAGCCAGAGGTGAACGTTTCTTCCTCTAGGAGCAACAGGGCGAGGCCTAATTTGCCTTCTGCTCTAATACTGTTCCTGAAAAAGCGTCTACCTTCAAACGGACTCAGGGACACACAAGGAAACTACAAGTCATCTGCCAGCTGCAATGTTTGTGACCCCGAGACCAGAGCCATCTGGCTTGGTTTGCTCTCCTCACGAATGTGGTTTTAACCAGGTCTGAGTCAAGAGTCCTTACTCCATCGGCCAGTCCTGTGATCTTATCTGCAGGGTTTCAACGAGATGCCCCCAACGTTACTTCTACTTTTACCTCGGACTTTTATCACTACACGGCTCACTGTGGAAGAGGGCGAAATTTGCCTTAAGACCAAATCTGAGCCTGAATATACTACCAGAACGGTATCCAGAAAGGTAGTTGGTGCCACCAAAATTGTTACCCTCATGATTTTAGCAGGACAGGCTACCAAATTTGCAAGGCCGGGGACAAAATACAAATGCAATCCCTCGCTCAAAAAATGAGAATCTGAAGACGGCTGAGAGCAGAGCATTAAACCAAGGGCGAGACAGGGTCATTGCAGCTGCGTAGGCTGCACAGCATGAAGCCAGCCCTGCATTTTGTATCCCCCCTTATAAGTAACTACAGTAGAAAGCCCAAAATTTAATACTGAGCCTGGCAGATACATAATTTACAGCTCTAGAGGGAAACAGTAACCGAAGCTGTTAGAATCTATCCTCTCGATACTGTTATTTTAAGGGATGTGAAATTATCAGTAAGATCTGAGAGTCTTTTGTATACTCACTTAGAAGGTGAGCAAGGAAGCAAACAAATATTATTTTACATCTTTTGTTTACTTACATAGTGGCTGGAGTCCTTATCCTCCACCTTTCTTTTTTTGATGTCATTGGCAAACTCAGGGCCATTTCTGCGTTTATCTGTGCTTCTTAGACTGTCTGGAACCAAGAGGGAATTACTCTGTAAGACAAAAAAAAAAAAAATTAATCAAAGATTTCTTCCCAGGTTATTTTTGTACACATGAAAAGCCAATCTGGATGTGATACCTGTTTTAGAAAGGTGATGCCTCTGCAGCCTTTCATTCCCTTTAATTCATCTCATCTGAAGATTTTGATAGCAAACATTTATAGAGACTTAAGCACTTAAAAGGGAGACCCTGACTATGTAATCAAACCATCCAAATCCTGGTGGAGCCTTCCGGCCCTACTCACTTAAAAAAGTTCTTCTGTTCTGTTTGTCATTAGAGAAATGGGAACTTGCTGTTTATATGTGGCTGTGTTTTTATTCTTTCCCACCGAGACTTCCTGGTCAGGAATATGAATGGCCTATGAGCAAAAAACCTGAAATCACTCTATTAGACATATTCTGTGGCTATAAGAGTCAATGTGTGCCTCTCTGAAAAGACACAAAGAGAGCGGGTGGGATTAACAGCATGGTTTCCTAAAAGGCAAATCACATTTTCCACAGCAGCAATGAAGGAACTCTTTTGAATTCTTTTAATTTATTGTTGAAAATAAGATTTGGTGTTCCTTGCCAAGAGCCCTGAAATTTAAGACCCAAAGCAGGAATTCCAGCAGGCCAGCTCCCACATACAAAAGCAGGAACAAGGACTAATCTTTTCCACAAACCACACAGGATACTTTCATTCACATGTGCTGAGTATGAACTGTTGACCCAAGGAAAACAGGCATTTTGGATATTTGAGGGTCACATGACGCGATCTGACATCCCTTCAATTCCCGCCTCCCCTCCAGCTAAAGATTCAGGACATGTTACAAAGAGTTCTTTTAAGTGCAGGATTAGCATATGCAAGGGGGCAATTTGTTCAGTGATGTGTTACTGCCTTGAACAATGCTGTGCAAAAACTTCCTTTCTCAAAGCCCAGATAACCCCAATTTCTGAAAGACATTATTTGGAGAACTAAGGCGGGGATGTCCAGGGCCAACAGACAATGATGTTACCTTTCTCTGCCACGACTTAAAATAGAAGGGGCTCTGGAAATCTTTTAAGTTAGACCACCTCTAATGCAACAGTAGGTACCAGGAGCAAATCTTTAATGGTACAGTTTTAGAGGTCCCAGATGGGTCTTCGTTCCTAACCTGCCTGAGGAAATCAGCCAGGGGTCTGGTTCTCAAAGACAACTGTGGACCCTACCATGGGAATGTTCTGAGCTCCACCACTCGCAGGAGGAAATCAAAAGTGGGAACCAGAAGCCCTTCTTTCTGATGCCTCCTTGCCCACTTCAGAGGCTGCCTCTGATTCGAGCTGAGCTTTCATTCATGACCATTCAAGCTCCACAAATGCCAGGAGGCTTACATAAAAGTAGGGGGCAGGGCCCAGTGCAATTCAATATGGAGAAGCTCAGAAAAATGTCTCTAGCACAATGTGGGGCTGAAAGGTGAGCTGGCTGGACCCCTGAACTAATTACCTTGGTAAACGTCTGCTGAAAACTAAGCCCTCTGACCCAGTGCTAACATGCTGGGGAGGGGAGCAGCATCTGGCACACACTTGGGAAAAAGTGTCCAAACATAACTGTATATGTTCTAGATTCTATCAGCCCCAAAGTTTCCACTTCCGGATTCGGAACAGATGCATTAAGGGCAGGGCTGTTTCCTACCTGCTCAACTTGACATCTAACCACGTGCCCAGCAGAATGTACCATAGAGGTGGTGTCCACTGGAACTTCCCCAGGGCCCCCTGTGTAGCTCTAACTAGCACTAGGCATCCATACCACTCAGCCATTCAAAGAAGCTTTTTAATGATCAGATTTTTAAATGTCAACTGGCATTATGAACATAAAAGTAAATGACACACCTGTTAGGAACAATGCAATGTCTGTTAGAAACAGTAACATTTCTGTCTGGACCCGTAAGCCTGTCACACTTTGAGGTCTCTGAATCTCTCTGAATCTCCGATATAGAAGTTAAATTCCTGCTTGAACAGCTTAAGTGAGGCCCATCATCTGAACAGGTTTTGAAAAGCTCTGGAAATTCCTCTAAATTTGGACGGGGCTGGTAATTAGCACCCCTGCTTATCTGAAAACTGGCTCTATTCAGATGGAAGATTCGAGTCAAGTTATGAAACAAAATGTCTCATCATACTTTGATGCTGTAAAACTGATTCAAAACAAGGCAGCAAAGAGTGTGGGCTGCGAAGGCTTGGAAGAGCTATGGTTTGGAGCTAGCGGGTGCCTCGCTCATTCGGCAGCCGAACGAGCCACTTTCTTTCTTTCCCCCTTGTTCCCATGAACCCATTTGCTGCATGTAACTACCCCAACATCTTCCAGACCTGACATTGCTTTCACTGTTGTTCTTGATTTAAGCAAACAGTTCTATCTTAATGAACTTAAGGAACAACAACAGTTTTGGTTAACTACTGCCTAAGTGACCCTAATCTCTACTGTTCCCGCATTTGCTCCCCAGAAACCCCAAAGTGACTTCATGGCCACAGTACTGAACATTTCATGATATGTAAGTCTTCTTCCCTCAAGCTGTGTTTTGTCCTCACACATCATCTTATGTTCCTCAGGGCTCAGAAGTGGAATACAGTCATTCTGACGGTCATTCTGAGCCATTTTACACATATTTTAAGAATGAAGAGCTCATACCTGGGTACTGACTGAATATCCTTTGGCTCCTTTAAATCCAGGGTTCTATCCTGATTTGTCAGATTTGAACGAGGATAAGATAGAATCACATTTAACGTGAAAATTTAATATTTAGTCAACATTTAAGAAGACAGTGTTTGTAAAAGGATAAAACTGAGGATGCTTTGCTTTAAGTTACTGGAAAAGTTGTGCATTTTAAATACACGAGATAATCAGAACCAAACCTCTGAAGAGGCCAAAGTAACCTTAACACATACTCATCCTCTTCATCCCCTGCATTTTATCTAGAAGATGAACAGAGGGGGGGAGGCAATTTGCCTAAAGTCAAGAAGCACTATCCATTAAGTCAAAGTGCCTCCACTCCCAGAAGAGTGATTTTTTTAAAAAAGTTACACAAATACATATTCTTTTTCATATTCTTTTCCATTATGGTTTATCACAGGATACTGAATATAGTTCCCTGTGCTATACAGTAGGACCTTGTTGTTTATCCATCCAGTACATACTAGTTTGCATCTGCTAATCCCAAATTCCCAATCCAACCATCCCCCACCCCTCTTCCCCTTGACAAGCACAAATCTGTTCCCACAAGAGTGGTTTTAAACCTGGCTTATACACATTGAACATTTGTACCCAAATACTTGCCCCTCAAATATGTCGCACCTAAAACTCACACTGGCTCATTACTTAACCTACTGAACTGTTAAGCTCAATTCTAATGTGACATAATAATGCCTAATACATGCTTTCTGATTCCCCTCACTTCCTGATCATGGACACACAAACACGCCCTGATTTACTTGGTTATATGCCACCATAACAAAACAGTGAACACATTATTAAAAAAAAAAAAAAAAAAAGAACACTTTACAGTCTACTTTTAAATGACCCAAAAACATTCCCAAGTTCCTAGCTTTCCACTCATAAGCCAAGATTCACAATAAAATAAGACCCTGACATAGAACAACAAAGAAGCCAGGAACCCACAACACCAGTTTCATGCCACGTCAACCACTGCAGATAGTGGTTCCGCAGACCTATTTGCTGCTGCAGGCTTCCCTTCCCACAGTCCGTATTTTGAAAGATATTTGTCTAGCAAACAGCATTCATCAAGTAAAATTCACTTTTCAAATATTTATTTGCGAAATAAATATTTAACTATAAATCACAGTTTTTAATCAGCATGGGAACTAGTGTTACCACACTGATTGATATACTCTAACTCTAGCCAAGGAACTCTAATTCTAGCCAAGATGTTTTATTTCACCTTGCAGCTGGTAAAATTTAATTATCTGCCAGAATTTTTCAAACACGGTAATTATTGAGCAGACTTCTACTACAAATGTTCTGAGAACAGGATTTCTAGACTGTATGTAAGTTTTCTTTGTTTAAAAATTTTAAGAACCAAACAAAATCATCTTATTTACCTTGTCTTCTGCAAGAACTCAAAATAGAAGTTTTATACAGCCCGTGGGGAATATTAAAAGTCTGAGCAAATCAAGATCTAAAAACACATTATGTTTCCAAAACAAGCTAAAATGTGCAAACCATGATGATTTTCTGCACCTTACAAGTTGCACACACCGACGGGAAGAGAGCCAAGTCAAACGATAAAGAGAGGCAGATCGGACAAGTCTCTAAAGAAAATAAGATCCCCCAGAATGTTCAGTGCCAGAGACAAGAGTGTCTAAAAGACCTGTTAGCCCAACTGGCGTGTTTCCTCTCCATCTTTACAGAGAGACTGCACATGAAACAAGTAGATGAGGTGTAAGAACAAAGAAAATGTATGAACCATAAGAAGGGACTTATCCCTCCTAAAATCTGGAACTGTCCGAGAACCTAAGACCTCAGTGAGCATCTTCACTAACAGGCAAATGGTTCACTACAAGTACCCTATGCTTCAGTTAGTTCTCTCTCACACTACCAGTGATGTGACGGTTAAGAAAAGTTACAAGCGTGAGCCAAAAAGCTACTCATAAGAGAAGAGAAAAAGTAGGAGGTCTTCCGATATTACAACCGGTGTGTACTCCTTGAGTGGTCGGATCCAGAGCACAAATTTCGCAATTGGGTGAACCACGTTTTACAAAAACACACACCAGAACCATTCCCTGCTGGAGCTGAGAGGACACAAGTTCACTAGAGGTGGTGGTGTTTGAACCTAGTGGGCAGAAGTAGACAATGCATTCCCTTAAAATAAAGCAAAAATAAACATCCAAACACAAGTATTGAACCTTCATATAAGAACTTACAAGGTAAGCAGAAGGGCCTTTTGAACTTCAAGGAGTGTTCAGTCAAATCAAAAGAAAAAGCCGAGATTTGGACTTTGTGGTGCCTTTATTCTGACCGTTCTAGACAACGATAATTCTATTTCATGTACTGAATACCCACCCACATAAGACCAAGATAGGGAGACTCAGCTGCTTCAATATGAATAAAAAGCAGTCTTTACAGCCTTGTTCCAAGAATTTTACTTTCCTTGAGCAATTTCACAGGAATGGTTGTTCATGTATACTGAGGCGTTGTACAAAGGTAAACTCCAGAATGTACAAAAGAATATGAATTTACATCGTCAGTGCTACCAGAACACTTTATAAGAGCCTCCATGTTTCCTTCAACTATTCTGAGACCTCAAAGCAATTCTTCTGCCAACCAAGTCTAAACCTTGAAGCTACCAGCAGCAAATGTGAAAGGAAAACCCACTCATGAAGACAGCAAAAGCTAGATGGCCTTCCCTAATGCGAAAATAATGCACATTATTCAAATAGATTTCTTCAGCTGCCATGCTGACTCCCCTGGGGCCAGTCTCCTCCTCACAGGAAAAGTGTTTGTGTCAGAGGTACAGATTGGAAACTCATGACACCTCATTTATCCTCAGTTACACCACGGCGGTGGGAACCTAATTTGCTAGAGCACTCTATACTGACAATTAACTTCTTGGTGAACATTAAAACAATTAGGTAACGACGCACCCTATCACATCTGTGTACCTTCCCATCCACACCTGGTCCCAATTAAGCCATCACCCTGTGTGGGACTTGGTGCTGCAGTCCAGTTGGTCACTCGCGTGTTCTGCCTGACACTGTGACAAACGCATTTTTAACCCATAAAACTAATGGGATCCCCCCACCTGTCAATGGTGAAAAGCAGAGGCAAGTGACATGTGTGGAAATGTGGAGATCACATCTCGGAAGCCCAAGGGGTGAAGTGGGACTAAAGGATACAAGTCTATTTTTCACAGGGTTTAAATTAAGGCAAAATATGGGGGGGGAGGAATGACAAAAAACACAAAAAAGTGTGAACTTGCACCTCAATAGGAACTCAGCACTGTGAGCCACAGAGCGGTGACTCAGGAGGGCTCCCAGAATGAATAGTAGTCATAGCCACACATGCCTCAGTGAGTACTGGAGCTGGAAGAAGTGCTAAACCAGGCAATTCCTTCCACATTACTCCACAGCTTGCTCTTCCACCCTCCTGCTCTAGGCAAAACGAAGTATAACCAACAAAAATTTATTTAAAAATTTTTCCTCTTTTTCTTTTTTGGCTGCTCCGTGGCATATGGAGTTCCTGGGCCAGGGATCAGATCTGAACTGCAGTCCTAAGCAACACTGGCTCCTTAATGCGCTGTGGGCACGCTGGGGATCAAACCTGCGTCCCAGCACTCCCAGGTTGCCAGCGATCCAGTTGCACCACAGTGGGAACTCCTAAAAGTAATTTTTAAAGGACCTCATAACACCTTCATTCCCCTCATCAGGACCTTGGTCACAGCAAGAATCAAATCTGTACTTCAAACCTTTTTTAAAAAGCATGTTTGACATGCTCTTAGCTGTTACTGTCCCTCTTCATTCTCCAGACCCTGAAGAGATGCTTCTACTGTGAGGAAAGCCCCTCAAGCTAGAAAGCGCTAGACCAGGACTTGACTGTGGTGTCTGGATGTCTGACAGCCCTTACATCCACCTCTCCTCATCGGAAAGACCAAGACACAAAGTTCATTGCTTACTACATCCTAGAGAGAATGCTGAAAATGATCATGGGGCCTAAGGGGGAAAAAAAAAAGTTCTTAAAATCTGTTCCAAGGGGCAGGCATTAACTTTTCTAATTACGGAACGTAAAGTGAAGCCTAAAAAAGGTTTTGGAGAAAGAAAATAGCTTTTTGTTTAAAGATGCCCTATTATCGCTGAGCTCACAGTGAGATAAGACCTGAGGAGTTCCCTTAGTGGCTCAGTGGTTAAGAATCCGACTAGGAACCATGAGGTTGCGGGTTCGAACCCTGCACTTGCTCAGTGGGTTAACGATCCGGCGTTGCCGTGAGCTGTGGTGTAGGTTGCAGACGGGGCTCGGATCCTGCGTTGCTGTGGCTGCGGCGCAGGCCAGTGGCCACAGCTCCGATTAGACCCCTAACCTGGGAACCTCCACATGCCGCGGGTGCGGCCATAAAAAATGACAAAAGGCAAAAAACAAACAAACAAACAAACAAAACCTGAACTTCTCTGCAGTCACCTATGTCCAACACCCACAGTGAGCACATACCCTCACCTGGCACAGGTACACACCACTCCTGACTCGCGAGAAACCACCAGGGATTTCTTTCCTTTACCTTTCTCACGGCAATGACACTGGTCTTCCCAGTGGATCCTTCTTTTAAGCACAGCATTTTAAGTTCTGCCAGAAGAAAAACTACTGAAGCAACTGCTTAAGAAAACAGTGTTTCCCACTGTGCCTTAATATTTTGAGATTTCAGGTGACTCATCTCAGTTTTATCCTTGGTTCCCAGGCAATTCTTTGACATAAGTCGGGTCAAGATAACCTAATAAACACTTAGGTGAAAACACCTCCTCCTAGTCCCTGTTTCCCTTTGATGAACTTGAGTATCATGAGACTCGTGAGGTTTTCCTAAGAGGCTGGGATGCATTCATGGTGCTGACACACTGAGAAATATCAGAAACAGCCACTCAGTCACATGGGCCCTCATCTCCAGAACAGCCTCATGCATTGTTTAAAAGGGGAAGGAAGCCACAAGTAACTATGCTGAGGTGACTAATGATGCATTTACTGTTGTCTGGTTACCCTGAAGGTAGAGGCGGGAAGGATTTTCCTAAAGGCTTGCTATGATATGTCTGAAGACTTCCCATTTATGGTCCCTAAATCCCCACCCCTGTGAGGCATGACTACTTTATAGAAGAGAAGGTTCAAAAGGATGAGAAGTCTTGCCTGTGCAGCCAGAATTCTTCTGGGGTCTGCCTTTGTCCAAAACCTATGTTCTATCACCTGCCCCCTCACCCCCTAATTCATGCTGCTATGGCCCTAAAGAACCACTGGGAGACAATGTGATGTTGAAAAATACATTTCAGAAACAGGCCAAGAGAGCAGTACTCCCCAAAGCAACCCTCACACCTTATTTCTTCCTTACCCTCTATACTGCAGAGTGTTGTCTGAGAAAAAGTGAAGTGATGGGTGGTTCATAACTGTGATCTGGTCCTTCCTCTGCCAATTAGCTAGTCAAGCAGCACAGCATAAATAAAGTGATAGCTGGCTTAACTACTTTTATTTTTATTTTCTTTGGAGGCAACTGTGGCATATGGAAGCTCCTGGGCCATGGATTGAATCCAAGACGCAGCTGCTATGTACACCACAGCTACAGCAATACCAGATCCTTAACCCATTGCACCACAGTGGGAACTCCCATAACTATTTTTAAATATGTTCTAAATGTGAACATGATCATTCTAGAGGAAAGTTATAGGAGCAGAAAGAGGGTTCCCCAGAAAGATATGATCTAAATCTCCACTGCGTTAACATTAATTAACTCCATGACCAGAAGCATCCAACCCCTTTGCACTTGGGGTCACTGAGAAAATGACGGTGACACATCCTTTTCACCACTAAAGCAGATAAAAAGTGCTTAGACTTTTCTGGCCCAGGAAACTTTAATGAAAGTTATGATCTTTCCCCAGCATTATGCAAGAGCTCTGACCCACAATACTCTGCATACAATTTTACAGGGGTTCCAGGACTTTCTCAGGTCCACGCAGGAACCCACCCAAGACTACAGACCATCTTGTTGTTCTGGAGTTTCTCCCAGACAACCGTCTCAAGTCTCCTCCCTTTTCCAAATATACCAACTAATGATCTCATGAGTGAGGTATTTCAGTGTTTTTCATTCAACAGATAATCTGACTTGACATTAAAAGGTATCACTGCAAAATGGCAGCATATATACACAGTGCCTCAGTCAGTGCCTGGCACATAGTAAGTGCTCAATAAATATCTGTGAGATAAATGAGTATTTAAACATATATTCTACCATATTTTCTTAAAAGCCATGAAACTCCTTGTCAGTTCTCTAACTCCAGGTCTTTCAAGCAGTCATATTTAAAGAATATTCCCTTCAGCCAAATTTAGTGCAATTCACTTTTAAATTAACTGGAATATCTAAAGTTTTTATTACTTCTGAAGAAATAAAGGCTCTTGTTAGTTCATTTCTTAGCTCAGAGGTAGTACTCTGATAAGTAGACTTACATTAGGAAAAAAAAAAAAAGTCTGCAAATTAGAAAAAGAGAAGTCAAATCTTAATTTAAAATTAACAGCCAAAGAGCAAAATATAATCTCAAAAGTTACTAGCTTTATCATTCACCCCTTTCAGAAATAAGAAACTTAAAAACAGTGTCCGTATTTTCACTCTGTTCTTAGTACTCTCATTTCCTGGGTTTTACATTAAACTGGTTACACTAAGGTTCATTTGCTTTCCTACCATAAAACCTTAAATGAGCAAATGGAATAATCTGTCACTAAAAATAAATAAACTCTCTAAACTATCTATGAACCAGCTTTAGATTCTCATAAAAATCCACACACATTCACATTCTCTCTAGATCTACATAAGTCCCTTGTTTTTGCACTTGATGTAAAAAATATGTTCATTCAACAGAGAAAGAATACCAGGGGGAAAATATAAGACTACCTGCCAGCCTAGAATTTTTTATAACTGCTCAGACTTATTTATGGATTTACGGCAGAGGTTCTCAAGGAGTTTAGCCTAAGGACCCTGAGGGTCTTTCTTTGTGGGCAGATTTTCTTCCAAGACTTAAAACAATGTATGGCAACAGACAGAAAGCAGAAGCTGATGAGAATTCAGCTTCCCGTTTTTAAGTCAGGTATTAAAGACACTTGAAAATGTGCCAAAAAAAAAAAAGAGCTACTCTTCCCATTACAATTTTTTTTTAATTTTGGAAAAGTTATTTTTGATTAAAAATGTGATTTATGTTAAGATAACTTAGCAGCTCTTTATCTGTTTAAGTAATTTTAAAATCTGTTTTATTTGTTAACTAGAAAATTTTCATAATACATGACCTACATAAACAAAAGTTCTGTGGGGTCATCAATAACTTTGAGGGTATAAAGATTCTGAGACCATAAGGTCTGAAAATCACTGCCCTGTAATAGCAACTGCTCTTAACCCCACTGAATGAAAACAAAGCAGAATGACTACAATCATTTGACTTTATCTGTCAAGTAAAATTCAGCTTCTTAATTCAAACCTCTTTATTAAATAGGTAAGCACTATAATATTTTAGGTGCTAATAGTACACATCTCATTACCCACTGTGTCTCCTATTTAATTTTATACAAGGTTGGAAGAGAGCTCGTTAATCCCATATAACCGTAGCAAACTCCCATTTACATGGACAGTGAAAAATTTAATTCCTCTCAACAGACTGATTTAAATGTTTGGGTTACAAATTAGTGTAGTTTCCTCATTTCATATCGTCACCATGCGTTTTCTGCAATAATTAGGCAGGACACTCAGTACCTACACTTACTCTGAAAATATGCATTGACATAATCATTAAGGCTTGCCAAAAATTTGGTGTGTAAAAGGAGACATGGAAATAACACATTAAGTAACCATGTATTTTATATCATTTTATAGATTGGTTTAGGCAACGTATTTGGAATATTTTGACTTGAAAGTTCTTTGACTACTAAGTCAACACAGACTCACTAACAATCGGACTTAAAGCAATACATAGCCTGAAATTCAAGAACTATTTTGTACTTCTTTAAGGGTACAGTTCATCATCTTTCGTCTACCTCACCCTCCCTTCCTTCAGTCTCAAAAGGTAGATTACTAGAAATACTCTGAAATACAAACACAATGAGCTATGAAAAAATGTCTCTACAAGCTTAACTGTGCACACTCTACTCATTCCTGCCAGTGGCATTTCAGAGGAGCACACTTGGGATCCCTTCCACGGCTGCCTAGAACTCTCGCTGAAACTTTCTACAGTCTTGTATCTTCTAGCATTTTTGTTAATTTTCCTTGGTCCTTTGAGAAAGGGTTTGTGACACATGTGCCCACATTTCCCTCACTATAGATACCTTTCCTATACTAACTTATATACAGTGAACACTCAATAAATACACAGTGACTTAAGGTCAAACAGTAGTACTGAGAACAAAAAATTGAACTAAAGTCTCAAACCTAGAATAAATTTGATAAATTAAAACAAGTCGCCAGACTAAAGGCCCTGGGCACGCCCATTATCATCTTCTGCCATCTCTGTTCTCTAGCCCAGGGCTAGGCTTTTTAACTTAAGATGACACTCCACGGGGACACTGAAACAGCAAAACAGAAAGGTCATCTTGATAGATCAATTTACTCAGGTCTGTCCTTTGGGAGTAGGACATTTTAATCCCTAGCTCCAATTTTTTCTCTCCCTTTTCTTCCCAATATTTTCCAAAGACAACTTAAGAGTATGAGAATGTCAAAACTAGCTACCCTCTCCTTCTGCTATTATCCATTCCACCCAATACATCCTGGTACATAAAGTATACCAAGCTCTGTCTCAAAGAGAACTTCAAAAATAGCTGCTCTTCTACCCCGAAGAGAGGGGAGGGGGGAATTGAAACTTTTCAAATTGAAAAGATTTATATATCTTCCCCCAAACTTGTAAAAAAGTATCAGAATGATTTAAAAATTCAGTATCCCATTTTCTAACCATATTTAGAGTAAAGATGATCAAAACACTGCCATTTGTTCAGAAAAAAAGAAAAGGAGAGGAGACAAAAATTACAAATTATCTTAGTTGAAAAGGGGTCAATTTCTCACTCTATTTGCTCCACAACATTTGAATGCATTTTAGAGACAGGTCTCCCCACAAGTAACTGGCAGATCTGTGTACAGGTCCAACGTGCATTACGTAAGATGGGTATGATTTAGGCCAGTGAAAAATGAACTCTATAAACACAGAGCCCCGTGTTCTGAATTTCCTTGTTTTTGAGAGCTGACTCAGACACCCAGTTCTCTGGACTAAAATAAAGTTCAAGTTCACACTTCAAGGACAATTATGAAAAGAAAACTAGATATAGAAATCTAGCAACTAAGATCCTCTGCAGAGCATAAGGAACAGTTTAGGCAGAAATAACATACCAATTTCACGTATGGATCGTGACCTCTTGACTGTAGAATTGACTAAGATAAAAATTAATACTCTCTTAAACTACAGGCACACCTGGACTTGAAGTGTAATGATAAACATATTTTTTTAAATGGGTCTGCGGCACCTAGGGATCCAAGGCAGTCATCATCACAGCAAACAGCTTTGTCTCCAAATCATGTCCCTCTCACCTGATGGAAGCTTTATAAAAAGCATGAGGGGTGGGGAGTGGAGGTGGGGAATAGTCATATTAAAAAAGAGAAAGAAATAAAAAGAAAAAAAAATAGTAGCTGAGAGAGACACTAGAATGTACGTGGTCTGTGGCTGCATTAAAGAAAGGCAGCTGGGGGTGCACTGTGGGGGCGGGGGCGGGAGGGAGATGCGTTTATGTGCAGCAGGCGTCAGGGTACTTACCGTGCCTGGTTCTCTGTCTGCTCCCGAGGTTACCAAGAAACGCACAGACATGCCCGTTCAGACACAGAGGCAAGAACAGAAATAAAAAAAAGGGGGGAATAATTAGAACACAAGCCCCAAACAGTTTTAAAAATGGCTTTTATTTATATAAGTCATTGCACATTCCTAATACAGTGATTTCCTGAAAATTACAGTATTTTGTAAACATAAGATTTACAGCTTAACCATACACAAAAGCCTATTTTTTTTAAATTTCTTGACAGAATAAATTACTTTTTTTTTTCAAAAAATTAGTCAAGTGCAATTTTGCCCAATATTTAATGCATACTAGAATTAAAGCCTATGAAACTAAGTAGTAACAGATGCAATTATCAAACCTTTCATTTGAACACATTCACTTTCAAATTTAACTTATTTCGCCCCATTTAACAACATTACTTTCTTTGAAAATTACCCAATTAAGCAGTTAACAGTTTTCCATAATATGGTACAGGCCACTGGCATTAACGAGGCAGTTGCCAAGATGTCAAGATGCCTGCAATCTAAAGAGACTGAGAAATCTACAGATGCCCACGTTAAACCCTGAAAACCTCCAGGGTGAACTGTGTTTCAGTGGCCAAGCTTTGCGACAGTTCCTCTTAGCTCATTGTTTGCTCTCTGTATGGGCTGGGGCTCTCTTTAGCGGTGCACAAACTTTGCAGCACTGTAAGAGTGTTAGGACAAAGTCCTAATCTGGTTTGCCAGGCCTCTCACCTCTGTGGTGCTCTGCATCGTGGTGCTTCTTGTCATCTTTAATTGCCAAGTGAGACTGCCCACTCAGAGCACTAGACAGCGCCAGGAGGCCGGCACTGCCGCCGAGGGGCGGGATTCCAGGAGGCTGAAGTCCCGAAGGGTGAGGGGTGAGGGGCACTGGAGGTCCATGGCCGTGAGAAAGATGCTGAGCTTGCAACTGCTGCTGCTGTCCGTGGTGGTGGTGGTGAGAGGGGGAGGGGTGGGGGGAGGGGGTGGGTGGCAGCAGCATCCGGGGATGAAAGTAGACATGACGTGAGAGGATGGAAGAGACAGACCAGGAGGTTAGACAAACACACCAAGGGAACAAAGAGAGACAGAGGGAGGAGAGGGAGAAAAAAAAGATGTGGTTAGTACTTTCAGTCCATCAAAAGCTTTCATCTGCTCAGTTACCTGATATCACATCATCATCCCAAAATACAATCCTCAGGGCGACACTGTCACGTTCTGCCTAACTCACCCCCTGAGAGTGCAGCTGTTGATTATGAGCAAGTCTAGATAAGTTAATGCCATCTCTAAGTGCCTCCAGGGATGAAACGCAGTGTGTCACTGAATCTAAGATGCCACGGATGTAAGACTCATCCTGATTTCGGAAAGGTGAAAATAGGGGAGGCACAGATACGCATCCTACAACACAGTAACTTTATTTTCAACTAGTCACCAGTTACTCAGTGACTCCAATTCACCCCAGCAGTCTTTCTTTCCTTTCCTTTCCTTTTTTTTTTTGTGCTTTTTAGGGCCACACCTGCAGCATATGGAAGTTCCCAGACCGGGGGTTGAATTGGAGCTACAGTTGCTGGCCTACCCCACAGCCACAGCAACACAGGATCCAACCCAAGTCTGTGACCTACACCACAGCTCACAGCAACACCGGATCCTTAACCCACTGAGCGAGGCCAGGGATCGAACCCACATCCTCATGGTTGCTAGACGGGTTCGTTAAGCACTGAGCCACAACAGGAACTCCTAGAGATTATCTTTTGTTAACAGAACTTGGAAGGCAGGAAGAACTAGCATCTCTCTTCCACTTGTGCGTCCTTACTTCATCGAGCCCTCACAGAACTGAGGGAGTACTATTACTCCCATTTCACAGAATGAACCAGGGCTCAAGACCTTGAGTTTCTCTCACCAGGTAGGAGGGGAGTGAAGTCAACATAGGAAGAAGGACCCCCACGGGTGTGCACTAGTTACTGTACCACATGCAGATGGAGGCTTCAGGGAGCCATGCAAGTGACAGCTGGAAGAAATCTTCCAGACAAAACTTTTTACCCCCTTTCTCCTTAGCCCCAAACCTACCCCGTTCCACATCACAGAGGAAAACATCAGGACCCAGAGAGGCCAAGAACCTTGCTGAGAACACTCTCACCAGCCATATGGGACTCCAAGCACGGTGACCAAGTTCCCGTCCCAAATGCCTTTGCCTCTATGGTTTAACCCATTCCAGACCTTATGAATTTGTTCACATCAAAAAGCACTGTTTGCGCTCATACGTTATATTTAAGACACGTTGTCAGAAATGAAAAAGTATCCAAGAAACGGTCCCTGGCCCATAAATCTGGCCACATTTCACCTGCCCAACATAAAACTCGTTTTTGATGAGACAGTAAAAACTATTAAAGCTCAATTTCTAAGGTGTAATGTTAGGAAATTCTTAAGATTCTGATTTGTGCTCACTTCCCTGGGACTCAATTACTCGTTTTATTTATTATCCCCTTGCGTGTACTGAATATATTTGACCTTCACACCAGAGCATGGGTGAGTTCCACGACAACCACTGATCTTTAATTGAATCTTAAACATGCTTCTGGCCCTTAATATCAAGAGAAAACAGCATCTAAAAGGCAGACATCAGTGTCTACACTCCTTTTACATTAAATTTTCAACCTAGTATCTTTTAAAAAATCTTTTTGTTTTTTTGGTCCTTTTATGGCCACACCCGCGGCATATGGAGGTTCCCAGGCTAGGGTTCGAATCAGAGCTGTAGCCGCCGGCCTGCTCCAGAGCCACAGCAACGCCAGATCCGAGCCGCATCTGCAACCCACACCACAGCTCACGGCAATGTCGGATCGTTAACCCACTGGGCAAGGCCAGGGATCGAACCCACAACCTCATGGTTCCTAGTCGGATTCGTTAACCACTGAGCCATGACAGGAACTCCCTCTTTTAAAAAATCTTTAGGAGCCAACCTTCTCTTTAAACTTCCATTTCTTCTGAAGAGAGTACAGTTCTAATCAGAGGAGAAATTGGAAAAGAAGGTGAGGTCAGAGCGAGCAGCATCAAGAGCATTCTTGGAAAGTATTTATAAACTACTCATTTGCCACTTATGATCATGATAACAATTTCTTTACGCATAAAATCACCTTCCTGTCATCCCAAAGACACTAATTCTTGCTCTGTCACCTTTTAAGAGCTCGGCAATAGCCAGACATAAAACTGAAGGAGCTGGCAGTGGCATCATGGTCCACTAGGCATGCTCATTAGCACTTAATTAGGAACTAGACACCTGCCATAAGAAATGTGCTCAGAGAAGGATGAGGAACAGGTCTGCCCTACCAGCGATTACTATCATTACTCGAAGAGTAAGAGCTATGTCCGGCTTCGGGGCTGGGGAAAGGCAGTGATGCATACACAAACGGGTGCAGCAGGGTAATTAAGCACGGCACTGATTAAACGAAGATGAGAGAGGCTAAGCAGAGAAAGCAATTTAACTACATGGTGGAGGACACCACCCTATCCACCCTTCCCCACACCTGGTCCTACCCCCCCAACTCCCCCAATGGAGTCACCAAAAGACGACACCAGACCTGGGATTTTTACCCCAGAACAAAGGCAGTTTCAGGTGATATTTGGATATGCTAGAAGGAGTTGATTTTCTGCCAAACCCAGGTTGGATTTTAAAAAGAGGAACAGGAAAGCATTCTCTGATGTATTGTTGAAAAGAAACACTGAGCTTATAAAATAAAAGGGCTTTGCCACATCTGTGAAGCAGGCGTGTAGAGTTAAACCTAACATTTAAGCAAAGAGCTCTCAACAGGGCTATCCAACAGCCTAACTGGCCATGGGTAACACCCACCGCTACCCTACGCTAGCTTTCCGGGCCCCTTGAAGAGATAGCTCACTGTCTATTATTAGAGCCAATTGGGTTCTTCGATCCTTAGCTTAGCCACCTCGAAAGATTCTTCTTCTTCTTTATTTTAAAAAGCAAAATCCTATCCGAATGAGAGGAGTGTTAACTAAGTAGCGACAGGATGAATCAGCTATTGAAGATGCTGTAGACCCAGGAAACACAGACAGCACATGCTACTTCTTTAGCCTGCCAAGCGATGCTCCCAGATAATATTTGCAGCTTCACTACCTGGCCTCAGCTCAGAACACGTGAGGGAGGGAGGGTGGGCATCACAGTTCACAGATGGGAGTGTCTTGCCATGGGGCTCATAGCCAGAGTGATGACTGCAAACCTTTTATTCCCTAGAATAGGAGAAATACTGCGGCCCCAGCAGCCCAGCCTTGTTCACAAGGAGTCTGCTACAGACCTAGTGTTCCCAAGCAAAGGGAAGGACAAGGGCAATGTCTTTCTCCACCGAAGACCTCACGTCTCTCCCTTCCCAGGTAAGGAGACACTCTTGCAAGCGTGCACACCCGGAGACAGTCCACCTTCACCACGGAACATTTACTGGGAAATAAAATCATCTTCACAATGTGGCCTCATCAGCAGTGACAGATGAGGATTTGTTCTCAGATTTACAATTCATGAGGTGCCATCTCTCCAGTTCCCACTTCCCACTTCCCTACATCGGAAAAAGGAAGTATCTTTTGCTCTCGCTCTCTTCCAAGGAAGCCAGTGAAGAAGAATCAAGCCTAAACAGAGCTCTGGCTTCTCTCAGCAGATACTTAATAAGTAAGAAGTGTTGTTCCTAAGATAAAACATTTCTGAAATGAACAGAGGCCCATGTGTCAGACTGTCTTGTACCCATCATCTTCACCAAACAGAAAGAAATATGAATGCTACTTAAAAATGCACCTTAGGGAGTTCCTGTTGTGGCGCAGGGGAAACAAATCTGTCTAGGAACCATGAGGTTGTGGGTTCAATCCCTGGCCTTGCTAAGTGGGTTAAGGATCCGGCGTTGCCCTGAGCTGTGGTGTAGGTCGCAGACACGGCTCAGATCTGGCTTTGCTGTGGCTGTGGCGTAGGCCAGCAGCTGCAACTCCAATTTGACCCCTAGCCTGGGAACCTCGATATGCCAAGTGTGCGGCCCCACAAAGAAAAAAAAAATGCACCTTAGAACAAAAGAGATCCTGCCATTGCTTTATAGACAGCAACACCTCAAAAAAAAACCCAAAGGCTCTGCCGATGAGCAGACTCTATATGCATCAGTCCTCCACAGATCCAAACCTGCCCATCACTGGGGAAACTGTAAAACGTTTCATGACAGCAAGGCTAGGAAAATTCAACCTTCTACCCATTCATTTGCTTGCACTAATTAGTAAATTTTTTTTTTTTGCTTTTTTTAGGGCGGCACCCGTGGCTTATGGAAGTTCCCAGGCTAGGGGTCAAATCAGAGCTACAGGTGCCTGCCTGCGACCTACACCACAGCTCATGGCAACACCGGATCCTTAGCCCACTGAGCGAGGCTGGCAATCGAACCCTCGTCCACATGGATCCTAGTCAGGTTCGTTACCGCTGAGCCACGATGGGAACTCCTAGAAAACTTTTTTTTTTTTAAAGTTAATGCTTGTAGGTTTATATACCACAGAACACACAAGCAAAATAGTTTATGAAGCTATCAGAAAAGGCCTTTCTGATGAACAGTGGTGGTTTCGGGCAGTATGTATCAATCTAGACTCAAAGAAAGCAACCGTGACACCTCTTTCCCCACCCCAGGGACATCCAGCAACATCTAGAGACATTTACGGTTGTCATAACAGGGAGGGGGAGAGAAGTAGAAGTGCAACTGGCACCTACTGGGTAGGCAGGGAGGCCATTAAACATCCTACACTGCACACAGGACAACCCCCAGGACAGAGAACGCATAAGCCCAGAATGTCAACAGAGCTGAGGTTCACAGGTGTTGGTCTACATCTAAGCTGGAAGTCTGTCCCATAACACCAGAACTCATGTTCTTACACGCCAAAGGACTTGCCACACTGTTGGTTAAAAATACTCCCAGATGGCAGCTACACCTCCAATTCAACCCCTGGCCTGGGAAATTCCATATGCCACGGGTGCGGCCCTGAGAACCAAAAACAAAACAAAACAAAAAAAAGCAAAAAACAAAAAATAGTCCCAGAAATACTTTTCAAGGGAGTTCCAGCTGTGGTGTGGTGGGTTAAGAATCTGACTTCAGTGGCTCAGGTCGCTGCAAAGGCACAGGTTTGATCCCTGGCCCACCCAGCACAGTGGGCTGAGGATCTGGCATTGCTGCAGCCAAGGCATAGGTCACAGCTACGGCTCAGATTCTATCCCTGGTCCAGGAACTTCCATCCATATGCCGTGGGTAAAGCCATTTAAAAAAAAAAAAAAAGTACTTTTCAATATTCAACCCTTCATTGTCCCTTCCCCATCACGTACCTTGTTAAAATTCAAAAAACGAGCCTCTGCTTCCTAACGTTGACCCCACTAACAATTCAAAATAAAACAAACAAAAATGTCAATATTTTACAAAACAATTTGGGAAAGAGCTATACTGGGAACTTTTACATATTGTTCTGCTGCCTCAAAGGTGATTTGGCAAAAGTTCAGGTTGAGGGATAAGGAGATAAATGCATTTGTTCTTACCCAAACAATTCGAAATAGCTGAGAATGAGACAAGTAAAACAAACACCAAACCCTGAGTTAATGATACTGAAAACCCACAAGGAATAAAATAACCTCATCCATGTCAAACAACAGCCACGCATTTAGAATTTTAATTCACATTTTTACTAAGTGCAGCCTGGGTCAATTATGTTGCTATAATGAACCCGACTTTGCTGTTTACATTCAGAGCTCTAATAAAATAGGGCAGTGGTTTCTACATTTTTGTTTCTAAAACAGGTGCGGCACATGGTTTATCACCACAGAGGAGCCTATACGAGTGGAAAGGACACCGAGAATAAAAACAAAGGCTAACATCCCCTCATGCCCATTAGATGCCAAGTTCCTTATCACCCACCACTGAATCAACCTGAATTTCTGAAATTTAACCCCCTTTATATAACCTTTGGGAAAACTATGTCACATAGGTCACAAACTGAACCCAACCAGAACTAACAAACTATGCCCCAAAATAGCATCTCTAATGCTAAAAGTATGACCTTAAGTGGCATTCACAGCACTTGATGTTTAAACACTTTTAAAGGGAGGGGGAAAAAAAGTGAAAAGTAGCATTTGTTGACAGTTCTCGCCAAATCGCTCTTCCTTGATTTCTACTATTTTTCTATTCTTTAAAACACTCAGTTCTTATCTGGGGAGAGCACAGGAAAAGAAAATTGGTACGCTACAATAAACAAGCAGGAAAAGTGGGGACGAGCTGTGTGGCAGCAGAAACATCAAGGACACGACTACAGGAGTTATCGGAAAACCTCCCATTATGTGGATGGCCTCTCGTGTCAAGAGGGCCAAGGGTGATAAACAGGCAGAAACTGCTTGCTGGGGCCAAGAATTCTCAAGCCACTTGAGGACAATAAAGAAATAAGTAAAAAAAATCCACAGAAAAGACCCCATCTCAATGGGGAAGTGCACAGAAAACAACATGCAGAAGCAAAATGGATGGCCTGTGCGTAAGGCAGGCACCAAGATGAAGGCCACCAATTCTGAAAAGGATTTAAACTCATCTTTCCTCCTTTCACATTTCACCTAACCCACATAGGCCCACTCATTCTGCATCATCACCCTGACTTATTCATCCCACCTGCCCAGGATGCTTGTTTCAGTTGTGATGTAAAGGCCTGAATTAGACTAGGTTTTAGCTGTGTTTAGGTAGATCCACTTTCAAAACCACGGATGGTTTCGATGAAAAAGATGCTCAGCATCATGAGCCATTAGAGACATGCAAATCAAAACCACAAATGAAGCAGCACAGCACACCCACTAGGACAGCAAGAATCCAAATAATGAACAGTAAGTGCTGGATAAGAAGAAGAAAAACTGGCATTCTCAGCCACTGCTAGGGGGAAAGTAACATGCGACAGCCACTGGCTGTACAAATGTTAAACAGACTGACCATATGACCCAGAGATTTCATTCCTAGATATAAATACCAGATAAAAGAAAATATGTCCACACAAAAACATGTATGCAAATGTTCGTAGTAGCATTATTCCTAATAGCCAAAAAAGTGAAAATAACCTAA
>PVHT021183634.1:39181577-39301214 GCA_004024745.2 Catagonus wagneri | reverse complement strand
AAACAAGCAGGAGGGGAGGTCAGGCCTACCTCTCTCCAAAGTCTTGGCACAAACAGAGATGATTGCCTTTCTCCATGCATTTTTAGAAAACAAGACCGAGGCAAGAATATAGACGGAACAGGGGTGGAAGCACCCATCTGCCTACTATGGGAGACCCCAAACAATATTCATTTAAATGAGTCCACCAGTAGCAATGTAATCTTGCTCCTTCAACCTGATGATTAAAGCAAAACAAAGAGTACCAGTTGACAGAACCCCTCCAGTGGCTCGATTAGTCAGAACACAAGTCGCCAATTACAGACAGATCACAACTTTTATGTTCCGTCTCCCTGTCATTCGGCGGCTCTGGCAGCCTCCTAAACCCTAACCCTTTCCCAATGGGTGCCCACTCTCTCCTTCCACGGCTCACCCTTCACCCTCGCAGCTTCTCTCCAAACAAGGAGGGGTTAAGATAAAGGGAATTCAAAACCTGCTGAAGGCTGCTGGGGCGGAGATAGCAACACTAATTGCTCCCATTCTCTGGTTCCTTGTGAGGCAGATTGCAGGGCCTGCGTCTCTGGAGAAAGCTCTCGGATCTTCCAGGCAGCTCTCAGCAGAGCAACTCAAGTGCCCTTAATTGTTTATGTTCTTAATGCAGAGCCTCTTGAATGCATTCATTTTTAATAGCAGGCTTGAGTGTGGGGCCCATCAAAGAATGACAAAGCAACTCTATTCACTGGTTCCCCTTCCCGCAATGAAGGCCTTCTGATTTATTTGCAAATGACAAGCTTGGCAGGCCCCACTTGAGGACTGCCCTCCCCCTCCCCCCCCCGCTTTTTTTTTTTTAAAGAATTCAGTTGCATTTTCCAAGATGAAGTTGAGTCTGCAACACTGTGTATTTGTGTAAATTCTTCCCCCTTCAGTTCCTTCTAATTAATGACTTAAATGTTTTGACCCAACTGTTGCCAAGCAGAGCATTTGGGCTTTAATTTGTCATTTTGGTAAAGATGCATCCTTGACAAAAGCATCGCAGCTGTCTCAGTGCCTAAACAGCACATTGCCATTATTCAGAAACCCTTGTTATGGAGTTTAGAAAGTGCTGTTCACAGGAAATCATCTCGGCTTGTCCCATGATGGAAAAAAGACAGCGTCTGGTAGCAAGCATCAAAGGAACATGCACTCTGTTGCACCCCAAGATGGGTTTCAAGAGGAACTCCTGAGGGGTGAATCACAGAACACTACCGCAAAGTCAAAACCTATTGTCCTGGGAATGGAAAGAGAGCCAGCTTACACCTTTCACCCACTTCACAGGTCTTAGTCATTAGGGAGCTCATGAGAAATTAGATAATACCATACAATAGCAGGTTCAGTGGGAGGAAGAGCTGGCTACATCCCTATGGCATGGAGGCTAAAATTACAATTCCAAAAATAAAGCATGCCTATGTAAAGTCAAAGACTGCACGGGAATATGAAAAAAATCAAGTTGCCTCTGAAAACCCAGTTTATGAGAATTACTCAAAACGTGGAATGTCATTTTCCTTGCAGTAACACTTAAACCCTTTCTTTTTCATCATCGCAACCGTTTAGGCCTGTGTAGTAACCTGTGTTTGGGTGGTACTGACACCCAGTGATCCGCATTCCATGACCCTGTATTCCATCAGGAGAAGGCAAACATCCAGTGCACACAACTAGAACACACCATTTATCATCAGCTTTAGCATTTCTCATCACCCCCCCCTCCCTACATCTTGTTTGGAGATCACTGGATAGCAGTTTGGGTATGAATGTGTCCTTCACAGATTAGAATCTTTAGCCAATCTAGACAGTAGAAAGGAAATGTACTGACCATGGGACAGTGGCTCCCTGATTTTAAAGCATGCTACGGCTGCATGATTCCCACGGATGCATGACGGCTGCCACTGTTCTTCTAAGCAACTTTTCAGGGAAAGCAGCTACTCCATCAAGAGGCCTATGCCATCAAAGCCAGCAAAATGGCCCCAAGTTAGACTGTGTGTGTGTGTGGGGGGGGCGAGCGAGAGAGCACACTGGTAAGGCTATCTGAGCTGGAAACTCAGCCTCAGTTGGGAGGGAAGCCCCACCCTTGGGCCTTACTCGTCACAGGCCAAGATGCTGGAGAGGTAGTCCTTTGGGAAGGAAGACAAAGTTCCTGGCATTCACAGTTGAAACCTGGGATTCTTTTCAATCAACATCATGTGCCAAGAAAGCCGAGAAGTTTCAGAATGCAATTTACTCCCAGAGCGGCCAGAAGATGAATGTGAAGGGAGCAGGCCCCATTGTAGGCTGGGAGTCAGCCTCTGCCTCAGGAACAGTGCTCTGCTGAACCCAGCAAGTACCAGCAGGGCAGCAAAGACTGGGAGCCACTGATAAGAAAAAAAAAAAAAAACTTGTGCACAGTGAGGTCAACAGTCGAGAAAAAAGTTTTTATCTCAAAAGCACCTTAGAGCATGATTTAAATGAAATCTGGGAGGCTGGTGAAAATTTTTGAAGCGTACCTCTTTGGAAAAGCTTTTAAGTATTTACAAGATGGTAAGTGCAAGGATCCTAGATTTCACTTGTGCATTAAAGAGTCACAGAATATTAGCTCAGCTATACAGGTGGAGGCAAAAAGAAATATAGTTTTAAATACAAATTAAATTAATTTTTAAACACACACACATACACCTGATAATTACATCACAATACAATACACAGAGAAATCTGAGCAAGAGAAAAATAATCACCATTTCTCCAAGATAACAATCAAACTACTTTCAAGGAAAAAGTATATTTTATTAGGATAATTTATTCAAGGCTACATGGATTGACCACAAATATATATAAGTATTTAAAGAAAAGTCCCCTTATGCCCAGTCATGTCAACCCGTTATTTTATTTTATTTATTTTTATGGCCGCACAAGCAGCATATGGAAGTTCCTAGGCCAGGGACTAAATCTAAGCCACAGCTTGAGCCACAGCTAAGATCTACGTCGGAGCCTTTAACCCACTGCACTGGGCTGGGGATCGAACCCACACCTCCTGAGCCGCTGCAGCTGCTTTCTTAACCCATTGAGCCACAGTGGGAACTCCTCAACTTGTAGTTTTAAAAAAAGATACAATGTTATAATGTGTTGTCTAAGATATACTGGGGAGGCATTAAACAAGAAGAGATAAAAACACTGGGTCATGGAAGTGAAAATAATTTATAAACCAGGGGCCACCAGAAGTTACCACTCCTATCATTCACCAGTTATTTTACAAGTGGACAAATCAATTTATGTGCTTGTGTGTGTTTTTAGAAAGCATCCTAGATATTCTTCCATTAATTATGTGGGTTCAGGACATGTCAATTCTTGTTTCCCAGAGCACAAGCAACCAAATTTAACCCACGTATTGTGTTACACTGGTCTGCATTCGCAAGGTTCCCACAGGGCTGGGCTGGCTCAATAAAGCCAACCTCCTTCTGGAAGAACAGAATAGACTTCCTGCCATTTGGACTGTGAAACACAGTAATCCACCAGGGAATAAAGGTCAATGTTGCACTTTTGGTCATTACTGAATCATTTGAGATGATCTGCGGTGAGGATGAGAGGAAAATCGAAGGCTGTGAGAACGCTGCAAATGGCTTGACCTCAGACCAATTTCCATCTCCATCTGTCTAATAGACATGTGGATAAAAAGCCTCCCTCCTTCTGGGCTACTCGGCTGTTTTCAAATCCGCCGCACAAGCCAGGAACCAGTTAAACAATACATTAATAAGGGGAAATAACCTTCTAAGCCCCAGTCTGACACTTACTCAGGTTTTAGGTCATCAGCTCAAGTTTGGAAAGCAATTTTCCAGTCTGCAAGCAGTACTGCAAAGTAGAAATTTTAAGGAATATAGAGAATCATCTGCAGTGCAGGGGCATGTGCCAAAAATCTCCTTATTTGTACATGCAAATGTATGCATGCTTACACCTCCACCCCCCACCAAAAGATATCCACACAATTTCTATTACGTCTGCTAACACACACACACAAAAGGGAAGAGTTGTTCCAAATACTGCATGCTGCTGAAACAAGTCTCTTTTTTTCCAAGTATCCAATTAATGCTGCTTAATCATTATTAAGGCATTTCAATACTTAAATACAAAATATTCCTGGGAACCCAGAGCCTAATCATCATTTAGGTTATGGAATAAATGTTAATATCTTGACTTTATACTAAATACTCTCCTTTACCGGTTAGGACAAGCTCCTTTTTGAAGGTAATGCTGTGCCCTATATAAGTTTAGGCCCCCACAGTATATCAATGTCAAACAACATCGTGTCAAGCTAAGATTCAATTCAGGTAAGTGCCACTGCCAAATTTTCTTGTTCCCAGACGGGCTTTAAGATTATTTTATTGCTTAAAATTTAATTTGTTCCAACTCGTGTCTCCATGACAACGTTGGCTAACCCTGCAAATCATTTGGGTAATTGGATATCTTATCTTTCTATTGCTCTCAAATCGAATGATTCTGCTAGAATTGTAACAGCCAATCAAATTTACAGTCCTCCTGAGTAATAGACTTGGAAAAGTAGCCACATTCATCTCCTCTTTACAGCCATATTAGCCAAGCTGCAACACACAGTAGAATCTGGTCTTCAAACTATACTCCAAATTGTAAGTGGTGTCAATACCAATATTCTCACAGTGCAAAGTCTACTCAAAAAGCCCCTTCCCTTTCATACTATTTTAATCTGAAATGCAACAATTGCTACTCATTCCATATAAACCTTGAGCAATTTCAGTACTTTGAGGGAAACCGACAAGAGTAATTCCACATGCTAATCAGAAAAAATAATAATAAAATAAAAATCACAGCTTTTGGGGGGTATATGACCTTGTGACTTTGACCTTCTGGGTATCTAACATGACCACACCAATGGCTACACAAGATGACAACGATATACCAACACCTGTCTGCGGCTCTTTAAGGTGGGTAAGCCACATCTGATTCATTAAAAGAAATAAGAATGAATACAGATTCCACAACTTGTTCGAAAATCACTATTCCCTTGAAGAAATGCACAGCAGAAATGTGACACCCCCTTATATATTTCACTTAATTCATGAATATCATAGCATCCAGGGTAGTCAATTATGGAATACAGAGTTCTTAAAAGATTCACAAGTCAGCAGTTCTGCTCTTGAGTTAGTGGTATGATTTTGGCCTTTGGTCAGCTAAAAAGTACAGAAGTTGGACACATTTCAGGAGTCCAATTCCAACCTTCTCAGTAGCTGTGCAAGGAGATTTTGCTCCTTGGGAGCTCAGGGCCCAGGCACTGTAAGAGAGCCAGCCGGCTTACAAATGGAAAAGGCTCCAGAACCCCGGCCAACTGGCAGGCAGAGGGGGTTGTCAGGAACCTCGTGCTTCCCCTACAGACACTCAGAGGACTTTAGGACCACTTCCCAAACTAAACACAAAGAGGCAGCAATGGGGAGCTTCTCTGCACACTGATGTCAGCAGGCGGCAGAGCTTCTAAGCAACTGTGGGAGCAGGTACTGGCACCATCTGTCAGAGCTGTGCTCTCTTTGATCCCAAATACTTATAGAAAAGTTGCTACTACCTCATGCTTGGCAATAAGGGTCAACAGCCTAAACTTCCTGTACGTCCAATCCCAAGGGCCCTGCTTTCCTCCCTCCTGTACGTTTATTTTTCCCCTACTCCCTCAAATATTAGTACACAAGCAGCAGCTGTGAATCGATAGGCCACAGAAATCTCAAGCCCATAGAGCACATGGAGAACATAGTGACCCAACTATCTATTCAAACTGTGCCCCCACTTCACAAGTTTTCACAGCCAAAGAAACCTGTATGTACGCACAGGTCGTCAAGGTGTGGGACTATTTTTCTTTCTCCAATGCAGCAAAAACTCGGCCTTGTCACGCACACACACACACATACACCCTTATTTTCCCCAGGATAACAAAAATCTCTCTTCACATTCAAAGTTAGATTTGCCACATTACATTAAAAAGAAAAAAAATGGAAACACATCTCCCATCCTTTATTCTGCCAAAATTCAGAATAAAATGAACCAAATCCTCTTTGCTGGTCTTTGTTGTTCATCCATCCTCTTAAATGAAAAAAACTCAACCCAAGGCTATTCTCACTGGTGGTTGTATTAAAATGTGCCTTCCAAGGGCACATTTTCCTGTTTGGCTTAAATAAGGCATCGTAATTCCTCTAGATTCCTTAGACAACAGAGGCTGCCAACAGGGGCTTAAAAAAAGAAAAAAAAGTTTCCTTTTGAGCTGAAATAAATGCTTCTGATCTTAGAAGGAAACAAATTTAAAAACCTTGTCATTGAGAGGAAACAGTGAAAAGTGAACAGTTCGGATGCAGGAAGGAAGGAAATGGGGCTTGGGAAAAACAAGATGGGAACATGGCCTAGAATTTCGACGACGGAGTACAGATTTAAAGGGATCAATGACAGACTCAGATAACAGATTTCCAAGAACAGCTGGCCCTGAGAGGGGCACATCAGTCACTCAATCCTGATAACAACCCTATCCAGCAGGTGCTTTCATCAACTGCTAACCTTCTAGCCTGGTTTTTCCTTTGCAAGGAGGAATAATTAATATCCATACAAAGGGAGGCTGGAAGGATTTAGAGAGCTCCCACAGCACAATTCCTGGGGCACGTGGAGCTCAAGGAATGGACTACGACTACCGACTCTTAGGTTCCCAGTAAGCTTACTCTACAATAATAAATCCAAGAAGCTGACTTTTGAAAGCCAAAGAGGAGTTCCCTTTGTGGTTCAGTGATTAACGAATCCGACTAAGAACCATGAGGTTGCGGGTTCGATCCCTGGCCTTGCTCAGTGGGTTAAAGATCTGGCGTTGCCGTGAGCTGTGGTTAAGGTTGCAGACGCGGCTCGGATCCTGCGTTGCTGTGGCTCTGGCGTAGGTCGGCAGCTACAGCTCCTGTTAGACCCCTAGCCTGGGAACCTCCATATGCCGCGGGTGAGGCTCTACATAAAGGCAAAAAGACAAAAAAAAAAGAAAGAAAGCCAAAGAGCTGAAACAGACAACTATCTGAGAATCATGCTGTCACCTGTAGCTGCGGGCTGGACGAGGGCCGGACGCCCTTCCTCCCCTCCCTCCTGGTGGCACATCCATTATTCTCTCCATACCAGACCAGGATGCAGATCAATGTTAAGACCCCCTTTCCTAAACCGAAAGCGACCTTTTTATTTTCACTCACTAATCCATAGAAGCTTTTCAAATGGCACAAATAAAGGCGGCTGCATTTTGTTCTCTAAATCAATTTTCTCCCCAGCCATCAACTAGATGTTCCTGCACAGAGAAAGAACAGCCCTTCCCTTCTAATTCAAAAATCCATACTGCCACTGCCCTTGCAAACTGCTAAACAAGCAGTATCGGCAAGTCACTTGTGTTCTGTAATATATTTACTGCAAATCCCAATGGCTCGCCTCCTAATGCAGTTTTCTATTGTGTCTGTGCGTGTCGATACACTGGCCGGTCACCTTACTTGTAAGGGGCTCTGCCCGGCTGTTTGCTCAAGGCATCAAGAGGGCGCCGAGGACAGACAAAGGCTGTGCTCCTGGAGGCCCCAGCCTTAGAGAGCCTCCTCCACGCTCTGAAGTCCTCAAAGAGGTTTTCTTTTCTGGTACTTCACACCCCTGTACCACCCAAGGCCTCTGAGCCAGCTTAAATTCTCCACCAGGACAGTTTCCACCCACACAAAGCTCAAAACCAGGGTCCTTCTGCACTATTACTTCCCAGTGTCCACCTTCTCAACACTAAAGCTGTTCCTCCTAAGCTTTAAGGGATAGCACCTTAAAGGTATATTTTCAAGGGCCAAAAGGTAGCAGGGCTTAGGAAGAAAGGGGCATCTGGCTTTTCTGTTTAAGTCTAAATCTCTGCTTTAAGGTGACAGCTGAAAAAGCAAGCAGCCTAACACCATGTGATAATGGTGGATCACCTAATACAACCACACCAAAAACACAAAGGACAAGTCTAGGAGGAAAATGTTATTAAAAAAACACCTGTTCAGATGGCATTCTTGAAATGTCCCTGGAGAAACTCCCCCTTTCGTGTGTATCAGTCTAAAACGGGTTGGGTTGCTCAAAGGAAGACTTGAATTATTTATCTTTTGGGGAGAGAGGAGGGCAAAAGCTCTATGCAAGATATGTGACAGGCAGATATTACAATACGTTACTTACTTTACAGATTCCTGGTATCAAATAGGTGGGTATAAGACAAGGTGTTCACTGTACATTTCTTTCTCCTTTTCTGTATATTTGAAATTCTTCACAATAAAACGTTTGTGGGGGAAGGGACTCTGTAAAGACTAGAAGTAAATAATCAATGGGTATAATCAGCATTATTAAGAAACTAAGTCAAGGTTAATGCCTTCGGATAAACTTGTACTGCAACTTATCTACCAACATTATTAGTGGCTGTGGTCACCCTTAGGCGATAAGCAGTGGTTCCCGGGCAGTGATGCATGTACCTGCTCAATTCACGAGGAAACCCAGGCCTCAGCAACATGCTACTTCTGTTTTTTCTCTCTTTTTCTACTACAAACCCAAATATATTACTAAAATTAAACTCCCCATTAAGACGCCTCAGTGGATGCCTGACTATAAATCACTTTTCCAAAAGATAAACAAAAAAGCAAAAGCAGTCAGATACGATTAGAACTGTAACCCTATACAACATCTACTGAAATCAAACAGATTCCATTCTTTTTTTTTTAGAGGTCACAGCATATTTGGAGGTTCCCAGGCTAGGGGTTGAATTGAAGCTATAGCCACTGGCCTACGCCACAGCCACAGCAATGCCAGATCCAAGCCACGTCTGCGACCTACACCACAGCTCACGGCAAAGCCAGATCATTAACCCACTAAGCAAGGCCAGGGATCGACCTCATGGTTCCTAGTCAGATTCATTAACTGCTGCGCCACGACGGGAACTCTCCAGATTTCATTCTTAATTTTGGCATGAGGATCCATACTGGAACTCCTGATTCAAGTTTTTAACCTGGATGCCATGGACTTGCTAGAAGATCTTAACATGGCCACAAACAGCCAAAATTGTTGGGCAAAGCAATCTTAGGTATAAAAATATGTATGGTTTTTGGCCAAGCAGCTTTCTGCTGATTTTCATATGGGTTCAGGATCCCAAACGTTTACAATCACCACTCTACCTAAGAAGCACTACTTAACAAGTGCCTACTTGAACTCACTGGGAAGCAAAGTGGGAAATCTCAAACTCAAGCCTCAAGCAAACTGCAACCCTACTGAAGAAAGAGGAAAATGCACACACACACAAAAAAATTTCTACAAAACTTAGAGCAAAAATAAGCCACGTGACAGCCCCCCTGCTGGAGCAGTCATGGAAAGCCTTCATGTAAATAGACAGTGTTAGTACTTGAACTAGACCTTGAAGGTTAGTGTAGAAGGCCACGTGAAGTTTGACAAAAAAAGCCTGGATTTTAAGTAAACAGAAAAAACACAAAACATCTTTTCAGGTACAAAAAAGAGAACCTTTTTTTTTTAGTCCATTTGGCTGGATTAAAGGACCTGGTGGGAAGAGGATGGAGGTGACCAAGAAAGACTGGCAGGGACAGTCATCAGTGACAGACAGAAGAAGGCTGTGAGTGATGCACAAAGAGGCAATTACTAGAGTGGGAAGGCACGACCACAAAAAACAGGCGTAACTAAGAGGCCACAAGACCCAGGCCACTAAAGAATTCTGTATACACTCCCTTCCAGGGCCAGCTTTCCGAGAGTGTTTAAAATGTAGACCAGGAGCTCCCATCGTAGCTGAGCAGTAAATAAACCCGACTAGCATCCATGAGGATGTGGGTTCAATCCCTGGCCTTGCTCAGTGGGTTAAGGATCTGGCGTTGCCATGAGCTGTGGTGTAGGTAGCAGTTGAGGCTTGGATTCCATGTGGCTGTGACGTAGGCCAGCGGCCACAGCTTCAACTGGACCCCTAGCCTGGGAACCTCACACAGGTATGGCCCTTAAAAGACAAAAAAACAAAATAAAGTAAATAAAATATAGACTAGTGAGGAGTTCCCTGGTGGCCTAGCAGTTAAGGATTCAGTATTAGCACTGTGGTGGCTCAGGTTTGATCCCTGGGCCAGGAAATTCCACATGTCGCAGATGTAGCCAAAAAAAAAAAAAAAAAAAGTAGGCTAGTAGTCCTGATGGTGAAATGAGGGTGCCCCAGGGGGCCACACTGGACAAGCCAATGAGGAGCACTGAGAATATGAGGACTTTTATTTAACCCCTCCATTAAAAAAGTCCATTTATTATACATGTATACAATCTATCAGTATAGCAATATATTTATAGGACTCATAAATTCATAAGTAAACCTATCTGGTGATACGTTTTGAAACTTTTTCTTGACAAGCTGCACAAAATACTGCAGACTAATAATCTAGTTAATCAGTAATGGCGCTAATATTAAACCTAGGCCAGAGCCATCTGTATTTCAGCGGTCTAACGAATTGCATGATTGGGACATGCAAGTTCAAATTTACTTACATTCTCAAAAACAACTGATTCCACTTTATCCAGTGAATAATGACTATCTAATGAGTACCTACTGGTACACTGGACATATTACACTGCCCCCACAGCGTTCCCAGCAGTGTACACCCACCACCCTGAACAGCAGTACTTCCACCCTGAACGGCAGTTTTTCTCCATTTGGCAGGTGAAAAAATTAATTCAACAAACAGAATTCTTCTAGTTTGTTTGTCCTTATACCTAAAGAGCCCTTCATCCTACCTTTTTCTGGCTAACAAATTTTATGGTCAAAGAATGACTAAATGGCAAATACTACTAGAAAAAACAAAACCAAAAAAAAGTGTTGGTTACACCTAGTTTGAAAACATGTAAGGTAGAGGGTAAGCAATGTTTTCATGGTTATGATTTTATGCTGCTTCAAAGCAAGCAAACAGAATTAAAAACTCAGTAGTTACTAAAAATTGAAAGGTAAAATAATGAAATATAAAATGAATCATTTTATAGAATAAAATAATGAAATCATAGGTTATTTGATAAAACTTTGTGTCAAACTCTTGGAGTTTCAGCAAAATCGTTATGGTGACTATGTGATCTATAAGCAATGCCATAATCATCGTGGTTTTGCAAACAATTTTAGAAATCATTTTTTCTTTTCTTTAAATCTTAATTTTTTAATCTATATATTTATTTATTTACCTATTTTGCTTTTTCTTAGGGCCACACCCGCAGCAAGGGGTTCAGATCGGAGCTATAGCTGCCGGCCTACACCATAGCCACAGCAATGCAGGATCTGAGCCACATCTGTAACATACACCACAGCTCACAGCAACAGCAGCAAGGCCAGGGATTGAACCTGCAACCTCATGCTTCCTAGTCGGATTCGTTTCCGATGTGCCATGACAGGAACTCCCATTTCTTCTTTTTAACGAAGGGAATGGCAATACGTGAATATCTTTATGCTAAAATGTCAGTGTAACTTTTTTTCATTTTTTAGACTAAACCACACCTCAGAAAAATATCAGAAAATCTCCCTCCCCTATACTGAGAACCCATGCCTAAACACACACACACACACACACACACACACACACACACACACACACACACACACACAGTCTCTACTTCAGGCACGCATTAAGCCATTATTCATGGAATAATCCTATGGCACATTTCTTCCTATAGAACTCACTGATCTCATTAATGAGCACTATTTTGAAGCAATAAATGTCTAATCTTGTCAAATAAGTCAACTTCCTAAAACAGCTACCTAAAATTTAATTAAAAACCATCACACCAAGCCCTTTTCATGAAAGGTCCTAATTCTGAGAATTCCACTTAACAATCTGAAGCAATGGTAAGCATCCGGGAAGGGAAGGGTGACAGAGGACACAGGACACCACTGAGTCAATACAGCGTTAACGACAGCCCAGTCAGTTTCTTGGGTTTCCTCCAAGGTAACCCACTTCTGGAGACCGCAAAAGTTTAATAATAGAAGAGGTAAAGACTCAGATCTAGGGAAACTTAAAAAGCGGTGCCAGGAGCCAGTAACTGAATACATCTCTAGTGTCACTAACACACAAGATTACTTATTTGAATATTTGCTGGAAGAACAAATTTTCCTTCCGGTGTTTCTTAATAAACACTATTTGGAGAAACACCTTAAGTCCTCTGGACAGACTCTTCTCAACTGACACACACACAGCGCTGGTTTCCGAGGCCTGGCGGCGATGCCTCCTAAGGAACCAGTGCCCTCTGGTGAAAGGCCCTACTTCAGGGCCTGCCTAGTCTAACCCTCTTCAGAGAGTAGATAACCAGCGCCAGGCCACTTGTTAGTGACTCGCTGAAGTCCCTCAATAAGTGACCTCAATCACTATCTTACCCCAAGGTTGGTCCTATAGACCACCAGAGCTCCCACGGGACATCCCACCTCCCGTGGGAACAAAGGGAAGGGGAGGGAGGCTCTCAGACTGCACAGTCTCTCTGGTCTCCCTTTACCCTATTCCCAACTCTGTCATTACATAAATGTTGATATTTTGTTCCATGTGGATTTTGGGGATTTAATTTTGATTTTTTTTTTTGCTTTTTAGGGCCATATTCACAGCATATGGAGGTCCCCAGGCTAGGGGCTGAATCAGAGCTGTAGCTGCTGGTCTAAGCCACAGCCACAGCAACTCAGGATCCAAGCCCAGTCTGTGACCTACACCACAGCTCATGGCAACACTGGATCCCCGACCCACTGATGGAGGCCAGGGATCGAACCCACATCCTCACAGATACATCTGATTAATTTCTGCTGTGCCACAGTGTGAACTCCTAATTTTGAATTTTAAAATAACTATTGACATTCCCTTATGGTGCAGCTGGTTAAGGATCTGGTGTTGTCACCACAGTGGTCTAGGTTGCTGCTGTGTCGAGGGTTCCATCCCCAGCCTGAGAACTTCCACATGCTATGGGAGTGGCCAAAAAAAAAAAAAAGGGCTAAGTTTTTTGAAACCTCCCTTAAATTCTGTGTCCAAGATAAGTGCCTCACTCAACTCACCCTAGTTGAGGCCCAGGACAGAAACCCACAACTAACCCAGCTATAAAAAAAGTCAGGAGGGTACTGGTTAAGGAGTGGGGTATCCGGACTGCTTGTCAATAAAAAACAAAGGCTAATCTTGCACTTCGGAATCTAGGCTCTAAACGCACAGTGACCTTTATCTCTTAACTCCTACTTGTAAAGGACAGGCCTGGCTAATGAAATGAAGTGGGGGGCCACTCCAACCTTGATGACAGCTACCTTCTTTGTATTACAAGGTAGAGCTTAACTCTGAGTGCCTATACTCCAGCTGGTCAGTTGCCATTCTGAGATACTGACTTAAAACACACATGGGTTAAAAACAGGAAGAAAGGTAAAACAAATAGGAAGAGTCACATCTAAAGAACTAACTCACAGGTGAATTCCTAACAGTTTCACCTTAACGCTTTTAAAACACTACTAAACAACAATTTATTTCTCTAAAGAGAAACTTTAAAGCACACATCAAAATTGTGAAAGCAGTCTCACTCCAAAATTTATATGGTCTGAGACATGGTGCTTGCTGAAATACCACACAGGGTTTGGAAATGTTCAGCTCTCATCTAGTTTTTCCTTTCTTCTTTCCTTCCCCAACCCACAATCAGGACTGCAGAATATTTTCCTTCCAGAGCTAGTCCTTTCATTTATTTTCAAATTCCCTACTGCCCTAGAGAATCCTAAGCACTCACTCTCTGCTCTAATACAGCACAGAGAGGCAAAGTAACTGATCAAACTTACTGCATTGCTGGGTCTCAACCAGCAGTCCTGACAAGGCATTTCAGATTTTTTTTTTTTTTATTCTTAGGTACATTTTAACCTGCAGACAGTATTGCTTGGTTGGTTACAACTGTCTACCCTACCCATGGCTGGTCTCACAGACCACTCAGTAATGCTGATTTTCCTAATTCTTAGAACATGCACCTTGTAAGTGGTAAAGCTGGTCAAACCAGACAAAGAACTAGAACAGGAGGGAAGGCACTGAGGCAGACTTGGGTCTGCTAAGCACAGGCCCGAGGGTGAATCCACCTCTGGCCTTACTCTCCAATGGCAGCAGGGTAGGTGAGGTCAGGGAAGAAGCTTTGAATTAGGGACCAGGTGATCCAACCTCAAGCTTCAAAGGATGCCTGGCCCTGACAAGTCCCAGACTCTGAGCACGTGCCCAAAGCAAAACACCTAGCCAATCTACTCCACAGGATGAGGCAAATCGCTTTTGACAACTGTTAAGTGCTGTACAAATTCATACCACCAACGACAACTCAAGGCATGGCTTTATCAGCATGCTGAAAAGGTATACAAGTGGCATAAATAAGGCTTACATATGTATTTACAGTGCAGATTGCTCCCCAAAATATCGAATGAGGTGCTACTACACCATGTGACAGAAAAAAAAAAAAACTTTAAATATCACACTGCCAAGCACACTAGGCACAGGCCTCAAAAATTAGACTCACATTAACCTATTTTTATGTACGCCAACACCGATGGTATCAGAATTACTCAGTCTTTCATTAGAAGTCTCTGCCTCTCTGTACAGAGAAATCAAGAGTTTACAGGACCTACCTAGAAAGAGAAGGACAGGCAGGACTCTAAAAAAGGTTCAAAGGAAAAAAAGTTGTCTCCATGCTATAATGAAAGATTTCAACATCCATTACCATACGGATTTCGTTGACTTTTGGGTAGCCAGCCACAAATGGGAGCAGAGAAAGTAAGGGGAATGCTTATCAGGAAGTGTTGACACAACATAAACACGGACTGCGGGCACCAAACCAAGTAAGGAAACCACAATTACACCATTCTTGATGTGGACACACTTCCACTTTAAAACTTCCAGCCGGAAAAGTCAGTGGTAAGATTTGACACTGAAATCTCTCAAACTCACTCCGACAAAGCCGCTGAAAGGTGGGGAGTAGAACAGTCGTCACACCAGAGACAAATCTTAACAACATTAAAGTTTCCCCATCACTGCATTTTTTTTTTCAGTAACAAAGATGTTGTCAGAAATGACAATTTTTTGTGTCCCCTGATGATGCCTTGCTAGCATTTGGTTATAAGCCATAAAGCAGGACTAATTTCAGCCTGTCAGGAGTCTCGCTAATGCCCAGTTTCCCCCTAGAGAGAATTCCTGTCAAATCTAATGAGAGCTGCAAAGGCCCTCTCTACAATATAATGAGCACTTAGGCCATGCTGGTGATCAGGCGGCAAAAAGCATCAATTTGAGACTGGCTACACCCTGGGGGCCAGACGTCACCAGTTTTAATAAGAATTATGATTACTAGCTGCACCAAATGCCTCCTCAGAACTTATTATTAATGTGTGACATTCAGAAGGATGTTTTTCAAATGTAAGGCCACTTTAAACTGAATTACAGCACCGCTCTGCACACCACTCTAGTTAAGGGTCTGTCAGCATTTACAATATAAACTAAATTTCAGGGGGCTTAATATCCTACTACGAAGAACCTGACGTCTCTCAGCTTTTCACATTTTTCAAATTACTGAGCCAATTATACACAGCATATTATTAATGCACACTGGCTCAAGGACAGACAATATATACCCACAAATGCCCAATGGAGTACAGAAACTTATTAGAAAACTATTTTCACACCATGGGGTTCTTGATCCTCCTCACCCCTTCTTCCTTCTTCCTGTGTGATAAAGAAGAAGTCACTCCACCAAGTAACCTACAGGAACCCAGAAGAATTTCACCCCTCCCTATAGTTACCCCAATAAATCCAGCACCAGCCTACGTCACACAGAGGTGTGGTTCCCTTGTATGGCGTCTGTGAGGTTATTAAACCCTTTGAGGTTACAAGTTTAAGAGAAAGCTCAATCTCCTCTTATACTTCCAAAATATTTGTTAGCAAAAAAAAAAAAAAAAAATAAGTGCCTTTAGGGTAACTTTTTAAAAAGTGGCAGGTTAGAACTCTTCAACCAATTTTATTTGCATAATTAATTTAATGACCATAGATCTTCTAGCTCAATTACTATCAACAAGTTACAATTGCCTCAATCAGGCACTAGCCCTTTAAGCTCTCAGAAACAAAGGCACAAAACCCAACATAAACTAGGCTACCAACTTTGCAAATCAGAATAAAATCAGCACTTTTAAAGGCCCAATTATACCATTAATGAAAGGCCCTGAACTTAACTATCTCCTTCCAAACATATATCTGAGAACAGATCTAATGTACACGATAACATTACCAAATCTATGATGAATTAAAAATCAAAGAGCCCAGAGTTACAAAAGCAGAATTCAACTCTGAAACACACTTGCTTAATGAAAGTCTTTGAATATGAGGAAGATCTGAAGGCTGAACTAATCAATTTCTCCACCGTGCCCCAGTCGGTCAGCCATGCTCTTTAATTTAATGAAACAAGGGTCTGAGATGAAATAGCACATATACATCAAGTAAGAATTGTATTGTTGCACTTTGAAATGTGTCCAACAGTGCAACTTCATCTGATGATAATTTTTTAAGAGGCAATCGATTTCTAAAAGACTTATTGTACCAGAGTCTTGATGAAAAAGTGAATGTCAGCATATCTCCAGAATACTTACACCCTGCCATTAATGCTTTCTTTGGCAGACAATGACTACTCAATCGAGGGTCCTTTGGGCTGAGCAATCATTTAGCTTTTCTTCTCTTATGAGGTCCTTAGTGCCTTGTTCCAGCTCAATACTCTTTTTATATACCATTATAGTAGCCATAAGTGTGAATTTTATGGGAACTTGCAAACTCATAGTCATAGCTCGAGCTTTCCACTCACTAATCTTTTCATGCCTTTAAAATCACTAGGATTGAAGAGACTCCCAACATATGCTGTGGTCATAAAAGGATGCTTTTTCACCTCTAAACCTGTATCAACTGAGACATTTTTCAAAAAGATGTTTGCTAATAAGCCACTAATCCTGAGGGTTGCTTTATGTGGCCCCAAAGCATAGAGAGAACCCCTAGGTAAGTCATTTACCTTCTTTAACCCAAATAAACACCTTTCTTTTCCCCACAGGTCCACACTTCTTTCCAAATCAGCACAAAAACATTAGCTATTATGAACTTCAAAACTCTACAGGATACTGAGATCTTTCAAAAGGAGAAGAGATGTAACCAGGCAGAAAAGTCAAGTCAGAGCCTCACTTCCTATGTGCCTATAAACAGGCTAGTTTACACTTCCAAAGCACCTCTCATCTAGTAACTTAAACATTCAACAATTGTCAAGAAACAACTCTTGCTGCAGAATACCGCTACCAATTAGCAGGAATGGAAACCAAGGCTGAAAAATGGCATACAAATACCCCCACTACTGAAGTCAAAGTCAGTATTATAAAATCATGACTTATTTCTTATTTCAACTTGAGATTTAACTATAAGCTTACCTGTTTATGCATTTCTATGTTTAATCCATACGACATTTCATAATACTGTAAAAAGAAAAAAGAACCAAGCATTTCATTAACTCGTGTTTTGCAGTGCTCAGAACACACAATTGTTAATGATACATGAAAAGGAAAAAGCCTAATCTTTGATACCTACCATCACGTAGTGCCTCTGCATTTCTGTCTTTTCACTTGCCAGTTTCTCACATTCCAATTTAAGGCTACAAAAACAAAACAGGCAACTTAATGTAAACATTATGTCACTTGTTTTAACATCTGCCTCACATATTTGCACTTCAAGTAAAAACACAGACCAATTTGGAAAAGCCATAAACTATCTAGGTAAACACTAGAAAGCTTTGTCCTTGCATTTAATAGGGAAAAGGAATACGGTGAACAGTTCAGGGTATCCACTAAGCAACTATTCTTTTTTCTTCTTGGTGCAGACCTGGTCTGATGCCAAGAATGAAAAAAAATCTGTCAAAACCTCTGATCTACCCAGAAGATTGATTTCTCCTCTTGGTCATCAGTTCACTCCTACTTCCTTCCCTGAATCAAAGTTTGCTCCCCTGGACTCCACCAACCTAGCCTTTGAACAACCTTCAGTCGAAGTCACAAGCTGTACCATCTCTGCCAACTCAAATAGTCTCTAAGTTTGAAAACTGTACCTGTAAAGTTACTTCTACAATCGTTGGTTCCTTTTAAAACCTTTGTTTTTAATTCCCTGACAAAATATGTCACGTAGCTACTGCAATTAAGTGGGATGAAGTCCTCCCTGCCTGGTAAACATGGTGTGGGCAGGTATGCGTCAAGCTCTAGAGATTATTATCTTCAAGGAGACAAAAGGTCAGTAATCAGAAAGCCTCTGACAAAATAAGAAAACTCACACCCAAGCATCTGTGTGCTTTTGCTCGAGCACAGCAAAAATAAAACCTGTCACTACCCAGTTATTTCTTAGCTTTAATCACCCAAGACTTCATAGAAACAGAAGAAGAAACTAACATTTCTGGAAAGTCCACTATGGACAGGGTGCTTTACAAACAGTTTTCATTTATAAATATTCTGAAGCAGGTATCTTCATTAGATAAAGAGACTAAAGCTGAGATGGACATAAATGGGACTCCAATCCCTTGTGCTACCCAAAGCAACCCAGAATGAGGCCAAAACAACGCCCTCACTAATGATAGGAACAGCTAAAAGCAGCTACCTTTCCATAATGGACTTTGTCTCAAAGAACCCAATTCTAGTATGGCAAACAGCGATTTCAACACTGGCTTTGCCTCTCTGAACCTGCACTCCAGAGCTGGGGCATCGATTGAACCAAGATTTCAGCTCAGCCTGTTGCAAAATAAATAAATGAAGTGCAAATATTGACAGTTCTCATGCAACTCCTAAATACACGAAAAAAGGCTCCCTGGAACAGCAGCAAACGGGCAAACGGGAAACAATGGGAGGAGGAGGAGACAAGAGAAGAGGCGGCCCAGTAACAGCCAGGAAAGAGGGTAACGTGAATGGCAGGTCTTAACTGCGACTCCACACGCCACCGCCTGGACGCAAGTACTAAGTACAGCCGCCGCCGAGACTGGGATGGGCGATCAGGGGCAGGGCGCTGCCGGGGCGACCACTCACCGGGCACGAACGGAGACGCACCTGTGATACTGAGCCTGCAGGAACTGAAACTCCTCTTTAATCCGGTCCAGGGACTCCGGGATAGTGAACTTGAAGGGCTGGCCTGCAGCCTGGTGCGGCGTCTAGGGACGACGGGGGGGGGGGGACCGAGGGACCGTGGATGCGGGCGGAGGGATAAAGAAGTCAGTCAAAGGACGAAAGAGTGGGTGGGACATAAACAAAAATGAAGTTAGAAGTGGAAGAAAACAGAGTCACGGACTCGAGTTTGTCCTTCACTTTGGGGAGAGGGAAGGTGGACCCTCCCCAAATCCGAAGCTTCTAAAAAGGCTTGGAGCCTCTTCTAGCCTCCAGGGCGGATCGCATTAAGTGCGCTCAGGTCACCTGGTGTAAGGGATGGGGGCTCCCTGGCGGGCGGCCAAGGAGAACTGGGCCAGACTGTCGCTGTCGCCGCCACCCCCTCCCTCACGGGGGCGATAATGACCCCGGGGACCAGAGAATAGAAACAACTCCTAACGCTTCCCGTTCCCAGAGTCGCCTGGGCCACCTCCAGGCTTGCTGGAAAGGGGGCCGCATTGACATGTAAATAGGCAAGACGAGAAACAAAGGGGGGGCACCCTACTCGCCTCGGGGAAAGGGGAGGAACAGCCTGCGGGAGAGAACCCCCAGTCTCTCTGGGCGCCCCCGCCCGCCCAGTCTAGACGTCAAGTAGGAGGGGGGCGCCAAGCGGACGCGGAAACTTAGAGTTTCAGCCCACTCCCCAACCCAGGAGCGGAGGGCCCGCGACCTCCCAAGCCTTGCACCCCTGTAGGCCAGGGGCTCGGCCAGAATGCACTACCCACTCATCTCCTTACCGCACCGCAACAGCGCCTACCACCCCCCACCACCCTGTCCCCCACTCAGCCAGCCCGCCGCGCCTCACCGGGTGCCGGCTCTGTGGGAACATCGCTCTGGTGGCGGCCGCGGCTCTGTTCCCCGGCAACTCAATTCTCCGCTCAATTTCCAACTTTAATCCCGCCGAGGAAAATTAAGCCGAGAAGCCGGGCAGAAGCGGGAAGCGCGGGGGGCGCGCTCCGCTGGGCGCACAGGCCACTCGGCGCCCGGCAGCTCCTGCTCCCGCCGGTGCGGGCTCCCGCGTTCAGGGCCACATCACAGGGCACCCCGGGCCCCGCTGCACCTAGAACCTGCGGGGTGCCACCGGCGCTCGGGAAGAGTGCTCGGGGACTGCACTCCAAATCGCAAGCCTCGGCCACCGGGGCGAGGAGGTGGGGGTGCGGTGACTCTCGCCGCGCTCCCCTTGGCGATCCGCGTGCGCCGCACCCGTCCCGGGCAAACAAATCCAGGAGGGTTGCTCTCCACCGCTCTTCTCCTGGTCCGCCTCCTCTCTGGGTTTTCCCCGCAGCGCCGGTAGGCGGGGAGGTGCAGGTGGCAAGGCGCCCCCGCTAACCCCACAAAACAAATTTGACGACGTTCAGAGCCGACCCCTGCAGGTCCGGAAAGCGCCCAACAACGGGCGCTCGCGGGCTCCCGGGAGGCGGCGAGGGGCGAGGTCCGGGCCCAAGCGGAGGCTCCGTGTCCGGCGCTCCGCAGCCTTAACCCGAGCGGAGGGGCGCGGGATGACGACGAGGCGGGGAAAGTGTGGAGGGCGCGCCGGGAGGCGGCTCGACACGCCCCGTGCGGCCCACACTCGCTGTTTTCCGCGGTTGCACAAACCCTCTTGGCCCGACGGGGCTACTCGGCGGAGAGCGGTCCCGCAGCTTTCCGTTGCTCCTCGAACCCTGGGCGCATCCGAGCGACACGGCCCGCGCACACTCGTCGTGCACGGCCCGCCCGGTCGCTCCGGACCTCTTCTTCCGAGCCCCTCCGTCGGCCCTCTTTCTTTCCTTCTCTTCGTCTATCTCTCCGCAAAGGGCGCTCCAGCCCGCTGCAAAGTTCTCTCACGACCCGGGGAACGACATCCACTCGATGGTGGGGAAAAGCGCAAGAGTGCGCTCCGAAGCTTGGCCTCCTTCCCAAGCAGAGAAACTCCGTGGGGGAGTCCGGAGTAGTCGCCAAGGGCCAACGGAGGTCCGGGCTGGTGGCGAGGGAGCCGCCCGGCCGTGCGAGGGTGGGGGTGGTGCAGTCGGCTGCCTCGGGGACGCGGGGCAGAGGGTATCCGCCGCCGCTGCTGCTCCTGCAGCCGACGCCGCCCGCGCCTCTCGCGCCGGTTACATTAACACGCGGTTTCACACTCCGGAGCTAACCAGCGCCGGCCCCGCCCAGCCCTGCGCGGGCGGGGGTAGCGAGCGCGGAGTTGGCGGGGTACGTGGGCCTGGCGAGTTGAGGGGGGAGAGGGAAGGCCCGCACCGGCCAATCGCATGCGCCAGGCCCAACGTGGGGTGGTGACGCAACACCTCCCCAGAGCCTATGGCAGCGCGGCACCGGACGGGCTGTTTCTCCCCCCCCTTTCTCTCCCACCCCGCTCGCTTCCCTCTCCGCCGTCTCCCCCGTCACTCCTCCCATCCACCCCCACCGCTCCTCCGCCAGCCGCGTCCTCCCGGGCTCGGTGAGGAACTGTTCCTGAAGGAGCCGCGGGACGCCGAAACCAGCCAATGGAAAGCGACGAGACGCGGAGATTGGCACCGTGGATGGGAAGGTCGGAGGGAAGGAGAGCGGCGGGGCCGGGCTGTCAGTCAAAGTAACGTGGGGCAAGCAAGGGAACGCGCGGGAGCGCGCAAGCGGGAGGGACAGGCCAGCGTGCAGCCGTGGAAGCTGGGGGTTCGAATTTGCAAAAATCTTGCCACTTGTCACTTTTCCCTTTAATGAAAATCCTTAGATCTCAGTGAAACTCAGAGACTAACCGCGTAGTTTCTTCTGAGGGAGAAGGGGTGCTTTTTGGTAGTTCGAGCCAAAGGAGTGTTTCGGTGCTTGTCTCTTGTTTGATGCTACTATTGAAAGTGAGGTCACATTCAAAAATTTCTCTGAGGATTGTTTTTCCTCGAGCTGCCTTTTGGCGGATGCACGAGGAGTGGACTGTGCATTTGGTGGAAAATGTGTACACGAGCAACTCATTGGCTGGTGTACGTACAGCGGCCGCATAAGACTAGACTTTTAATGCCCACGCCCCCTTTTCACCCAAGGTGGTAGGAGTTGGTTTTTACTGGAGAATTTCAAACCACTTTGCAAAAAGATCGGGCTGTCTTGATTTGGCGGGAAGGAACCCAGGGTAAGGCACGCGTGTCGTAGTCTCAGATGCAATATTTTGCCTGCGACGCGAAATCTCGGGTTCTTCTCTTAAAAGTCCAGATTTTGCTGTGTTGGGAGGTAGAGAGCTGCTCAGAGTTCTAGGGCCCTCTCAGCAACATGACCACGAGTCTGTTTCCAATGACTAGAAACAAAGCGAGAGAGTGGGATAAACAGCATCTAGACCTGAAAAACCTGTACTGCCCACCCCACCTCCGTAGTTCGGATGGTACCCCTACCCCCGCCCCCTGGCCGGCTGAGCTGTGTAAGGCATTGATTGGGAACCGTTGGATAAATGACCTGGCTGAAATTCTTACAAGGTGTAACTTGACTTAAAAGGTATTTTGAAATTTTAAGTAGACAAGGCAAAATGTATAAATCTCCAGTTTGGGTCTGTTTTTCTAAATATACCACATAGCAGAAAATCCTATATATTGCCGCATTTAGTTATTTCCACATGATTTGTAAGTGAATAATGCTGTTTTAGCCAAATGGTGAATTCTCCCATGAGAAAGACACATCTTTGACAAGCATTTATCTTAGACTGGAACGTACTGAAATTTTTGGTGTTAATTGCCCCCGTGTTCCCATTATTTTACTTTCAAGAGAGTTATGGAAAGACATTTATTAACAAGAAATACGTTCTGTTTGGAGATTTGCTTTTACAGAGATCTTTTTCTGGAAATATTAAAAGAATCATTTTAGATAATACATTTCACTGGTGGAGTTCCTAAAAATGTATGGTATTGATTTGTCTATAATTGTATCAATCTCAAATATCAATTATAAATGAAAAATTAAAGTAGCGATTTTGGGCAGTCTGTATAAGGTCATAGTAATTCTCCAACAAGTTCAGCATTGTGGCTTTGCCATGTTCTCATTAAGTGGGGTTGGGGAGTCTGTCTTATTATTCATTTTGTTAACTTGGAAAATGAATAAGAAGGAAGCACTGCCCCTTTCTTGGTTAAATTTGGTGATGACAAGACAGGTTTTCTCCACATACAAGAATTTTTGAATTATACAACCGCGGGCATTTAAGCTTTGTCCTTTGGCAACCTGCGTTTCTTGAAATCATGTAGTGATTGGGTGACTTCTTCCAGTCTATTGTTGGTTCATCCCATAATCAGCTGCAGGATTGTGTAGCAAGTGCCACAAGTAGACCTGTGCATGCTGGGACAGCTAGGGCAACTGAGACTTCTCCCTGGCTTACCCACACTTTACTTTGATTTACTAGCACAAGCTGGTAGTTAAGTTTAAATAGAGAAGTTAAAACTGAAGCAAAAGGGTTGCTACCTTTTTTCTCCTCTCTCCCATCCCCGCCAAAAATCAGTTCTAACACATTATCTTCAAATGTTCTCTAATATAACTGATCATAGTAAAAATTAGAAATTCCCTTTTAACTAGTGTTTCTTTACCATCAGAGTTTGAAACTCCAGGTCTTCTGATTACCTTATGATGTAGTATCTGGAGAAAAGAAAGAGTAATGATTTGAAAATTAGAAGGCCTTTAACTGTGTGCATGAAGATGGTTGGTTTTTCAGTGGTTTCTTTCTCTTAACGGTGCATCCTCCTTGAGAGAGGAGGCTGGGCCCATTTTCAAGGTCATGTTTTCTCTGTGATTGTCATGCTGTAATAATTATACTACAAAACTCTCATCAAACTGCATTACAAATGATGGTGTTTAAACAATCAAGTAGCTTTAATCTTATGTTTTAAATAAATAATATATGTGCAGATTGCCTACAGCCTGTTTAAAGGAAAATAGTCCTACTCATGAAATCTGTAATTTTGGTCTTCTATTTAAAGTCTGTTAACCATAATCTTTTTTACCTTTAACATATTCATATGTTGATGATGTTTTTACATGAAATAATATTAAGTACTCTGCTTCTCTAGGAAATTGCCTCTGAAAAAAAAAGGGCTCCTTCTTTATCCTCAGCAGAAGAATCAGAAAGATTGCTAGATTGTTTATTTTCTCATTGATGCACATATGCGTATATTTCCATTCATTTGTTCCTGAGTTATCAGATTTTCAACTCAAAAATAGTATAAGTAGTGACAAAAACTATATGCTATCTATAAGTACTAGACACAATAGGGAAAAATATGCATGCTGGCCATAGAAGTTATGCATCTTTTATGCATCTTTTTATTTGAAATAATGTACTTTTTTAAAAAGATCCCTTTTGTCATTTTGTCTTCCTTTCAGCTGTTATTACTTATACATTTCCTCATTTGTGATTTTTTTAAACTGGAGATTTTCTTAAACTTAAGAATGTAGGATCCAGAAGAAATCTTCCCACCTTTGCTTTCTTCCCTCACCACTTTACCAAAGAAAAGGGCGGGATGGGCATGGGGTGGGGGTTGGGGAGGGCAGAGAAGAAAAAAAAATCAGTAGCAGATCCATGCAGCAGTAAAACCTCAAATAAAATCACATCCAAAGGATCTCTTGCGGTTTCACACAATATGGTAAAATTAGAGATTGCAGGAAACCAACTAAATTAAACTGGGAGCATGTGAAGAGAAACGAGCAGACTTTATGAAAATGACACGTTGACTGACCAGTATGCTTTTTTATCAACAATTTCTTTGTTAAGACGCAGATCAAAGAAACCTGCATATGTTTTCATTTTGTTGTAACTAGAAAATTACATCCAGATGTTTAATAGGCATTTGGTTGGTTTTTCAGCATTGATTAGATATGTTGGTTCTGTTTGCTTACAAGTGTAGCCGGATCATTAGCTAATGCAAAGAAATGTTTGCTGTGAGTTGCTAATTAGGGCTTTTGGAAAACCTCCACGCTCAAGAACAATTTGTACAGTGGCCAGAGAACTTGTGGGACTTGGGGAAGTTGTTTTCCCTTCTTTGTCAGGGTGGGGAGAAGCAGACAGCCCAGTTCCCTAATCTCTTTCTGCCTAGGGGGATTGCGATGCTATCCCTGAGAATTGGAGTACAAATAAATTAGGAAGAGACCACACAGGCACTCCCAAACAGAGATAAATGTGCTCTTTCTGGAACCGCCACTATACAGTCTTTGGGGGTGGGGGAAGCCAACATCTAAAACGCTGAGCATTAACATGTGGAAGATGCTTGGTGCTAATGTTATCAAATACACAGCCTTTTAAAGTATACTTTAGAGACAGATGGGAAAGCCCTTTATGATAAACGAGTGTACTTGAATTCATTACTGTAGTACTTATAATTAAAAATGTCTCCTTTGCAATTTCAGTACTTTTACAGGGTACAAGAGACCAAGCTTAGGAAAGGGAAGGCTGGGGCTAGTAAAGAACTGAAGGAGCAGGATTTTGGAGGTGAGGATGAGACTGAGAGGAAATGCAATGTTTACATTCACAGCCCACCCATTTGTTTACCTTGTTAAAGCCCCCAAACTTGTAGGAGATCAGCCATTCACACAGAATTCAAATAAACAGTTGGAGAATTTGAGGCACCAGGTGGATAAGCTTCTTAACTGGCCGGTCACATTTTTTAAAAACACTTGGCCTGCAGAAGAACCCCTCCTCAGCCAGGGCAAACTTTTGTTTATTTAAGTTTGTATTTCTGGAGAGGTATAGGTCCTAAATAGCCTGTGTTCATAAGCCATCCTAGAAGTGCAGATACAAATGCTTTTCTACATGTCACTGCCTCTTCTCGGCCTCTTTAATCTCCTGCCCATGTATGGCACATGTGTTAATTTGTTAGTGTAGACTGGTAAAAGTTGGGATAATACCCTTTTTTTTCTATCATTTTAGTATTTTAGACTCAATAGACGCTGAAGGACGCTTGGTAGACAAAAGAAAAAAGTAGTTAAAGGAAGCAACTTGATGCTCCTTCCTACGTATTCGCAAAACAAGAGCAGACCTTGGCCACTGAAAGCTCTCTGCAGTGACCCAGTTTGCTGCAGGCGTTGGACTTGCTAGGAAATCTACCTTGAACTGGAGCACCTTTTCTCTGACCTTAAAAACCTTTGCTTTGGCAGTATCCCTGAAGTAACTCTTCCTGAAGCTAACAATTTTTTTGAAGGGTTAAAGTTGAGGTCAGCTCATCTCTGATCCCTTGGTATTCCTCATGGTTGAAGGCAGGTAAGTTCTGGAGATAAGAAGGGGGCTAGAAATCCAGAGAGTGTTCCAGATACCTCCATGGTTTCTTGAATGCTATGTCTAGACCTAGATGAACAAGTCAAGTGAAGTAAATACAGAATGTTGGGACATTCCACAAGACAACTAGCATGGGCTCTTAAAAAAAAATGGGGGAAGGACTATTCCCTAAACACAAAGACATATGATGAAAATGCAATATGGGAGTCTTTATTGGCTCCTAGTTCAAAAATCAAAAACAGAAACTCAGCAGCTATGAAAGATATTCTTGGGTGGTTTTAGTGTAGACTGGATGGTGGGTAATATGGAATTATGATTAATTTTTTTTTAATGTGAGAATCGTTGTGTCAGAAGATGTTCTCAGAAGGTGCATGGCGATACATGCAACTTCAAATGATGTCTGCAACTGCAAAGAAAAAGTGTGTGTGGAGAAAGAAAGCAAATCTGACAAAAAAAGTCTGCAGTTGAGTTTAGGGGTAGAGTCTGTAGCCTCTCATTTTACTATATCCTTTCAATTTTTCTGTTTGTTTGAAATTTTTCATGATAAAAAGTGGAAAAACCATTTTACATTCATTGTCTACATCATTTTCTTCGTATGTTAAATGGAAATTCCCTTTATAGTTAAAAGATTGGCTTATGATGTTCCTAGTTTTAAAAAGTACAAAAAAAAAAACTGGTGATCCTTTTTTTTTCTGACCATGGAAAAGGTATTGTACTAATATCCATTGTATTACCCAGTGTTTTTCTCTGGATCTCTTAGTTCTTTTATTATTAGTGCTATTTTATTTTTGGTTTTGTAGTCTGAAATGTCCCTTAGTTATCAATTAACATAAAGTGGAAATCTTTAAATAAATTAAGGTATTACATTAGCAGTCCTCCAGTGCATCATTTTGTGGGCCATCAAGCTCAGAATCACGAGAAAATCTACTATAAAATAAAGAAGAAAATTGCTTACATATTAAGAATAAGGTAGTAGCAAATAAATTTTAATTTCTTAATTCGCTTTTTTTTTTGTGTCTCTTTGCCTTATCTAGGGCCGTACCAGCAGCATATGGAGGTTCCCAGGCTAGGGGTCTAACAGGACCTGTAGCTGCCGGCCTTATGGCACAGCCACAGCAACGCGGGATCCGAGCCTCGTCTGCAACCTACACTACAGCTCACGGCAACGCCAGATCCTTAACCCACTGAGCAAGGCCAGGGACCGAACCCACAACCTCATGGTTCCTAGTCGGATTCGTTAACTACTGAGCCACGAGGGGAACTCCCTCTTAATTCCCTTTATAAATAGTTGTCTTGCTGGTCTTTTCATCACTTAAACCCAGCAGTGAAATTTAGAAATTGTGAGTTTGATTTGGAAATTTCCTTAGTATTTTGAAATATGATACTGAAAAAAGATTGCTCTGAAAGTGTACTAAACTTTAAATATTAATCTTGAAAAGAAATGAAAATAACACTAAATCTTGGATGCTGATGTTATCCTAATCTAGAATCACAGAGGCACATATTTATGGTGTGTTAATAAATAAATAGTTTTCCAAAAAGTTGTGAGAAGTGACAAGACATAATATGAGAGTTGACATTGGGAATGCCCCATCCATCAATTTTTTTCCTTTAATCGTGGCTGTTTAGAATGATTTTGTTTTTCCTATCACCATTATGTTTATTGAAAGGAAAATTTTCTATGACAGTGGTAGGCAGATTCCAGTTTGAGTGTGAACAGATTAAATCCACAACTTCCAGTAAAAAAAGTTTGAGTGCCTTAGAGCAAGGCAAATATGAAAGTACCAGAAAGCTAAGACTTTTTCATAGTGTTCAGTATTTCCAGTCTTCATCCACATAAGCAATGCTTATGTAAATGAAAACGACAAAAATAGCTGATTCGCCATGACAGGAAGAGCCCCACGAGGACAGTTATCCTTCTGGTTTCCCCCATTGGCAGTCTCCACACTTCGGAAGAACTGGCAAGCTACAATTGGCACTTGAAAAAGTGTTACGAAACACTGACGAGTATTAGAGAAATGTTGATTAATGTAAACAGCCTGCCTCATGGAATAATACCTTTCTTAAGAAAACCGGTTTTCTAATTAGCATTTCTATGGAGACAGGTATCTCTAGGTAACTGCAGGAAGTGTTTCCAGAAGTTGTTTGTCTTTGCTGGAGAGGGGAGTTAGCATCATATTTATGTCTTTAATTTCTGTAAACTTGAAAAAAAAATTGATGGCTTGAAAAGTCAATGGGCCTTCGTAAAAAAGGAATGACATTTTGCCCTTTGCAGCAGCATGGATGGCCTTGGAGGGCTTTATGCTAAATGAAATGCATCAGCCAGAGAAAGATAAATACTGTATGATAATCAGTTATATGTAGGCTCTAAAAAAAAAAATACAACAGACTAATGAATATAATAAAAAAGAAGACACATAGATGTAGAGAACAAGCTAGTGGTTACCAGCTGGGGTGGGAGATCAAGATGCGGATGGTGGAGTGGGAAGTACAAACTATTTATTGGGTGTAAGGTAGGCTACAAGAATATGTTGTACAACACAGGAATATAGCCAATACTTGGTAATAATAGTAAATGGAGTATGATCTCTAAAAATTATATCAGAAAGAAAATAATCAACAGATCTTGGGAGTTCCCGTTGTGGCTCAGGGATAACAAACCCAACTAGTATCCATGAGGATGCTGATTTGATCCCTGGTCTTGACTTCTACATGCTGTGGGTGTGGCCAAAAAAAAATGGTTAAGATGATAAATTTTGTGTTACGTGTATATTACCCGTTATTTTTTTTTTTTAAGTCGGTAAGATTCCTTCTTTTGGTCATCAACATTTGTACAGTGGTTTCTTATCCTATTCATGTGCTGAATGTGTGCCTGCCATTGTTTGTTTATTGAGCACTTACTACAGGTCAGGGACTTTACTTGTTACCTCATTTGACCCTCAGGGCATTTCTGTTAGCAAGTGCAATTACCATCCCAATTTTACTGACTAGAAACAGTAAAGGAACCTAGCCCTTTCCCAGTCAGTTGTAGGAGAGCTGGGTTTTGAGCCCTGACACTCCAGAGAGCTCACTAGTACCCACTGGCCACATGAGTACTAGTTCCCCTTAAGAATGCTATTTCTCAGTTTCCTCTCACAGCCCTAATTGATCTGCTGGTGGAAAAATATACATGTTTTGCTCACAAGCTTGGTGGGCTTTCTCAGTACTTTTGAGGTGAGGTTGATACTTTAGGAATTCATCTTCCTGCAGACAGAGCTGCCTCAGGGTCTGGAACTGTGTCCACCAGCAAAGAAGTGCAGCCACCTTCAGTTGCGTGCTTTCTGGCAGCACCTAATCCACACTCCAAACTTCAGGTCAGCAAAAAAAAGTTGGGCTCGGTAGCCAGCTGAATCAGGGAAATGCCAGAGACGGCAAATCTTCATTTCAGCTAGGACAGCAGAGCAACTATCCTGTTTACAACTTCACAAGTGATAAAATTTTTAAAAATAAGGGAGTTCCCATTGTGGCTCAGTGGTTACGAACCCAAATAGTACCCATGAGGACATGGGTTTGATCCCTGGCCTCGCTTAGTGGTTAAGGATCGGATGTTGCTGTGGCTGTGGTGTAGGCCCACAGCTGCAGCTCTGATTCGACCCCAAGCCTGGGAACATCCATATGCCATAGGAGCGGCCCTAAAAAGACAAGAAAAAAAAGCAGGAGGGTGTATAGAGTTTTGTGATTAATAATGGTTTGGGATGTCCTGCCAACGTGTATTAACATGTCCTAATAGCATGTTTGGAAACATTTGACCTGTTGAATGGAAATGGATTTGTTTCTGTCCTCCAAAGTCCTCTTAAAATTGATGGCTTTCAAGTATCTTTGACCATAAACCACATACTAAGAAATACATTTTTAAAATCTCAGTCCAGGTGTTCCTGTAGTGATGCAGCGGAAACGAATCCCACTAAGAACCAGGAGTTTGCGGATTAGATCCCTGGCCTCACTTAGTGGGTTGAAGTTCCAGCATTGCCGTGAGCTGTGGTGTAGGTTGCAGACGTAGCTCGGATCTGGCGTTGATGTGGCTCAGGCATAGGCTGGCAGCAACAGCACCGATTAGACCCCTATCCTGGGAAGCTCCATGCCACAGGTACGGCCCTAAAAATACAAAAGCCAAAAATAAATGAGTTAATTAAATAAATTAAATCTCAGTCCAGTTCACTCTCTTTCACATACATGGATTGCAACACACAATTTTAAATTGCTGATCAGGGTTCTCCTGAGGAATAGAACCAATAGGAGAGAACAAGAGAGGGAAAGAGAATAGATTTATCATAGGAATTGGCCCATACAGTCATGGAGGCCATGAATCTGCCATCTGTTAGCTGGAAAACCAGGAAAGACAGTGGTTCAATTCAGTCCAAGTCTGAAGGCCTGAGATCCGAGCGACTACTTTTGTAAAACCCAGAGGCCAGAAGCTTGACATCCCAGCTCAAGAAGAGAGGAGAGCCCTCCTTTCCTTCTTTTGGTTCTCTTTGGGGAGACCCAGTGGATTGGAGGAAGCCCATCCCTCTTTGGTGAGGGTGATCTTTACTTTGCCTACTTAAGCAAATGCTAATCTCCAGAAATACTTTCCTAGACACACCCAAAAATGCTTTTCTAGCTATCTGAGCATCTGTGTCGCCCAGTTGACACCTGAACCATCACAGCTGTAGAATTTTTCAGTTTGATTATTAACTACTTCAGTTATGGAAAGCCATTAACCCCCAAACAATATTCATGAAAAATGGCAAACCACGTCCACTCAGTAACATTAGGACAGATTGTTCCTTCCTTTATACTTTTGGCAATGATAAATCAAAATCCCTGCCTGAAATGCAGTTACAGTCTAAGTTCCAAATCAGTAGGGTTCAAGTTCTTAAGATAATTTCCTGTGTAATTCTTTCGTCACTCACTCCCCCTCTTTTTTTTTACAGCTGCATCTTCAGCATTTGGAAGTTCTGGGCTAGGGGGTCGAATTGGAGCTGTAGCAATTCTGGATCCAAGCAGCAACGATGGATCCTTAACCCACTGAGCAAGGCCACCGTGTCGGGTTCTTAACCCACTGAGCCACAGTGGGAACTCCTGTCACTCCCATCTTTGCTGGCCCTCTTCTGCCTCAAGTTTCCATCTCCTCTCTCAGGCATCCCTCATCCTCCTCTGCCCCTCCCCATCCTGGAGCCAAGAGTGCCTAAACAAAGAGAGCACCTGGCTCAGAGACAGAGGGTCCTGAGATGGAACTCCAGTTGGCCTCTTACTCTGTGACCTTGGGCAAACTACTCCCCTCTCTGAGCATCGGTTTCCTCACATATAAAATCAGGTTATTAGCACAGATCTCTCAGGGTGGTTGCCTGGACCAAAAGAGATAAGCTGAGATAATACAGTGCAGTACTTAACTCAGTGCTTGGCCCTGAGAACTTTATTCCTTTTCCTTTTTTGCCTGACGCTGAGGAATTACCACCCCTGCTACTGTGCATCCTCAAAGATCAGATAACAGCACAGATTCCAGAAGTGTGTTCTTTGGAATTGTAGTCCAGTCCATGGCCCAATATTCTGGGACCTACGAAATACATCATCATGGTATTTCTTAGAGGCAGGATAGATGGATCTCAGGGAAAGGCAGGAGTCTTGGATCTTGAATGCCCTTGCACTCACAGCCTGTTTCATACTCAAGGAAAAAAAAAAAAAAAAAAAACCATGGGTATACATATCTTTTTGGAAATAAAAGTACATTTTGGGGTAGGAGTGCTATGAGAACCAATAATGAATACCATGCAGTGATTATTTGGCGTGGCTGAATGCCCTGAGTTGCCCATGTAGATAATAAAAAAAAAAAATGGCTAACCAGGGAGAGGTTAATGGAATTAGGTTTCAGATACACTCGTTTTGAGTGTCACACCATCTTGCCCAATGAATGTGAAGTGCTTTGGAAAGACCCTGAGAAACACATAAAGAAATTAGGAAGTCAATTAGATATTAACTGAACTCTTTTGAGGAATGTGTTCTGGCCTAGGATTCTTTTTGAACTGGGAACTTCCACTTTCCTTTCACATCATCTTATTTTATTAGCGATGGCCGAGGTCTTTCAATCTGTGAATAAGGTTTAGTGAGAATTGATGAGCCCTGGCTAAGTAAGAATCTAATGGCCCTGGGTTGCTGTTCTGTGGTAGAAGTCAAACTCAATTATCTTTAAATTCAACAATCCTTTGTCGGTGGAGGGACTCTTTAGGACCTCTTCTGTGTGTCTTTCTTCATTTGAAATCTTTTGTTGGAAATCAGGTCTACTTTAGAAAGACCAAAAAAAAAAAAAGAAATAAAAATACAAAACCTTCATTTATGAGGGGAGTGAAAGAAAAAGAGAAAGGGTTTCTCTTTCTAGATTTGGTTTTTTCCAGTAAGGAACAATTAGACCATCCAGTAAACAATCTTGGCTACTCAGATCAGGCTTTAGAAAACAAACCACCAATTATCACAGCATTGTAGATCAACTATATTTCAATAAAACTTTAAAAATGGAAAAAACCCACTAAGCCCATCAAAATTTATAAAGAATAGTATGCTTACCATTGCTGTATACATAGGGCAACTCTACAGGCTTTTATATCATTGTTGCTCCCTTCCCCTCTGTAGCCATTTAAGGAGGTATTCTATTTGGGAAGATAGAACAAAGCCTATCTTTATGCTGTGAACAGTGCAAAGAGGAGGGGAGAAGAGGAAAGAATGAACAAGAGGGAGAAGGTGGTACTTAGTTCTTCTTAAATTTTACTCAGTAAGAATTCCTCCAGTGTCAAATAGGAGGCATATCTAGAATTTGCAGTCTGTCAACTCCTATTCAATGTCTTTAAACAAATCCATGGAGACACAGCTCTCTTTTTCAATAAGCATATTCACGCAATAATACATTAGCAGATGTTAAGACCAGCATGGACTGGAAGGCCTACAGATACAATAGGCTAGAATTAGGAAATTATTATTATTATTATTTGGTTGCAACAGCAGCGTGTGGAAATTCCCAGGCCAGAGGTACAACCCATACCACAGCTGTAACCAGAGCCACAGCAGTGACAACACCTCATTTCCATCATTCTTTTGGGTTGAGTATAGAAAACAAGATACTTTTGGGGAGAAAGGCCAGGGGTGGAGGTATTAGTTATGGATGGAAGACATTGATGATGGGAATTTTTTATTTCCAGTGTAAAAAGAGCCTAAGACATTCCTTCTGTGAACCCTCTCACTCACATTTCTTGAAAAGTGTTTTGAAAGGATTCTGCACAGTCCTGTAATCTCATCAGATACCCGCTAGGAATCTCAAGCTGGATTTAGTTTCACCGAGCTTAGCTCAGTGGTCTGTACAGTTCTTCCATGTGTAAGGGGAATCAGTAGAGAACTGAATATTGGCTTTAGGACCCAGAAAAGTACAAATCCTTTGCAATCCAGCAAGCCTTTAAAGTGAATGGAATTTCTTTGGTGAAGCAGGTTTTTCCCTAACCACAGCAAGTCTTTTAGGAGCTAATGCCCTACTCACGAAGCTCCAATTGTAGACCTTGTCAGGATTTATCCAGATAGTGTGCATTCACCTGGGCTGTTGGTCCTCGGTAGGTGGGCATTTTCTAATGTACTACTCGTTAAGACTCAGCTGCCCCATGTTTCATTTGGGGAGATTAAATGGAAATTAAAAGCCATGAAGTGTAATTCATTCCAGGTAACAAGTTATGAACCATCGCGTTTATTTGGGTATACTAAATACACAGTTCTGTCCAAGACTTTGGTGACATCAGGAACTATATAAAAGTTCATTCTGACTCTTTCAAGAGTGCATATAGTATAGTTGGGAAGTTAGAACTTATACTTTAAATGATGAGTACTAATTTTATTTTTTATTTTTTTTTTAATTTTTGTCTTTTTAGGGCCACACCCAAAGCATATGGAGGTTCCCAGGCTAGGGGTCCAATTGGAGCTACAGCTGCTGGCCTATACCACAGCCACAGCAATGCGGGATTCGAGCCGTGTCTGCGACCTATACCACAGCTCGCGGCAACACCGGATCCTTACCCCACTGAGCAAGGCCAGGGATCGAACCTGCATCCTCATGGATGCTAGTCGGGTTCGCTAACTGCTGAGGCACGACGGGAACTCCAAATGATGAGTAATAATTTTAAAAACCTTTAAGACACTGGATGCCAAGGATCAAATGAGTGTTACATTCAGCGAGCCTTGTAAGAATTAGTGAGTGGAATTGTGTGCCTGGAGATGATACTGTAAAGGCCTCCAGTACCTCACCAAGGAACTCCGATTTTTCAGGTGGCACTGAGCCTTGATTCTGTGCTCTCATGGAGCACCACCAAATACTGGTGTATTTCATTCTCTCATACATATAAAAAACTAATTTTTCTAGCAGAGAATGGCTCATAGCTGTGCCATCTAAAATAAAAACGAGTGGGAGTTCCTCTTGTAGCTCAGTGGAAACAAATCTGACTAGTATTCAGGAGGATGGGGTTTGAACCCTGGCCTGGTTCAGTGTGTCAGGGATTTGGCATTGCCATGAGCTTCGATGTAGGCCACAGATGCAGCTGGAATCCTGCATTGCTGTGGCTGTAGCGTAGGCCAGCAGCTATAGCTCCAATTCACCCCTAGCCTGGGAACCTCCATATGCTGCGGGTGCAGCCCCAAAAAGCAATAGGTAAATAAATAAATAATAAATAAATAAGTAAAATAAAAAACAATGAGTACAGCTTCATGAAAAATAATCTGGCTATCGAGCTAGGCTTGGGCAACTGTTTTGAACTTTTCTAATAATATTCCTTTCTTACTCTTTGATTCCTTCTAGATACTCAGAAGGATGTATCTGTAGCATCGAAAATTTATAGGATGAAAATAGAAGTTTAAAAGTTCCGGGAGTTCCCGTCGTGGCGCAGCAGTTAACAAATCCGACTAGGAACCTTGAGGTTGCGGGTTCGATCCCTGGCCTTGCTCAATGGGTTAAGGATCCGTCGTTGCTGTGAGCTTTGGTGTAGGTCGCAGGCGCAGCTAGGATCTGGCGTTGTTGTGGCTGTGGCGTACGTAGGCCGGCAGCTGTAGCTCTGATTTGACCCCTAGCTTGGGAATCTCCATATGCCGCGGGTGCGGCCCTAAAAAGCCAAAATAAATAAATAAATAAAAGTCTGTCCCAGAGTTCCTATTGTGGCTCAGTGGAAAGGAATCTGACTAGCATCCATGAGGACGCAGGTCCGATCCTTGGCCTCACTTAGTGGGTTAAGGATCCGGTGTTGCTGTGAGCTGTAGTATAGTTCGCAGACGTGCCTCGGATTTGGCGTTGCTGTGGCTGTGGTGTAGGCCAGTGGCTACAGCTCCGATTTGACCCCTAGCCTGGGAACCTCCATATGTCGCAGATGCAGCCCTAAAAAGATTTAAAAAAAAACAAAGGTTCAGTCCGTTAACTTAATTTGTTGTGCAGTTGGCGAAGAATGGGCACAGGGAAGGCTGTCGTCATTTGGTTTTAGCGAGGAATTATTTTGGTCCAGCTGCTAAAATAGTAGCATCCCCTCAAGTGTACTTTTGGGACCGTTTCCAAATTGTAGAAGTGGTTAGAGGGGGACCTTCAGGTACTATGGCAGGTTGAAGGAAATTGCTTTTTGACACCTTTATAGTTCTCCTCCTCCTCATCGTTTTCTAGCCCATGTTCCTGAAGTTTACTGGTCTAGGTACTTTATATATATGAATTCATTTTTTTCTTCACAAAGATTCTAAAGTCAGTACTTTTATCATGTCCTATGCTGGTTAACTTTATGTGTCAACTTGATGAGGCAAAGGGATGCCCAGATAGCTGGGTGTGTCTGTGAGGGTGTTTCTGAAAGAGATTAGCATTTGAATCAGTAGACCCAGTAGATAAGAGAGTCTTCACCAATATGGGTGGGCATCACCCAATGCGTAGAACAAAGAGGAAGGCAAATTAGCTCTTTTGCTTGAGCTCAGACATCCATCTTCTGCCCTCCAACATCAGCACTCCTGGCTCTCGGGCCTTAGGACTTGAGCTGAATTATACCATTGGCTTTCCTGGTTCTCCAGCTTGCAGACTCCAGATCCTGGGACTTCTCAGCCTCTATAGTCATGTGAGTCAGTTCCTGTAACAAATTTCCTCTCATCTTTCTTTCTCTCCCTTCCCCCCCCTTTTTTTGGCCTTTTTAGGACCATATCTGCAGCATATGGAAGTTTCCAGGCTAGGGGTCGAATCAGAGCTGCAGCTGCTGGCCTACACCACAGCCACAGCAACACGGGATCCCAGCCACCCCTATGACCTATACCACAGCTCACGGCAACGTCAGACCCTTAACCCACTGAGTGAAGCCAGGGATTGAACCTGCATCCTTGTGGATGCTAGATGGGTTCATTACCTCTGAGCCGTGACAGGAACTCCACATATTTATATATCCTATTGGTTCTATTTCTGTAGAGAACTCTAATCCATCTCCATTTCGCATTTGGGAATACTGAGGCACAGAGTTAATGGCTTTCCCCAAATCTCAGCTAGTGAGTGGCAGAGCCATTCTGCAGTCAGCATTCTTAACCAGGGTGCCCGCCACCTCTCGTAGATTACTGACAGCCCCTTTGAGCTAAGGCCTAACCTCTAGGGTTTAACTGAAGGAGCTGGACCTAGAGAAGTCCAGTTTGGAGGTGGCTGGAGTTCCTGTCACGCAGGAGCATCAGAAAAGCCCTGGAAGAAGAGAGCTCTCTTGGGCTCATGGACAGTAGCCACAACACAGGAGTAGTATGTTTTTGGGCAAGTGCAAAATTTGTCAAGACGAACCCTATCTGCTCTGATTCTTCCCTGGCATCTGTTTTTTTTTTTTTTTTTTTTCTTCACTTCCAGTCCTTAAGGAAATTGAAACAATTTGTAGCAAGACTTGCTCTTTCCCAGGGCCTCTCAGTCACCTGTGGAATTAGTTCGAATGTGCTTTACTACAGGGAAGGGAGAGTCGACATGGTTGGAGAAGGTGCAGGGTAGCACTTCAGAGAGGAAATTTCCACTCCCTTTCATCACAGATGGCAAATCTGGGAGGCTCCCTTTGCCCTTGTACTTCTGCTTCCTTTCTCCCCTCTTGTTGGCTTCCTACCTCACCATCCTCCATTCCCCTTAATACAGTAATCTTGAACACGTATATTGAAAGGTGGTCATTAAAGTTAAGAAACGATATTCCATCTTTCTCTTTTTTGCTTTTTGCCATCCTAAAGGGCCATCCAGCTTTCCTGGTGCCTTTTGAGGGTGCTTAGACTAACGAGGTACACAGAAATGTGGAGCCTTGCTTAGGAGTCCTGGCCTTGGCTCCATCTTTCTCTATAAAGGAACCAGAAACGCACTGATTTGGAAATGGATAGGCATGGGAGCTGGTTCTGGCACTTGCTCAGCGAGTTCTTCCCCATTTGGCTGTTGTTCAGGGTGTATCTGTTCTTCCCTTCAGCAAAGATCCCTGAAAGAATAGAGACAGCAGTGACAGGAGCTGTACCCCAGAACTCTTTCCTGAACTTCTAATATCAGGAAGACAGTGTTAGGTAATGCTAAGGCTTTAATATTAGCGACTGATACTGTCTGGGGGAAGAGAGGCATTCTCTGTAGTCCCTGCAGAGCCCACAGATGGACTGGTTGTAGCTTTGTCAATATTGAATCAAGAGCCATAAAATATTTCATCTTCTCTAATCCAATAATCCCACCACTGGAATTGTGTCCCGAGGAAAGAGTTCAGAGTAAGACAAGGTAATTGTAAGTATATCTGGTGCCCAGATCTTAGTTTCTAAATGCTGTTATTAGTGAGTAGGTACCAGAGCTCCTTGGAGAAATCGCCCATTCAGATCTGGGGCACGGAAACCTCTCACTGTCAGGAAGTCAAATGGTGCTTGGAGGGTGAAGACTTTTGGCTGGAGAGGCAGTGAATTCTGCTTTGGATTGAGTTTGAGGTACCTGGGAGATACACAGCTGGAGAGGTTCAATGGGGGCTACACAGATGTCGATGTAGATCTCTGCAGACATATAGGTGTAAGTGTAGACATGGTGCAAATGGAAGATAGGGCTGAATAGTTCCTGCATCACTTTGCAGCAAAATTCTCTCAGATGCTTGGTGACCATGCATATCTCTGGGTCCTACCTCTGGGAGCAAGACAAACTGCATTTTACGGTATTTCCCCAATCACTTTTTAAGTACATACCAGTCTAAGAAATACTTAACTTAAAAGATTGTGAGGAGTTTCCACTGTGGCACAGTAGGATCAGCAGCATCTTGGGAGTGCTGGGATGCAGGTTCGATTCCCAGCTGGCACAGTGGGTTAATGATCTGGTGGTGTTGCAGCTGTGGCTTGGTTCGAAACTGTAGCTTGGATCTGATCCCTAGCCTGGGAGCTCCACATACCATTGGGTGGCCAAAAAAGTGGGAAAAAAAAAGAAGAAGTAAGAGGTAGCCCTGGATTCTACAGTACACAGAACCAAGACACAATGTTTTATTAGAGAGCCTTGTGCCGTGTTACTGAGAGGGCAGAAGAGTTTCTACAAGCATAAATGTAAAAAAGGAAACTATAAAAGTACAGAAGAAAATATAGGTAAAATTTTACCTGCTCACTAGGTAGAGAACTTTGTAAGCATAAAAGCAAAGGAAGAAAACAAATATTGCCACATTTGACTGTATGAATTTTTTTTCATTTTTTAAAGTTTTATTAAAGCATAGTTGATTTACAGTTTTGTGATGAATGCTAAATATTTCACCATGTGAAAAAAAATCATGAAAAACATTAGGGAAATATTTTAACAAAGTTAATCAAGTAAAGTAATATCATTAATATATGAAACTTTCATAATCCACTCAGGAAACTATGAATATGCTAGTAGGAAAATGAGCAAACATATGAACAGGCAATTCCCAAAGGAAATACGATTATATACATATATGAAAAATGATGTGAAATACATGTTAAAACAAAAGTAAAATTCCTTTTTAAAATGTTCCATATACAAGTGAGATCATGCAGTATTTGTCTTTCTCTGACTTATTTCACTTAGCATAATGCATGAAATGCTATTTTTTAGTTCCTCAAGTTGGCAAATACTGTTACCAAATGTATAGCAATGCTCTGGCATAAAGAATCGGGAACTAAGCAAAGTCCTCCACTCTTAGTAAAATGTATTTGGTGGAATTTTTCTGAAAGGCATTTGGAAGTCTCTATCAAAAATTTGAAAATTTCCATGTCAAAAGCAATTCTGCTTCTAGGAATGTGGCTTTCACTGTTATGTAAAAAGATGTTCCTTCTAGTTTTATTGCTAATAACAACAAACTGGAAACAACTTGAATGTTCAACAGTGATTTGGTTGTCATATAATGCTATGTTATATAAATTATGGAAGTCATATAATGCTATATTTTTTAAGCCTTTACAGAAGAAGCATTGCTTTAGTAAAAGTATTTCAAACTTGGGTGCCAGGCAATAACAGAAGTGAGTGAAGTAATCTGGATATCAAGTGGAGAAGAGAACTATTTCATTTTCCTCTTAATTCTATCATTAAAATTTTTTTTAAAGAATGTAAGTGAAATTATGAACAACAGTTGACAATCTCAGTTGGAGACAATAGAGAACAGTGGGGACTGCAGTAAAGTGGAAAGCACGGGTCATATAGGATCAGCTGAGCTCCATGTGGTTGAACACCCTGTAGGCCGATCAGACTTATTTATTAGCTACCGATTTACAAACTTTGCTTTAAAATTTTTGTTGGCAAGAAAAAGATGTTTATGGAGTTCCCGTCGTGGCTCAGTGGTTAACGAATCCGACTAAGAACCATAAGGTTGTGGGTTCGATCCCTGGCCTTGCTCAGTGGGTTAAGGATCCGGCGTTGCCGTGAGCTGTGGTGTAGGTTGCAGACGCGGCTCAGATCCCATGTTGCTGTGGCTGTGGCGTAGGCTGTCAGCTACAGCTCCTGTTAGACTCCTAGCCTGGGAAACTCCATATGCCGCGGGTGCAGCTCTAGATAAAGACAAAAAGACAAAAAAAAAGATGTTTATAATTTTTAAGTTAAAAAAATAAGTTCTGCAGTAGTAAAAGTAGTAAATGTATAATTGTAAATGTAATATATCATAGTATGATATTGAATTGGGTAATACTTATGTGTGTTTGTGTGTGTGTATGTGTATGTGCATCTTAATATGTACATAGAAAAAAAAAGGCTAGAAGGAAATAAGCGAAAATGTGGTTTTATGTAGGTCTTATGATCATGGGCTGTTTTACTTTTTTGTTTAATATCTCTACATTTTTAATGTTTTCCATATGAATGCATACTATTACTTTAAGAATAGTTAAACAAATGAACAGAAGTTTTATTTTGAGAACACCTGTGCTCAGTTTTGGCACTCAGAAAGGATGTCCCTGAAAAGCGCAGATGGAATCTCTCTAGAGGTTGTATTGTCAGCCCTTGACCTGAACCTGGGCTTCGTACCTGCTTGTTATTATTATTATTTTTATTCTGTTGTGTTTAAAATGCTCACTGGCTTTTGCAACCTTGTGCTTATCACCATTGCCAAGACATTTATGGAAGTGTAAGCCAGTGAGAATTTGCCTGTTCTAAGTTTTGAAAAAGTTGTATTTCTTCATAGTTAGAGATGTACACGTCAGTAAAGATAACTGTACAAATGCATACTATCAACTCCAGACAGGGCAGCTTTTTTAGTTTAAATAGCACAAATCCGTGCGCTATACGTCAATCGTTCAAATGTCCTTATGAAAACGTTGCCATTCACACAGGTACGTGGGCAATCTTAAACGCTGATAAGCTGGTTGTTTTTCCCTGGCCTGGAGAATGAGCAGATTCACACTTTGTAAGTCAGGTCAGCAAATCCAGAGAATTCAAAATAGAGAGTAGCAAACCTTTGAGTGCTTTTATTCCCTTCCCAGACATAGAGAGCAAAATGGATTGCTTTGCAATTGTGAAGGGAGAAAAAAGAATTGAAAAGAAGAAAAGAATATGTTGGTTATGTCTGCCAGTGGTTTGGGTAGAGGGGAATTTTTTTTTTTTTTTTAATATGAAAAGCAGGATCCTAATGGGCACTCCCAGTCGGAAGAGGCAGCCTCTGAAAGCTCCTCTTGTCTGTGGATAGAAGGATCCATTGTTTTCCCCATCTGAAGTTATCACGCTTCCCTTTATCCTTTCTTTTGGACCTTTTAGTGTTTGCTTTATCAGAATATTTTAATCCCTACCGTGGTGACTGGTGTAATTTATCTCATTAAGCCTCTCCTGTTTTCTTCTGTTTACATGACTAATATTATGTTTTATGGAGCTTATACCAACAAGCCCCTCCTTTGTCCCATTGTTCCAGCTCTAGGCCAAAAATCAACAAAGTTTTATCTTTCCAATCTTGGGCCTCACCTACTTGTCATTCAGTTTGTACAGGTTGCGTGAAGAGCATGTTCCTTTGAAAACAAAGCAAGGATTCATTTTTATGACCTAAAACCAAACAATTACCTTTCTTGAAAAGTCCTGGTCATCTCTTTTTATGAGTATAGACTGGCAAAGACTCATCTTATGGGGGGGTGGGGGGAAGCAGATACTTCCTTGTTGGTTGAAAGCCCAAAGTCCCTGAGTAAATATCACCCTGCTCTCTAACCTGTGTTTTTTTTTCGTGGTGTATAGAATATCCTGGAAGCAGAGAACCTGCACCCAGGAAGGCACCTGGTGAGTTTATCTCATCCAAACCCCTGCCCTTGAGCAAGACCACACCCAAGCCAGACTGAGCCAGATCAGAGGAGAATGGGTCCTGTTTTTAAAGGTATATGAAGGAGAGCCTTCGCTGAGCCAGTCACATATTTGAAATATCATGTCAGAAAATTCCTTCTTTAAAAAAACCAGCCTAATAAAAGCTTTTATTGTCATTTCCTCAATTAGTCTTTTTTCTTTTCCGGATGGAAAATACGGGTGCCATCCTCAGGAATCAACAACAATTTAATGAGCAATAACTTCCCAGAAGGCAGTGATTCTCAAACGTTAGTGCACATTAGAATCGCCTGGAGACTTATTAGAAACACAGGTTGCTGAACCCCAGCCCCAGAGTTTCTGATTCCTGAGATGGAGGAAAGCTTAAGAATTTGCATTTCTAGCAAGTTCCCAGGTGATGCTGATGCTGTCCGACCAGGGATCCCGCTTTGAGAACTGCTGATGGCAGGGACTCTAAAGGAGAAATATGAGGATAACTAGGAGGTAGAAACAAGTGGATTAACAGCAAGTTAAACAAGTTGACCTCTACATAGAAAATGCTAAATGCCTATCAGATAAGTTCTTTGCTGTCAGAGTCCTAGGGGGAAAGCTGACCATGAGTAGTTTAGGATGTTAGCCATTAACACAGGGACCTGTGGGAGCAGAGCTGAGGAGCTCAGTGTTCAGGCCAGTTGCAGAAGAGGCCAGGAAAGCTTTCTGCAGAACCAGAGGCCTGAGGACTCATTGCTAAGTTGTTGCTTAAGAAAGGGAACATATCCAGACAGAGGGCAGGGTTAGGCATGTGCTCTGTCAGCAGAAGAAACTGTATAGAATTAAAGAGAAATCCCTCTTCTTATATACTTTTTTTTTTAGTGTGATGAACTTATTTGATAGCATTTAATATTGTTATTTGTGTAATTTAATGTTTCTCCTTTCCTAGTCCAGAGGTCAGCAAACTATTGCCAACTTTGGCCTACAGCCTGTTTTTTTTCTTTATTTTATTTAATTGATTTATTTTTGTCTTTTTAGGGCCACACCCACAGCATATATAAGTTCCCAGGCCAGCAGTTGAAACAGGGCTGCAGCTGCCAGGCTATGCCACAGCCACAGCCACAGCCACACACCAGATCCCAGCTGAATCCTCAACCTATGCTGCCGCTTGCAGCAACACCGGATCCTTTAACCTACTGAGTGAGGCCAGGGGTGGAACCCGCATCCTCATGGACACTAGTTGGATTCTTAACCCACTGAGCCACAAAGGGAAATCCAAGCAGCCTATTTTTTGAAAGTAAAGTTTTGTTGAAACACAGCCAACCCACTTAATTACATATTATCTGTGGCCACTTTTGTACAAACTACAGTGGTGTAGTTGAGTGGTTGCAGCAGACTTTATGGCTTACAAAGCTAAATAATTACTCTTGCCCCTTAAAAAAAAAATTGCAAATTTCTATCCTTAACTATAATCTCCGTGAGAGCAGGTACAAGGTGTTTTTGCTTACTCACATATCTTCAGCATCTAGCCCAGTGACTGCTACATGGAAGATAAATGGTAAATAAATGAATGGATGAATGAATGAATGAATTTTCAAAAATAAATATTAATAGATGCAAGGAAATTTTCTATATGCTTGTTTTACTAGAGTGTTGAAAGGGTTAAATAAGATAACATACGTAAAGAACTTAGCAATGTAGTGCCTGAGACTTAGCAGGTGGTTAATAAACGTTGACAGTTATTATTCTCAGTCTTTCCTTAGTGCATTTTAGTCTTCTCTCTGGCTCTGGACTTAAGCTGATTTGCGTCTTGTCCTTCACTTGTCCTGTTATCTCTTGTCCTCTGACCTTTGCCTCGTGCATGAGAAAAGCATTTCTCTTTCTGACTCCAGGGTTCTTTCCTTGGTCTCAGATTCTTAGCATTGTCTTCTCTACTGTTCTGAGAGATCTCCTTTTGGGATGTTCAGTCTATTTGAAACATATTTTTCTCAAACCTTGTCATAGCCTTAGGGTAACCTTCCTTTAACGCGTCCCCAGGGCTTAGCTTCGCCAAGGGTCAGCTAAGTGATGGCACTTTCATCTTATTTTATGGCCAGCTCCTTCAGGGACAGCAGACAATTTCTTCTCTTCCGGTTTGGCAGGAGAAGCTGTAGGATTGGAGGAAACCTCCTAATAAGAGAGCAATGAACAGAGGCTTGGAGAACTGAATCTGTGCGGTTTTGAGGCAGGAGGGATCAAAACCAGGCCCAGAGGTTTTCAGCCTGCATACAGCCCAGCTGGGGCAGGGCCCAAAAAGTGGGGTCTTAGTAAGACCAGGGGTCGGCGAACCTTAACCTATGAGGCAAATCCAGCCTGCCTCCTATTTTTCTGTGCCTCTCACACTAAGAATGGTTAGGGGGAAAAGTGCAAAGAAGAATGATATGTTATGGTGCATAAAAATTATATGGAATTCAAATTTCAGTGTCCCTAAATAAAGTCTTACTGGAACACAGCTGTGCTCATGTATTTACATCTATGGCTGCTTTCACGTCACAACAGCAGAGTTGAATTGTTGGTATCCAAGACCAGAAGGCTGAAGATGTGAGTTTCCAGTGTGGCTCAGTGGGTTAAGAACCTGACATAGCATCTGTGAGGATGTGAGTTCGATCCCGACCTTGCTCCGTGGGTTAAGGATCTGGCATTGCCGCAAGCCACGGTGTAGGTTACAGTTGTGACTCAGATCTGGCATTGCTGTGGCTGTGGTGTAGGTAGGCACCTGCAGCTCTGATTCAACCCCTAGCTTGGGAACTTCCATCTGGCGCAGGTGTGGCCCTAAAAAGGAAAAACAAAAACAAAAAAAAAGGTGACTATTTTTACTGACTGTCCATTTAGAGAAAAGGTTTTCCATTTCCTAAGTCATACCATTAGCCTGAGCTGTAACAATGACTTTGACTTGAGCTCATCAGAGCCTCTTCTGTGTTCAATGTTGCACAGCCTCTACAAACACCACTAAGTCCCAGCCCAAGCCCAGGGTGCAGCGCAGGGCGTGGCAGGGAGAGAACAGGTTAATTAGATGGGTTAATTAGAGGAATCATTCCTAGATGAGATGAGAGAACACAACAGTCTGATTTGAATGCAAGTTCCTCCACTTAGAGCAGTAGGAGCTTGAGCCAGTGTCTTACCTTCTCTAAACAGCAGTTCCCATATTTGAAATGTGAATAATTATACTCTCATATATGTAGTGATGTGGTGAGGGCCAGACAAGCTAATGCATGGTACAATGCCTGGTGTGTAATAGGCACTCAATAAATATTCACTACTGTTACTGTGCATGCATGGAGTACATCAGTGAAAGGGTTGCCTTTGGGGACGAGAAAGCCATCTCACTTAGTGCACTATGTGGAACAGAGTAAAAGACATAGATATTGGAGACAAACATATCTGAGTTCAGTTCTGTCTCTGCTACTAATACATGTATACGTCACTACTGTGTGGTCTTAGGAAAGTTGATTGACTTCTCTGAGCCTCAGTCGTCACCTCCCTTCCTTTATGTTAACTCAGATGTCAGTTGGGACCTTCCCACTCTTTGATTTAGGAAACATTTCCTTAAGGAACCACCTGTCTTCATTTCACGTGAAACACACAGGGCTTCTGTTTCACCCTGGGCCAAGAAGCCCATTCAGAAAATTCTCTTTCAGCAAACATTGCATGAATGTAATAAATATATTGGATATATGAAGAGCTCTACTTTTGAGAGTGGGGTCATGTGGTACTCTGCAGTCTTTCTAAACCTCCTTCTCTCCTCTTGCCCCTCCCTTCTTTTTGAGTGAGGAGCCCACAGTGCTCTCCTCCACCCCCAGTTTTCTATGCGTTTCTCTATAACCTGCTCCCCCCACTGTGACCCAAAGAAGCTGGTCAAGGCATTTCCCCACAAAGATGGTTCTGTCCCCAAGAGGAATTCTCCTACTGGCTGCTGAAAGAACAGATTTCCTCTGTCCCTTAACAAGCAAAATAGGGATGATTATGACCACTTCACCAAGTGTTTGTGAGAATTAAGTGAGGTAATGTACCTGCCAGCTCCTGGCATGCAGAAGGCGAACCCTGCTTCGAGATCTTGAGTCCTTCTTCGAGATCTGAAGGAACAAAGAGAGAACTGAGATATTTTGAGGTGGGGGGCAAGCGTTGATCTGGCAGCCAGGAAGGTCATCTCCTTGACCATCACCTTCCCGTGAAGTGCAAGAGATTATTTGCCAAGAGAAACTGGGAGAGGTGGAGGGACTTAGGGCGGAAGCCAGACAAGTCTGGTTTATCTTGGAGTCCAGCCAAAAGGGTTTAGTTACTAAAACAGCAGTTCCTCTGCATAAATCCTTCAGGTTCTCGAAAAATATTATTAAATCACTACTGAATCATAAATAATCCTAATTTTATTAATCTTGCCTTTCAGGCCAAGGCACAGCTCCTGCAAGCCTACCCCTCCTGAGCCTAAAGCTGAAGAGGGAAGGTCCCCAGGCAGAGGGCGGTACCCGTGCCCTGGGCTAAATGGTGTTAGGTGGCCAGCAATTTAAGCTGGCATTCCCTGATGTTTTCAGAGTGGGTTCTTAATAATCTTAGGCACAGGATTCAGAATGGGAGGTTTATTGGCAATGTTCTGCATGCAGAGGCATGGGAATTCTGTTACTTGTATGCTCAGACTTGTTTGATGTCCTGTTTGCATTAGTGTTCTTTTTCTTTTAACTGCAGAGGGTTATTTATTTATTTGTTTAACTTCTTCCAAAAAAGCTGATTGATGGCTCTCTTCCATTTTGCTTTGGGCCGAGGATGTTTCTACCCAATGTTGTGAAAACAAATGGTTGTCCTTAGTCAATGCCAAGTTGTATCCTATATTAAGAGGCTCTTGCTTGGGGAGTTCCCGTCATGGCGCAGCAGAAATGAATCCGAATAGTAACCATGAGGTCTCAGGTTCGATCCCTGACATCTCTCAGTAGGTTAACCATCCAGCGTTGCCATGAGCTGTGGTGTAGGTTGCAGATGTGTCTTGGATCTGGCATTGCTGTGGCTGTGGCGAAGGCCAGCCACTACAGCTCCAATTAGAACCGTAGCTGGGAACCTCCATATGCCACAGGTGCGGTCCTAAAAAGACAGAAAAAAAAAAGAGAGAGGCCCTTGCTAGCCTCCCTAACTGTCCCTGCCCATCTCTCTGTCTTTCTGTTTTTTTTTTTTTTAAGTGTGAGATTTCCCATGGTTTTCTTTCCAAAGCGAAGCAAAGCAAAGGGTGAAGAGTTAGCAACACCTGTCTCTGTTATGTGATGTTGTTTGGGGCTAAAAAAAAATCCCCAAACAAATTAGGAGCAGTCCGCTGTGTGTTTTCTAAGTCTTTATTAAATGTTTTGGTTTTATGACTTAATGTTTTCCCCAGATAGAAAAATAATTTGTGTTTGTGTATAAAATGAGGAGACACCAAAAAAATATAAAGACATGTAAACAAAAACTATGTATTAAATTTTTCCACCGTGGGAATTCCCACCGTTAAGATCTTGACTCATTGCCCTAGTCTTTGTTTTCTCTGCACATGTGCATAGTTACCAAATGTGGTCCTATTTACACACACCGTTTTGAGGCCTGATTTTCTTTTTCTTTTCTTTTTTCTTTTTTTCTTTTTTTTTTTTTTTGCTTTTTAGGGCCACACTTATGGCATATGGAAGTTCCCAGGCTAGGGTTCAAATCGGAGCTACAGCTGCTGGCTTATGCCACAGCCCTACAACAAGGGATCCAAGGCATCTGTGACCTATACCACAGCTCACAGCAATGCCTGATCCTTAACCCACTAAGCGAGGCCAGGGATTGAACCTGTATCCTCATGGATCTTAGGTTCGTTAACTGCTGAGCCACGAAGGAAACTCCTGAAGCCTGATTTTCTGTGCACATTTATTTCATGAGCATTTCCTAATCAATCAAAATTCATCAAAAGCGCCCTTCTTCATGTCTGTGTAGCACATGCAGTGTTTGCTGTCCCTAACTTAATCATTCTCAGATGGTTCCACGTGTAGGATGTACCTACCATGTAAATAATGTTGCAGTGAGCGTCTTTGTACCTTGTCCTTGTATATCTGAAAATTCTCATGGAAGGTAGTCCTAGAATTAGGATGACTGCTCAGATAGAATCCTCAGGAACCTCACCTGAGTCTTCACTGACTTTAGTCAGCCCAAGGTGTTTCACCTGGGATCACATAACAAAGTGTTTAATAACTGAAATAGCAAATGGACTGGCTAATTTTTGCCTGTTGGTGGTTTCATGGTATGCAGCTTGAAGACAACAGAATGATGTTGTGTCATAATTATGGTTTGGAGATATTCCAAAGTGACGATGATAATAATGATAGCTAACATTTATTGGGTGGTTCATATGTGCTCGTCTCTGTTTTAAGTGTTTCACAGATATTAACTCATTTAATCTCACCAGAACTCTAGGAAGTGTATAGTATTATTATCCCCATTTTATAGACAGGAAAGCTGAGAAAACAGCAGGATTAAACTGTAAGATTAGTGGCTGAGCCAGGATTCAAACCAAAGTATTCTGGTTAGGAGTTCATGTCCTTATCCACTGGGTCTGGAAGCAACCAAGTGGGTGGGATTCCTCACCCACAGCAGACCTGCTGAGGCTGCAGTGCGGCTGGAAGGGGGATCTGGAGTCCACTGCTCACTGCCTGGTTACAACCATCCTCTCCCCGAGCTCTTGGTGCGCCTTCACTAGCTGTGCACCTGCTGCAGAGCACTCAGTTCTGTATCTGAAAGGAAGAGGAATACATATCAGGGTGGTCTCAGGAAGCTGCTTCTTCAGGAGGAGAGGGAAGAAATAAATGGAAAAATACCACTGCAGGGTCTTGGGTTTTTTTTGTTTTGTTTTCATTTTTGGCTTTGACAATCATTAGAGCATTAGGCTTGCCTAATGAGAAGCAATGTTTCCAATTTCATTTCAGTGAGTTCCCAGCTCATCTGTTGGTGCAGCACCAGAAGTGAGCTGCAGAGCAGGAGTTCCTGGAGACGCCAGTGACCGTGAATCCTGAAGGAGGTAACTAATCATTTTCGATCCTGTCCACTGCTGAGTGCCTTGGTTACAAATGACCTCCAGACAACTGTTCAGCGTGGATGGTTCTAAAGGCACCTCCTTGTAGAGAGCGCTGCATGGGACTGGGGTTCTGATTAATGGCCATTTTCTTTTGTCCCACCTTCTTATGTTTCCTTAAAATAATACTGGTGTTACAAAAGACTACACAGGGTGTTTCTATTTAGGTAAAGTCGATTGGTGTGGTGGTGAGACAAAACACGGCACAAACACTGCAGCAGCACACAAACACAGAGCAAATCTGTCCTGCTTCACCTGCCACCTGGCTAGGTTTCCTCGTGAGGAAACCCAGCCAGAGGAGTTCCCTCGGTTCACATTGGCTCAGGATTGAAATGTGGAAAATTTTTGAACAGCACCAGCAGTGACCAGGGAAGAAATGAACCACAGAACCTTTGAGGGCTGTCTCTAGCAGAGAAATCCTCCCACGGGTGTAGCTCTCTGCAGTGGGGGGACCCCAAGCTGCCAGAAATCAGCCTTCAGTGGCTGCTCTGCCTGGATCTGGCACATAGAGGCAATCAACCAACGTAAGCTGAATTGCTGTGGGTTCTGTTGAGTTGAAGTGGATGGAATAGTAAAAGGCAGAAATCGAGAGGCTTTTTTGTTTTATTTTGAAGTAAGGTACTAATAGCACTAATAATTATTGAAATAATAAAAATGACAGTTAACATTATTTCCTGTGAGCCAGGCCCTGTTCCGGGCAGCCTCCCCACCCCCTCCCCAGGAGAGACTCTCCTAACTTTTAACACTATAGGTTAGTTGGCAAAGGGAAGTTTTTAATTGAGGAGAAATCATCATAGTTCATCAAGAGAGGGAGTTCCTGCTGTGGCTCAGCAGGTTAAGAACCTGACATAGTGTCTGGGAAGATGAGGGTTCAGTCCCTGGCCTTGCTCAGTGGGTTAAGGATCCGGCGTTGCTGTGAGCTGTGGTGTAGGTTGGAGATGCAGCTCAGATCCTGTGTTACTGTGACTGTGGCATAGGCCTACAACTGCAGCTTCAATTTGACCGCTAGCCTGGGAACATCCATATAACACAGGTGCGGCCAGAAAGAAAGGAGGCAGAGAAGGAAGAAGAAAGGAAGGAAGGGAGGAAGAGAGGGAAGAAGGAAGGAAAGAAGGCAAGAAAAGAAAAAAAAGAATCAAACTGAAGCAGCTGAGTTGCTGTGGAAGTATGGGTTCGATCCCCAGCCAGGCACAGTGGTTAAAAGATCTGGCCTTACCACCATTGTAGCATAGGTCACAGCTACAGCTCGGGTTCAACACTGGCCTGGGAACTTCCATATGACAAAAGTGCAGCTACTTAAAAAAAATTTCATCACGAGTCCTCAGTTTCCCTGAGTTCCTCTGTGGTCTCTAGTTGGTCCAGTTGCTCAGAAACCCTAACGGCTAAACAGTAGGAAAGTAAGGAATCAAGGTCACATTAGAAATTGGACCTCAAAAAACAAAAATGAAATAAAAAGAATTATTATTGAGTTCAGTCTCCTTGAGGTCACATCAACCTGATCTGCTTCCTAGGTTGTTGCAAAAGATCTAGAAGCACCCTTTCAAATCACTGTGAGGATGAGATGGGAATGGGGAGAAGGTTGTATTCACCTACAGGTTTAGGTTGTATTACCTAAGAAGGTTTGTAAACAAATGACAGGCAAATTAAAGGGGAGTCCCTGGTAGAGTTTTATGTACAGCTAAGAGCATCCAAAATGCTTTCTGGTGTTCAAGAATTATATAACGTCTACTGTTATGTGCAGAAGCCTCTGAGTCCCCCTTCTAAGAATTCTCCCAAGAAGTCGGGGATGGGGAATAGCAGCCACATTGGTACCATGTGGTCCTTCCCCGTGTTGACAGAGGCAGACATCTGACTCAAGATCAGCCAATTAGAAGATCCTCTTTCCCAGAAATTTATCACTGGGATGAAAGGATGCTAGTTAGCGTGGGCTGCTCTCTCAAACCAAGGACATCTAACTCGAGAGCCGTGTTACTGTACCATAGGTGGAAGAAGCACAGAACACCTGACTGCATAGCGAAGGAAACAGATGTGCAGGGAGACCGATGAGGGTCATGGAGTAAGAGACTGGAGAAGACGACAGAAGGATAAAAAGAGACCACACTGGAGCAATGTAGCTGATGGGCTTCTGCTGGCTTTCTAATTTGGTTTCTAGTCAGCCCATCATGAGACCCAGCTGTGCCTCTTCTTTTGGGGGCCATTGGCTACTCTTGAACCTTTATAATGTAACCTCCACTGTTTTGATAAGGCTAACTTGAGGGGCTTCTGTTACTTGTTGTTCCTGCTATCATGGCCGTATAACAAAGACTATCCCAAAATTTAGTGGCTTAAAGTAAGAACATCTATTTTGCTTGAAAACCCGCACATTGAGCAGGGTTTAGCATGGACAGCTTGTTTCCACTTCCTGCTTGGTTTCCACTGGAGCAGTTTGAAGGCCAGGAGTTGAAATTTTCTGAGCTCTTACGTGTGCCTGGCCCTGTGAAGACTGACGCAGCTGGGGAATGGAAAAGTTGGAGCTCTGTGGAAATCTCTCTATCCATCTGTGATGTCTTTATCATGGTGGCTTCAAGGTAGATGGATTTTTCCCTAGAGGCTCAGGGCTCCAAAGGCACAGGTCCCAAGAAGGAAGGGCCAGATGGAAGCCATATCACCTTTTGCAATCTAGCTTCCAAAGTCATACAGTGTTATTCCCATCTCATCCGACTTGTGGAGGCGGTTACAAAGGTCCCCCCCGACCAGGCTCAGGGAGCCCCTGCCTCTCAATGAAGGAATATTACCATGAGAACATGTGGCTGGAGAGTGTATTAATGTGAGCATCTTTAGAAAATACCATCATTTATATTTGTAGACAAAAGAACCTTGATTAGCACATGAAATAATCCCTAAAACTCAAAAAGGTATCAGAGTTCCCAGAAAACTACCAGTGTTGTGATAGAAAATATGTTGATTGGTGGATACAGTGAGAATTCTTTTTCTTCCAATTCTGAATTAATGAGCATCAATTTTTCTTTGCCTTTTTTTTTTAAGGCTGCACCCATGGCATGTAGAAGTTTCCAGGCTAGAGGTTGATGCCAGATCCCTAACCCACTGAGTGAGGCCAGGGATCAAGCCCAAATCCTCATGGACACTAGTCATACTAGTCAGATTCGTTTCTACTGCACCACAATGGGAACTCCAGTGAATATCAAATTTATCCAAAGGTGGTCTCACTGGGTTCTGCCCAGGAAGCAGCATTTTAAAGATGATTTGTTTCCTTCTTTCTGGAACCATCTTATCTTTTATTTTGCCATGTATTTAGGTGTGGATCAAGTTAAAATCCCTTGCTGTTCATAGTGAAAGTTTTCTGATCATCTTATTTTCAGATGTCCTTTGTAAGCGTGTCCTTTCTTGCTTGGTAAATGAGGTTTTCCCTCCAACTGGGCTCTCCTCATACTTTTAATAAATAATAGTCTAGGTTTTCAGGATCCAAAATACTCCAGAGCTGTAAAGTAGGCACTAGTGAAAGATGCGTTAACTCCTTCAGGCCTCCAAGGTGCTATTTCAAATGTTATTGCCTCATATCTCATAATAGAAGCTTGAACCTTGTTGATGACCTTTCTTTGTATGTGTATATGGAGGGTGAAGGCTAGGAGAGGAAGAGTCGGTGACCTGGAACAGCAAGCTGAATTAACTCTTTCAGCAAGGCTTAAAAGAAAAGATTTTGGTCCTATAAACTCTGAAAGATACTAAAGCTTCCAGAATAAATCAGTACCTAAGATAGTGTTTTTAGATGCAATAATTATTAAAATGATAAAATCTGTGTTGATACTGGCTAAAAATAGGTATGTTCTAGACTTACTTTATAGCAACATGTCCAGTACTGTACCAGAATGAATAAAAATATACACATTCTGATTATATACACATTCTTATTACAACAGAAAACTTGAAATTGTCATCCTTTTTATTATTAATAAAGGTTACTTAGGTTTGTGCAAGAATCTTCAACGTATGGGTTCAGCCTCTTATTTGAAATGTGGAATAAAAGGATAAGACCATTGATGGCAATTTTCAAAATACTTTCTGTAATAATGTGACTATGCATGAATATAGGGGCAGCTTAAATACTATGTATATTTTGGATTGTGTACAACTAGTGTTCTGGTAAATATTTAACAACCAGCTGTGCAGGGGCCAGAGGGCTGGAGGGTCTTGACTTACAGCATTTGCCATTTTCTGTGGTGTAAATATTTCCACCATGGCTGATTTCATGCTATCAGCATGACACCACAGAATGCAAAATTGAGATGAGACATGCTCAGTGGGCTCAACTGAGTTATATGAGCCAGTCCTGCACACCACTGTTTACAGTTTGGGGAAAGCTAGTTCCCTGACTCCTGAATAAACCTTGCTATGATATTAGGGGAGAAAAAAGATAAATTTTACGTGGCAACACTTGCAGCAAAGGCATTTAGTGCCCATTGAGTCTCCATTTACTCCCCCACCTTTCTCTTTGACCAATGGACTGGAAACAGAGATGGAACATTTGAAAGTTGGTTTGCAACCCCTGGCCCTCTCTTCCCTTGCCACTGCACTACTGCAATAAAGGAGGTCACATGTTCTCAGTGGTGCAGATACAAGTTGGTAGAACCTGTATCAACATGATTCCATGAATGTGTGTGTGGAGCTCAGCCTCCATACACCAACTCTGGATGTGTACCGTGTTTCATTTAGTGATTGATGCCCAGCAGGCCATCCCATACGGAATAGCTTAAAACAACAGTTATCTATTGTTATAGCTCACATTTCTGTGAGTTGATTGGACTCCCCTGGGCAGTTCCTCTGCTCTGCTCACTTTAGGTGTCATGTGGTTGTAGCCTAATGGTAGCTGGGGCTGGAGCCCTTGGAAAGCCTGCCTGGGACTGAACTGAGGATGGCTTCTTCGCTCAGGTCAGGAACCCAAGTGCTACTCCTCTCATTCTCCAGCCATTTGCGAGTGGCCTCTCTCTGCAGTGGGGTGGTCACACTTATTATATCATGAGTGATTTTAAATGCAGAGGCTGTCAAGATTTCCTAAGGCTTCTACTACATTTCCTGGTTAAAGTGAGATATGGGTTCAGTGCAGTCAGAGAGGGAGGTGACTGGACAAGGGTGTGACTACCTGGAGGTCAGAGTCTTTGGGAGCCCTCTTTGGAGACTAGCTATCACATACCACAAGGAAGAAGTAAGCCTGTGTTATGTTAAGCCCCTTAGATTTCAGGGCTAATTTGTTCCCTTGGCAAAATCTAATCTGACTAATCCAGAAATTGGTACGGTATTAGTGAAGATAAAGTAGACTGTGCTGCAAAAATAAACTCCCAGGAGTTCCTGTTGTGGCTCAGCGGTAACGAACCCAACTAGTATCCATGGGGACGTGGTTTCGATCCCTGGCCTCGCTCAGTGGGTTAAGCATTGCCATGAGCTGTGGTGTAGGTCACAGACATAGCTTGGATCTGGCATTGCTCTGGCTGTGGTGTAGGCTGCTGCAGGCTGGTGTAGGATTTGACCCTTAGCCTGGAAACTTCCATATGCCTCAGGTGCGACCCTAAAAAGCATAAATAAATAAATAAATAAATAAAGTAAGTAAGTAAAACCCCAAATCTTAGCAGCTTAACACTTGGGAGTCTGATGGCTCCCTTCTAGCAGTGACTCAGGGTCTCTGTCACCAAGTGATGACTCGGGTCACTTGCATTTTGTTGGTACACCATCTGAAACATGTGTCTTCCTGCTTACCTGGGCAGGAGGGAAGAGAGGAAGGGGAATTCGTGGCTCTTATGTACCTATTGGCCAGAGCTAGTCGTTTGCCTCTTGTCCCAAATATAAGGAGGATGGAAAATCTGGGGGATCACATGGATATTTGGTAATTAGTAAATGTCTCTCATAAAAATGAGTGGAGTTCTTTGCCTCTTTCATTTTTCCTCCCTTCCCCTTACCTCACCCTCTATAAGAAATTAAAAAGAGTGCAGAGGGTGGAAGGATATGAGGAAGGAAGAAACACTGAGGGAAGGATGGGAGGAGGGAAGCTGGGAGGGAGGGATGGAAGGAAGAACACAAGAAGAAATGTAAAGGATGCAGAATATAACTACTAAGCTATTAACAATACAATTAACAAGCACTGCTAAACAAAATCTATTAACAAATGACTGTAGTAACAGAGCCTTTCACTGTGTTTTTAACTTTTTTTTTCTCTTTAATCATCAGTGATAAGGAAACTAAACCAGATTAAGTGCTATCTTATTGGAGATACAGAGGCAAACAAGGGAAAAGAAGTGATTGAAGAGCACTTCAGAAAGCTCAGTACATTCAAGTCAGCAGGGCCTGATTACTCACACCCCGGGCACTTACGGAATTGGCAAATTTAATTGCAAGACCACCAGCCTTTATCTTACAGAGGAAGGTTGGACAGGAGAAGGTCCTGACAAGTGGAATCTGCAGATGGAGGTCCCCCCTGCCACAGACACACACACTTTTTCTTAAACAGGGAAAAGCACAACTGTAGTAATTATAGACTATTCAGCTTATCTTGGATACCTGGGAAGATACAAGAACAAATCATCAAACAATCAGTTTGCAGCCACCTAGAAGAGCATAAGGTACTGGGTAGTAATCAACGTGATTTTGTGAAGTACAAATTATGCCAGACCAATTTAGTTTTACCAGGAGAGAATGATAAGCCTGGCGGAAGAGGGAAGAAAGCAATACCTACAACTGGACTTCAGTAAGGGGTTTTTTTGTTTTCTTTCCTTTTTTTTCTAATTCTATCCCCTGACATTTTCAGCATCAGCTCTTCCAAGAGAGTGCTACCTAGATCAACAACTGGGTGGGCCTGACTCTGGATGAGGCAGTCAGAGTAGCAAAAACAAAGATTCTCTCCAGGAGTTCTCTACGTGGCTCAGTGGTTAACGAATCCGACTAGGAATCATGAGGTTGTGGGCTGGATCCCTGGCCTTGCTCAGTGGGTTAAGGATCTGGCATTGCTGTGAGCTGTGGTGTAGGTTGCAGATGCAGCTCGGATCCTGCATTGCTATGGCTGTGGCAAAGTCCGGCAGCTACAGCTCCTGTGAGACTCCTAGCCTGGGAACCTCCATATGCTGCGGGTGCGGCTCTAGATAAGGCAAAAAGACAAAAAAAAAAAAAAAAAAAAAAAAGATCCTCTCCAGGTTGACACAGTTATTAGTAGCAGTTATGGTTATTTTAATCATTTCATATGGACAAAGAAGATGACAGTAGTGAAAAAGATGTTGAGATGCAAATAACATTCTCCACTGCTGAGAGGAAGTATGGGAGACAAAAGGAGATAGAAAAACCAATCTAAGAAAGCCCAATAGCTAAGTAATACATAAAGGGAAAAGAGAAAATGATAAAAAGGGAAATTGCTAGAGAAATTTTATAAGAAAATTTCCCAGCAAAAGACATATATGTTTACATTAAAAGAGCCAACCGAGGGCCATGTACAATAGATGAAAATAACCCACTTGGACACAACTTTGTAAAATTTTAGAACTCTAAGAGTAAATAAAACTTCTAAAAGTTTCCAGAGAGAAAAATTAGGCCACCTACAGAGGAATGAAAGTTGAACAGCCAAATTCTCATTAACATCCCTGCTGCTATAAGATAATAGTGTAGTCCTTTCAATTCTGGGAGAAATTGAATTTAAAGCTGTTTGCCATATTCAGCCAACCTATCGGTCAACGGTGAAAATAGAATATAGCACTTCACACAAACCTGTACTTCCCAGGACTCCTTTATTAAGAAGTTACTTGAATGTATATTCCAGCAGAATGAGGAGGTTATCCAAGAAAGAAGGCAGCAGGGTCCTAATCAGGCAAGAGAAGAAGAGGATGATACAAAATCTTCCATTCTGGAGCAAGAGAATGAAATGCTCCCGAGGGAAGGACTCGGGAGCAAAAGAGAACTCCTGCTGTTCATAATGTGGTTGAAAGAAAGAAAAACAAACAAAAAACAGAAAAAAACTTGAGTGTTATGATAAAGTATATATTTGGACAGTAGAAAAAGATAGGCAACTAAGAATTCCAGAAAAAACAAAAAGCTGAGAATGTTATGGTCCAGTTTTAAAGAATAATAAAATATGTGACTTTTTTTTTTTCCTTTTTAGGGCTGTACTTGCAGCACATGGACGTTCCCAGGCTAGGGGTCCAACTGGAGCTGCAGTTGCTGGCCTGTACCACAGCCATAGCAACTTGGGATCCAAGCCATGTCTGCGACCTACATCACAGCTCGCAGCAACACTGGATCCCTGACTCACTAAGCAAGGCCAGGAAATGGACCCGCATCCTCCTGGATACCAGTTGGATTTCAGATATACAGTACAGCATTACTAACTATAATCACCATGCTGTACCTTAGGTCCCCAGAACTTACTCATCTTCTAACTGTAAGTTTGGACCTTTTGACCAACCTCTTTCTGTATCCACCATCCCCAGCCCTAGGCAAATACCATTCTGTATTCTGGTTCTATTAGTTCGACTTTTAAATTTTATTTATTTTAAAATAAATTTTATTATTTCTTTTTTGGCCATGCTTGGGCTCAATCCCTGACCTGGGAACTTCTGCATGCCCAAGTACAGTCTTTATAGTATTTTATTATATCTAATTTATGTTCCCAAAGAATATGTTCTTGAAATTGAGGTTTGCTCCCATTGAAAGAAAGCTTAGATGACCATATTTTCAGATAAAAACTATTTTAGGGAGTTCCTGTCATGGCTCAGCAGTTAACGAACCCGACTAGCATCCATGAGGATGCAGGTTGATCCCTGGCCTCGCTCACTGGGTTAAGGATCCGCCGTTGCTGTGAGCTGTGGTGTAGGTTGCAGATGCTGCTTGGATCCCGCATTGCTGTGGCTATGGCGTAGGCCAGCGGTTACAGCTCCAATTCGACCCCTAGCCCGGGAACCTCTGTATGCTATTGGTGTGGCCCTAAAAAAGACAAAAAGGCAAAAAAAAAAAAAAAACTATTTTAAAATTATAACTCTAAAAATTAAAATAACACAATAGTCATTTGAATAACTTCTACGCATTCTTGTGCATATAAAAACAGCATGATTCACAAGCTCCTGTTAAATGAGGGCAGATGCAAAAAAATCTGCTGGAACTCCCTAAGCAAGGTTCAGAAAAATTCATTCGTGTCATATGTGGGGCCAGCTTAGTGCAGGGTTAATGAAATGACCAACGTGAGCTGGCTGCAGGAGGGCGGAGCCAATCACCAAACTCATCATATCCAAATTTCTATTATCAAGGAGTGTGTAATTACAATTTCCACTGTACTTGTGATTACTGGCTAGAATGGTGCATCACATAGCCACACAGAAATACAGTGACCATACACACTGTATGCTGGCTTTAAATTATGCACTTCTTGATTGCTCTTGGCAAGAGTTAAACAATTTCAAAATTTGCACAAAATTGGTAGTTACCTAATTGCTCAATTACATTATTTTAAATATTCATTATTCTAATTTATCTAAAATATGAGTATATTGTAAAAGAGCAGTATTTACTCTTTTAAATAAGGAGAAGTCGGAGGGGAGAAGGAGAAGAACCAGAAGAACTAAAAGCAGCAGTGTTTAAAATAGCGTTCACAGGAGGTGGGACTAGGATTGGGCAGGAATCATCATAAGCATTTCTGCGTCATTTCATCCATACTGTTTAATTTATTGTGAGGTGCATTTACTACCGTTAATGCAGTAAGTATTGCATTATAGTAATTAAATTCATAAAAGCAATAACAGTTGCCTCTCAATATTTTTCAAAGACTGATCCATGCAATACTTGTTAAAAATGCAAAATCCCTGGTTCCAGACACAGTCCTAACGAATTTGATCCCCTCTGCTGGGGTCCAGGAATCTGCCCTGGAACCATGAGTTTAGACACAGATCTTACTAAAGACTCACTTGTATGCCTTCTTCAAGTATATTTTAGGATTGAATTTGTGAAACAGTCACATGCTGTATTGCCTTCTGTGGTAGTTACCATATCCCAGTATCCTTCCTTCCAGTTCTTTAGTACTAAGATGAAGAAAAAACTAGAATGACCTCACTCTCTCACTCTGTTTTTATATATGATCTTTCTAGGGGAACAACAGTTCTTTTCAAGGTCCTTTAAATTGTGCTGCCTCTTTAGCATGGAACAGCTAAGAAAATCTAAGTTTTAAAATTCACAACAGTGACTTGTTTCTTAATTATGTAGGGAGAAACATTTTGAGACTGTCTCTGTATCTTATTTTGATGCTCATCATTTTTTCTTATTCTTGTGACTGCAGGAATATTGATCTCAGCGTTACTTTGACCATTAATGAATTATGATGGCAATAAGCAGAGACACACACCTCCAGCCTCCTGGGAGCTTAATCTTCTGCTACATCGTTTGCATTTGTAAGTCAGCACCTGTGTAATCTATTTTCTAACTAATTGTTATTCTCCTTTAATTACATATTGGTGGTGAGCCATTTGTAGCCTGAGAGCAACCAACTGGAGAGTCAAAGAGATTATTAAAATATTGACTTTAAATTAGAAGGCTGAAAGGAAACGTGTCTGGGTTTGTTCCTACTCATTTCATCATGATGGTTCAGGGACAGTTTTTGTTTGTTTTTTATTCCCTTTCATGTCAAGGAAACTTGGGTCTAAAAAGTTAGTACTGAACTTTTACCTTAAAAGAACTTTTAATATACAAAACAGATAACCAGCAAGAATCTACTGTATAGCCCAGGGAACTCTACTCAATATTCTATAATAACCTGCATGGGGAAATAATCTAAAAAAGAATGGATATATGTATATGTATAACTGATTCACTCGTCTCTAGCACAACGTTGTCAATCAATTATACCCCAGTAATTTTTTTTTTAAAAAGGAACTTTTAACCTTAAATGTTTACCATGTCACCGGTACTTTTGTGAAACCCCCACATACCCTTTACTGAGATTCATATTTATTTTATCTTGCCCCATTCACTACTGCTCTTTATATGAATCTGTGTTGCACAGTTTCTTCCTTCCTTTCTTTCTTTCTCTTTCTCTCTTTCTTCCTTCCTTTCTTTCTTTCTTTCTTTCTTTCTTTCTTTCCTTCCTCCCTTCCTTCCTTCCTTCTTTCCTTCCTCCCTCCCTCCCTCCTTCCCTTCCCTTCCCTTCAACCCGTTTGAGAGTTGAAGATGTTATGCCCCTTTACTCTGAAATACATTTAAATTAAAATAAATGAACACTGGGCAGACTAAGGCAAAACTTGCTTATGATTCTTATTTATCAGAGAGCCTCCTGTTAATGACTTTTGTGTTAAAGTAAAACTAAACTAGTGGTTTTACCTTTGTGCCTGGAGGAGCCACCAAGATGCTTTATGGAACTTTCCTGGGCGCTCTGGGAACACTGTGGAGAGATCCACTCTCGACCTTCCCATCCTCTTCAACCAGAGTTGTTTCCTTATTATTTGTTTGATGTGACTGGCACTGTGTGAGAAGACCCTGTGGGATCTGTAGATTTTAAAACAAGTACAAAAACCACTGATATAGTCCAGCCACCTAATCTTGCAGATTCTTATAGATAAGCAGGCTGAAGCCATCTGGGGATGGTTAGTATTGCCTTGATTATTGGTGGCAAAGTTGTCTTAAAACCCAGGTCTTTTGATGCTTGGTCCAAACCCTTTTCCCTGTAAAAAGTTTCTTCAGAGTTTTCATCATGGCTCAGTGGAAACGAATCTGACTAGCATCCGTGAGGACAGAGGTTCGATCCCTGGCCATGCACAGTGGGTTAAGGACCTGGCATTGCCATGAGCTGTGTGTGATATAGGCAGGTTGCTTCATCTCATGGTAGAAAAACAGGTGCTAGTGTAGCAAGTTATTCTAATGTCATTGCATGTATACAGTAGGCTATTTCTGAGTAAAGATACCCTGTTTGATAGAAGTACACAGTCCTTCATTCTCTAAGACATATATCCATCTGGATTCTTTAAATTGTACATGTAAGTGAATATTTGGGTAGAAAAATCAGGTCATCAGACATTTAGACAGTGATTAGAATATTAAAATGATACTTTCATCCCTAAAGAGATTATTATTGCTAATAAATACATAAGTTAATTTTTCAAGTATATTCGTAAAACTATGTTTTCTGTTAATTAACAGGATATCAATGAATGTTTCCTTTTCTTTTCTTATGAAATCATCCTTTTAAAAACCATGATAAAGTTTTTCATTTCTCCAGTTAAAATTTATATATTTAAAAGAAAAATGTTAAGATCTATTATAAATCATTACATAGACATTATAAATCATTTTAATCTCTAAAATACCTCTAGTTTTCTATAAAACCTCTAGTTTTATTACAATATAATAAATAGCAGCTGGCAAACTCTTACCTATGCATTTCAGTTTTTAAATTTTTAGGCTTTATCTATATAAAACTTAAAACTGGAGTAATTATCTGAAAACTTTTGTGGGGTCAGTTCAAAATCCCTGCATCTCTTTAGTTTTTCAAATGAAACTAAGCTTTATCTTCAATTGTCTATTTAACCTGTGTAGTAAGGGTACAAATAATATTCAAGTTTTTAAGAGGGAAAATATTATTAAAATATATGTTATATGGTAACACCTCTGAATTGCTTGTAACACCTTGAGATGATTAAAACAGAAGAGGCCAGGAAGAATTCAGTTTAAAGCAGAAGAGGCCAGGAAGAATTCCTTGCAAACTAGATTTAAAATTTTCTTCCAAAATCTAAGATCAAATGTGATTCTGTTGAAATGTAATTCACTATTGATAAATGCTAGCTTGTTCTTGAAGCAAACATTATATCAATCTTTTGTGGATTATTTTCTTAGACTTTACCATTCATTTCTTTTACTTTTTATTGTCATTATTTTCTTTTTACTCATTTTACAAGAAGGGAGTTTCTGGTGGGTTTTTTTTTTAAGGAAATACTAGACATAATGCAAACAATCACATAGTACTACTGAGCCTAAAATGAATTGCTTAGCAATAGTATCTTTTATCTAAAAAATTATGGTGCTTATATATGCTTACCTTTTAAAAATGTTTAACTTCTGGATGCTTATATTCTAATCAGTGTTCTGATTTTTTCCTATCAAATAATTTATATTGGATTTGTCACTTTAGCAAGCCAGTTTATTATTGGACACGTGACTTTCCTCTTTTATTATTAATTTTCATAATCACAAGACTATATGCATAAGTATTCTTTTTTTTTTAAATCAAGGAACAGTTTTTAAATTCTCACAGGATTCATGGATGAATCCAGTTGTTATTTTTTCTCTCCTTTCCTTCTTTTCCTTTTCCTACCTTGAAGTTATCTCTACCTGTTAACCAGAAGAGGCAGGTTGTAGGAAACAGACTTTGTAACATATAATGCCTGCCTTACGGGGCTATTGAGAGAACTAAATACAGTAATGGATATGGAAACTCCTAGCACAGTGCATGACATCAGTATGTATTTTTACTTTTTGTCCTTTAAGGAAACATACTTAAGCAAGCTTGACAAGTTCTCAAAACTGCTGTTCTGGGCAAAATTTCACTTTCAGGAAAATGAAAGCCTGTCACTAACTAAGTATGGCACTTTTAGCTGTTATAGTTAACGTGTAATAGGTAGGTTAAGAGTTTTGCCAAAGGTGGGAGCAAGACAGTGTCCTATGAAGGGAGGAACCTCATTCCTGGGACAAAGGACTCTGACGCAGTCACTGACCTGCCAGGTGACCTTAGTCACGTTGCTTTGGGGCTTCAGTTTCTTAAAGTGTGTTAGAGTGTGGACGATCTCCAGGGTGCTTTTGGTTCTAGAACCTGGTGATTCTACAAATGCAACACTTTTAAAAATGGATTTATTCATGTGGTGAAAAAATGTCCTAGAGACCATACAACACCACACTCATGCTGGGTATGCCCCGGGTGACGGTAGGAGAGATGGCCGTCTTTCCTACCCCGTGTTTCCCTCTTTTCTTTCTTCCTACCTGTTCTCTTCTTTCCTTCCTTTCCTGTCTTATTTCTTCTTTCAGCAATTATTTATAGCACCTTCCATGAGCCAGCCACTGTACCTAGGCCCTGGATGTAAGAGTGGACAGGAATGTCTCAATCCTGCATTCATGGAGTTAATAGTCTTTTTATCTATAACTTTTTTCCCTTAAAAAATGTCAAATATATAGAGAACCTAAATGAACAGTACCATGAACAGCTATAATCCCCGAGGTTCACCAAGTATTACCATTTTTTGTTCTCTCTCCCTCATGTGTGTGTATACATATGTATACACATATATGCATACACACGCATATGCATTTTTATGAACCATTTAAAAGTTGCAGACACCATGCTTCACCGCTAAGTAATTGAACCTACACCTCTAAGAATCAGCATACTCTTGTAGGTAACTGTAATACCATTATCACACCTGACTTAGGTGACTTACCCCCCAAATTAGTATCAACCCTGTAGAGTGGCTAGTCCATATTCGGATTTCTTTAATTAGTCCAAGAAGGTCTTTTATTGCTCTCTCCACCAAATCCTGGTTCAACCAAGGTTCATATGTTATATTTGGTTTTAATGTCTCTGTCTCTTTTAAAATAAAGCTGCGTCTCCACCCTTTTTCTTTTTTTAATGACATTGACTTTTTTGAAGAGTCCAGGCTATTGTCATATACACATTTCTAGATTTGTCTGATTGTTTTTTCATGGTGCCATGTAATTTATTTCTGTATTCCTTGTATTTATTGTAATCCGGAAGCTGAGTCTAGATGTTTCATTAGACTCATGTTAAAAGTTCTTGGCAAAAATATTTTGTAGATGAAGTTGTGCTATCTAGTTGAAGTTTTCTACCGAGATCATTTGTTACTAATGACTAAGACATAGAAATAAATTTAAATGTATATTATATAATACCTTGAAATGTGGTGGAAAAAAGCATGAGTTTGCTAGCAGAAGCCTGGATTTGCTCACAGATTGTATACTCTAGCAGCTTAACCAGATTAACTAACCTAGTAGTTTAGCTCTTTACAAAAGATCAGAGAAGACAGAATCACTCCAAGAACTTATTTGAAATGTGTGTGCTTGTCCCTCCACTCCACTCCCTAGTATTTTTTTTGAAAGGGGAGCTCTTTTATATTACCCCTCATCCCCAGGCCACTCTCCTCATCCCCACCCCAGGCTTAAATGCCACCAGTTCTCTGCCAAGTGTCTTTAGCTGAGAAATTTGGAAATTCTCTACCTTCGAGGGTTATTGTGAAGAGTTGGAGATTAGTAATAATATGTATAAGGTATACAGCACAGTGTCTACCACATTATCATAAGCTCAGTTCACTGCCACTGTTATTGTTATTACAGCAGTAATTTGCAAAGAAAGGAGAGAGGATTTGAAAAGGGACAGCGAGGAGTTTCCATCGTGGCTCAGCAGAAACGAATCTGACTAGGAACCATGAAGTTGCGGGTTCGATCCCTGGCCTCACTCAGTGGGTTAAGGATACAGCATTGCCGTGAGCTGTGGTGTAGTTTGCAAACACGGCTCGGATCCAGTATTGCTGTGGCTGTGGCGCAGGCCTGCAGCTGCAGCTCTGATTAGACCCCTAGCCTGGGAACCTCCATATGCTGTGGGTGCGGCCCTAAAAAAGCAAAAAAGCAAAAAAAAAAAAAAAAGGAAAGAAAAGGGACAGCAAAATGGAATAGTGCAGAAGAGAGGAATATGCAGTGTCTAAGTGGTTACTTCAAGAATCTTCGAAGAGTATTTGTGCTTATGCAGTGACCTCAAAAAAGTTCAACTGTGGCGGTGCTCTGGCACAGTAATCATTAACATTTATGCAGCCCTTTACAGTTTACAAAGCACATCCACATTCATTATTATGTTTCATATACACTCTCTTTCACGAAGATCAGCTGTGCTTGATGCTTCACCCAAGGACAGTGTAATCAGGAGGGGAGCTCAAATTAGGAGTTCTGATTGTAGAACAGACTTCTCTTGCTGAAAATGTGCAGTCTGAAACAAACACCAAATGTCTCCTTTCCAAATTCCTGACCAGGGACTCTTTCCTTATGGTGTAGGTTACTGAAATGCTTAGTTTAAAGCTATTTCAGACTTACAGCTCCTCATCTGTCATACTTTATCTGCATTGGGTGACATTTCCTGTGCTCTCGTATGTTGTCACTCAGCCAAAAGGCCTTAGTTATTTCTTGCCCTTTGCTCTAACAGAGAAGTTCTGGTTAATGAATCTGAATTAACACCATCACACGCATATTAAAAATGTAATAGAACGTTTTAGCTAGACTAATTTCCTTCCTAATCTTGTATAGCATTGGGTAAGTTAAAGACTCATCCAAAGATTGGCCCTTGGTTTTTGTTTGTTTGTTTGTTTTGTCTGTCTTTTTAGGGCCACACCTGTATCACATGGAAGTTCCCAGGCTAGAGGTTCAATCAGAGCTACAGCCACTGGCCTGTGCCCCAGCCACAGCAAAGCCAGATCTGAACCACATCCTTGACCCACACTATAGCTCATGGCAATGCCAGATCCTGAACCCACTGAATGAGGTCAGGTATCGAACCCATGTTCTCATGGATGCTGGTTGGGATTGTTACTACTGAGCCACGATGGGAACTTAAAGCCTTTGTTTTTTGAAGCAGTGAGAATTAGTGTTTCTTGGTGTTGACCTTTATATTTTTAACTTGGTCATATAAAGCTCTCTATTGGATAAGAAATGTATTACTGTTTTAAACAAAAACTGACTATCTTTGGTTCAGCAAACTGTTTAGTGTCGCGTAAAACATCTTAGAAGAGATGACTTATTCTTTTTCAGTTCAAGGTATTTTCTAGTTTCTTTAGTGATTTCTTCTTAGTATCATAAGATACTTAGAGTTTGTATTTCTTAATTTCCAAATGTTTGTGAACTATCTAATTAATTTGCTGCTAATGGTATCTATTTTTTTCTATTCCTATTGATGTTGTAGCATAATTCTTCGAGGTCTAGGAGATTCTATGAGATTTCAGTCTTGCGAAAGTAGCTGAGACTTGCTTTCCCATCTAGCATGTGTCAGTTTTTTTTTTTTTCTTTTAGTGTTTTTGTCATTTTAGGGCCACACATGTGGCACATGGAGGTTCCCAGGCTAGGGGTCCAACCAGAACTGTATTGGCTGGCCTACACCAAAGCCACAGCAATGCTGGATCAGAGTCGTGTCTGTGACCTAAACCACAGCTTATGGCAACACTGGATCCTTAACCCACTGATAGAGGATCGATCCCGAGTCCTTTTGGGATGCTAGTCGGGTTCGCTAACTGCTGAGCCATGACGGAAACTCCAGGCATGTGTCAGTTTTTTAAGTACTCCAAATGCACTTGAAGAAGGAAATGTTTTCTGTAGTTATTGGTAAGAATGCTTCTTGTAAGTTATATTGTGTGTTAATCTTATTTAAATCATCTGTATTTACCAGTTTGCTATTTTTTTGCTTGACTGTTTTTTGCTTACCCTATTATTTCCCAAGAGAGGTGTGTTAAAATCTCTCACTAAAAGTATGAATTCACTTCTTTCTTCAGTTTTTGTTATATATATGTTTTGAAGGCAAAGTTATTGGTTTTGTACACATTTAGAATTGTTCTGTCTTGTGAATGTAACTTTTTTCTCATAATGAAGTGTCCCTCTTTGTCTCAAGGGGTGATTTCTGCTTCAAAGACTATTTTGATTCTAATATTTGATACTAATACATTGCATTTCCTCTGGTTAATATCTGTATCCTTTTTATCATCCTTTTTCCTTTTTCTATCTGATTAGTCTCAATATTTTTAGTATTTCCCACGTCTCTCCTTAGTATTTTGCCATTTTTACTTTACATATTTTTTTACTCATCTTTTAATATTAAATCATAGGCATTGTGACTTTAGCATCCATTCCCCCCAAATAATCCCCTAATATCATCTCATACCCAGCCCATATTCAAATAACCACAGTTGTTCATAAGGTAACTTTTATGGGAGTTCCTGTCATGGCGCAGCAGTTAAAAATGCAACCAGGAACCATGAGGTTACGGGTTCGATCCCCTGGCCTTGCTCAGTGGGGTAACGATCTGGCGTTGCCATGAGCTGTGGTGTAGGTCGCAGACGCAGCTCGGATCTGGCATTGCTGTGGCTGTGGTGTAGGCACACATCTGTAGCTCCGATTAGACCCCTAGCCTGGGAACCTCCATATGCCGCCTGTGTGGCCCTAAAAAAAAAGAAAGGCAAATAAATAAATAAATAAATAAATAAATAAAAAATAAGGTGGCTTTTATAACTTGTGTGGGCCATTGCATTTGACTATGTGGCTCTTAGTCTTTTAAAATATAGAATAAGTATCAAGAGTGACCATAAGGAAATGAAACAGATATAGGATTATGTGTGTGTGTGTGGGGGGGGTGTGAAATACAGTCAGTGCATTCCTTTTGTAATAATAATCTGAAAAACACAGAAAATAAAAATGAAAAAATAACAGCTACTTTTACATCTTCTACCAGTTATGAGCATGGCTACCTTCTTGGTATGTTTTTCTGTTTCTAAGCTTTGAGGAAATCTTAGTTTGTTCCACATTATAGGCTCATTTTAGAGGCCGAGAAGTGAAATTTCTAAGTCTGAATATGTAACCTCTTTTAATAAGGGTTTCCAGGAAAGTGTTCCAAGTTTTACTATCCCAATGTACCAAAGCTTACTGCATTAGAAGAGGTGTCCTCTTCAAAGTGGACACTGCAAAAATAATTAGTTATCATGGCTATTTAGCTGAGGTAGAGAGTTACCACACACTTAGGGTGGATACATGTCTTTTACCCACCTGTGGTAAAAACTAAAAATGCCATATACTTCCCAGGCTTCCTCAATGCTAGGTCATCAGTAGATAACCTGGGATAAACCAGTCAAATTGGTCTCCTTTAGACTTTGAGGCTGAAGCCATTTATGTAAAGAACTAGGCATGGTGGAGAATCCTGGAGGATATAGTTGCAGCTTCCAGGAGCAAGTCTGCATCTGATATTCAGTGCTGAGGTAGCAGTTCAAGCCATGATGTCCAGCATGCCATGGTGGTGGCAGCAGTGTCCTTACCAGAAGCATTCTGGCATGACTTTGACTCTGATCTTGGCCAATGTCTTATTGTTTCCCATTTCTTGAGCCTGGTTGTCCAGCCTTGCCTGATGTCGTGTCAAGTCCTAATATCCTTTACTAAATTACTTCTCTATTAAAACCAGCCAGTGTTTGATTCCTTTGATTTCAAATAACTTGACTAAATTTCCATGCAGGGATTACCCCCCTGTATATAGCAAGACCTATTTCAAATAACAGGAGAACTAGGATGCACGAGGGAGATCTGGGGTAGCAGAGAAGGCTCAGCAAGTTCACTTCTCAGAACTGGGAGTTTGGAAGAGTCTGGTGAAAATGGGTCGACATTGAAAGGAAGGTAAGAGCAACTTCTTAAGAAGGTAGCATATACCATTCTTTGGGCACCTGATCTGGTTGTCAGCAGAGTAATTGGAAGGCCGGTTCAGGAGTCCAGCTCTTGTAAATGACACCGGAAATGTTAGGGCTCCAGATGGATGGTATGCCAAGCAACCCTGGTTGGGACGGGCTGTGCATCTGAGACTGGGGGTAGGATAGAGGGGAGCAGCGGTTGAAGCTGTATAGATTTGAAGTAGAAGATGACAGTTGCCATGGGAGGCCAGGCCACCACTTTTGGAAATTTTCTTTGGCAATTTCTTCAGAACCAATTTTCAAAAAATAAAACCAAAGCAGCCTCAATATGTAAGAGGTCAACTTTGTGTCTGACCCAAACCAGTATTGCCCTAACTTGATCACCTTTTCTGTGGGGATGGGCTTGGAATTAAGTAAAAACTTAAATTAACTTTGGCCATTTCAAAAATCCAGAAAACCAAGATTGTAACCATTGGAGCTACTTTAAGAAGCATCACCAGCTCTAAAGGCAAGCTTTAGAATAACTGTTTATTTAGCCTTTATATGTTTCCAGAGTTATGCCAGCACTTTGCATCAACTATCTTCTCTAAATCTCTCAACAACCATGAAAGCTAGGTATTTGTAACCTTGTTTTATGGATGAAAGCATAGGCTGAGAAGTTAATTATCAGATAAGACAGCATGGGAGTGCTAAAGTGAGAATTCAAACCCAGATCTGGTTCACTCTAAAGCACATGCTCTTTCTGTATGCAATGCTTAGAGAGGATCCAGAAATACTTTAAACAATTTCAGCATTACTGTTGTCTCCTCAGGAGATTGCTTTAAAGGGAACAACATACACCTGACTCTATAAATTCCAGATTTTAAAAGTCACAGTTAACATACACAGAAGCCCATTTGTAAAATAACCCACAGGGCTCTGCCCAACTGCTGTGAAATCTTTGATTAAGGGCTTAAAAACAGTGAAAAGTAATAAGCAGTAGATCTGACTACAACTCCTGATTTTCATACTTGGCAAAAGCATTCTTCATGTTAAAAAAATAATCGTAATCCTCACTCTGCTAACTCAATGACACATTGAAAAATTAGCCAAGCTTGTGTAACCCTAAACGTAGCCGCACTCTCTGTGTGGGCATGGAGCTTTCTGCCAAGGTACAAAAGAGCAAGCCTACTTGTGAAGGGGTTCTTTCTGGGCACTTCTTTCCAGGATTCTTAATGTGTATTTGTTAAGGACCACACACACACATAATAGCTAAAAATTTGACCCTCTAGGTTCATTTGGCTAACAGCAGGCCAGTCTTCAGACTGCTGCTAATACCCACAAGAAAGGAGAGAGAAGGGGGGGCCATCACTTAATTGCAGGGCTTTTACACTTACTCCTGCCAAACGGTGAGGGAGGGACCATTGTGTAGACTGTGTGGGGAGGTGGGGAATGTGTGATTGGGACCCGGAGGTGGTGGAGATTTGAGTTTTTCTTTTTTAAAACATTAGTGTGCTGGGAGTTCCCCGGTGGCACAGCGGGTTAAGGATCACTGCTGTGGCTCTGATCACTGCTGTGATGCAGATTTGATCCCTGCCCCGGGGAACTTTTGTGTGCTGTGGGTGTAGTGCACCCCCTAAACAATAATAGTTTGCTACATGAGCCCCAGCAGGTGGTAGGGGCGTACCAGCCTTGCTCCTGGGGCTAGTCTCATAGACCTTTTCACCAAGGGATTGTCTCTGTGTTAAGATCAAATGGAGGGCTGGGGCAGGGCTTGCTTGGAGGATCAAGTCTTCATAAGTTTTTGCTCACTGTGGGTGGTGCTCTGTCCTTTTTACCTCCCATCACTGACACAGTGGGGGTTGTTAATGTGGTGCCCTTGTTGTCTTAAGGTTTCCTAAAAACAACCATCACCTCCTCCACCACCAATCAAAACAAAAACTTTCTGCTTCCCAAATCTGGCCCCCAGGGAAGATTCAAAGGCTTTTGTGATCCAGATGGGTTTCTGATGTCTTTGCTCTCATCTGAATGTAGGTTTGGCGGTGGGAGGCAGGAAGGAGCCAGGCGAAGGGGTCTTCCATGGCCTTGCCTCCCTGCTACAGTTGTTGCAGACATCCCAGCTCCGGCCAGACAGCCCTAGGTCTCTGCACAGCATGCAAAACCCCCTGTTTTGTAAAAATAACTTCTTTGATTTCTCCCGGCCTCGGATCCTGCTTAGTTAGGGGCACTGACCGAGAGACAGTCATCTCTGGCCATCCTGGGGAGTGAGGAGGGGACCACCCATAGCTTCCCAGCTGCACTGCCTGTGGAGCAAAGGGTTCAGAAGCAATAGAGCTTTTTTTTTTTTTTTTTTAAATATGTAATAATATAAACAGAACGGAGGAAAGACCTCTCTGAAAATCCTGTTCCCTGCTATCTCCTACAGCGACTGCCGTTTCATTAGTGTGGTATAACAATGTGGAGGGTTTTTTCTCACTTTGATATCAGCCTAATTCTTGAGATTAAATTTGTGGCAACCTATCAAGGTTAGTGAAAAGAAAGTTGTAACTGGGAATCACCCCCTAGCTACTAGCTATTGTACATTTTCATGTTCATCCTTGGAGAAGTAAGACAATAATATATTGTTTTATCACTCAGGATTCCCTTGGTTGCTGGCAATTGAAATCCAAATTGAATTTGTCTATGAAAGGAGAAAGTTTATTGGGAGAGTATTGAGTTATTTTAAGTAACCAAAAGGGTAGTTCCCCTTGTGGCTTTGCAGAAAAAAATTAGACTAGTATCCATGAAGATGTGGGTTCCATCCCTGGCCTGGCTCAGTGGGCTAGGGATCCAGCATTGTAGTGAGCTGTGGTGTAGGTCACAGATGTGGTTCATATCTGGTGTTGCTGTGGCTGTGGTATAGGCCAGAATTGTAGCTTTGATTCAACCCCTGGTCTGGGAACTACCATATGCCACGGGTACAGCCCTAAAAAGAAAAAAAAAAGAAAAAAAAAATGAAGTAGCCAAAAGTTGAGATTAAAAGTCAATCTATGGGTCTACAGGAAAGGCCAGAAATTTAATACGAAAGAATAAAACTGGGAGCCAAAGTGCTGTCAGGATTCTCTCCCTGTCTTCGTCTCTGATCCTCCGGGTTGTTCTCATCATTCTCTCTCAATGTATACCCTGAGTTTCACAGTTGTCAGATAGAACACCAAAGGGGTCCTGACTTTATTTTTTAATTCCAGATAGGGAAATCTGATTGAAAGCCTGCAACTGAAAACCTAATCCAGGAGTTCCCCTGGTGGCACAGCAGGTTAAGGATCCGGCATTGTCACTGCTGCAGCTCGTCACTGCCATGGCACGGATTTGGTCCCTGGCCTAGGAACTTGTGCAAAAAAAACCTGACATCAGGCTGGGGGCCCAGCCTGGTCCAGTTGATTTTGTCAGTGGGATGGAGTCATCTAAGAACATGAGTTCCCAACCCTCTTGAACCACATGTTTGGAGTGTGAAAACTCCCAAGAAGGATTTTCTTTCTTGGAAGGACGGAGGGGTTCTAGTCAAACAAAATAGCAGATACCCAGCGTATATAATACACGTGCACACAGATCTGAAAAGAATTCTTATCTGATTTTGACCATCTTGGCAATCAGAGTTTTGATAAAAGTCAGAAATTGAAAACCTAATCCAGGAGATCCCCTCGTGGTACAGCTGGTTAAGATCTGACACTGTCACTGATGCAGCTTGGTTCACTGCCGTGGCCAGGAACTTCCGCAAAAAAAACCTAATCCAGATATGTATATATGGCAGGAACAATAGGATTCATTCATTCATTCCCTTTAACTTGGGACTCCAAAAAAGACAGAATGTTGAGAATGCCTGGACTCACATTCTAAAGAAAACCAAATCTGTAGTAGTTTACACTCATATTTATACATACTATTGTGTAAGGGACTTCAGTGAGTTTTTATATTTATCTCTGGTTCTTCTTCCTGAAAGAAGCCATGACCACTGCACATTCATGTAGCTAAAGGAATTTTCGCTGCCTGTCTGGACTGAAGTCTCTGCTGCAAGCTCTCCATTGTTTGTGTCTTATTTGGTTTGGTCTGAGATGTCCACTCTTTACCTTGGGGCTCTTATTTCTGAGTGTTGCCTCTGCCAGCCCGCTGGAACAGCCATGTTCACTGTAGCCCCCAGGCCTGACAAGTTCCCTCCGTACACTCTCAAGGGTGTCCATTGTCATTTTGCGGAGGTGGCTTCCTCTCCAGGTGCTGATGGCGGCTGGAATGTTAGAAGCCCCCTAGGCAGGAGTAACCTTCTCCAACTGGTGTCTGAAGAGCAAATAGAAAGATTGTTCCTTTACTCAGCTCCCTAGTGTCATCTTCTGCATGAAACACTCCTTCTGTCTACCACCCATCTCGGCAGACTCTATGCTACAATATGTGGCCAGCAACCTAGATATTACTTTTCATTAATTCATGCCTAACATGCAGTGGCTTATACTAGGTGTTATTGAATGTCTAAAAATAGGCACAGAGGCTGGAAGTGAGAAGTGAAAATTGCAAAACGTCTGGGTGGGAAAACCTGATGGGACACAGAATAGGCCTTTTGATATTTTTCCCTGTGGTTATCTTTTACAGTTTAAGATTAATATTCATGGTGAACCAAGGGCAATTAACCACTTCAGATATTTTACTTCTAGCCTTTTCCAAAATCTGTTTTATTTATTTAATGTAACAGGACTTTGCCTTAATTGGGGCCATTTGTATAAGACATTTTGCTTTATGCATCTGCAATCATGTTTGCATGTTTGCATTTCTCAAGTTTTGACTGTCAAATCAGGCAACTAATTTCAGCAAATAGTCTTTCGTATACACGTGACCATAATCTGGGCATAAGACTGTACTAAAACAAACCTACAAAATGGTCTTTAGGAATAAAAGGCTTTATTGTTTTCTATTTATAGGAAGTATTTGGGTGAGGGAGAAGGGTTTAGCTTTATTTTTAAAATTGAGTATATTATTTTTTTATTTTTATTTATTTATTTTCTTAAGGCTGCACCTGTGGCATATGCAGGTTCCCAGCCTAGGGGTCTAATCAGTGTTGTAGCCGCAGGTCTAGGCCACAACCACAGCAACGCCAGATCTGAGCCACGTCTGCGACCTACACCACAGCTCACAGCAGCACCACTGAGTGAGGCCAGGGATCAAACCCACATTCTCACGGATGCTAGTCAGGTTCATAATCTGCTGAGTCACAATGGGAATTTCCTGTTTTTTTTTTTTAATTGAAATATAATTGAGTTACAATATTATATTAGTTTCAGGTGAATAGCAATTCACTATTTTAATAGGTTGTCTCCATTTAAACTTATTACAAACTAGAAAGTTCCCATGTGGTGTAGTGGGTTCAGGATCTGGCATTGCTGCGGCTGTGGCACAGGTTGCAACTGCAGCACGGATTCTCTTCCTGGCTGGGGAACTTCCACATGGCACCACCAGGAAAAATAATTTTTTTTATGATAAAATAATGGCTACAGAGTTCCCATCATGGCTCAGCAGAAACGAATCCAACTAAAACCATGAGGTTGGTGTTCGATCTCTGCCTTGTTCAGTGGGTTAAGGATTCGGCACTGCTGTGAGCTGTGGTGTAGGTCACAGATGCGGCTCAGATCTGGTGTTGCTGTGACTTTGGCATAGGCCGGCAGCTGTAACTCTGATTAGACTCCTAGCCTGGGAACCTCTATATGCTGCAGTTGTGCCCCTAAAAAGCAAAATAAAATATAATAAAATAATAAAATAAAATAATGGCTGTGACCTTTCTGCTTTTCTTTCCTCTCTGATTCCCTGGGACAGCACACTTCATGAAGTGTTAGCCCACTGCTTATTCTCATCCTCTGTTTTCTAGGAGATCTGGCTCAGGCATCTTCTAACATGTTGTAAACATGATTTCACAAATAATCTTATTAATATGATTTTATTTAATCTTTCTGACAGATCTATAAAGTAAATAGCCTAGGCCCACTTGTTATAAATGTCAGAGCTGGAATGCGTATCCACAATTTTTGATTTTAAGTCAAGGGCCTTTCTCATCATTCATATTTCTTAAATTAGGGTCTGAAGATCCTTGAAAGTCTGCAGTTGTATTTTCAAGGGGCCTTGAGTTCTCTGCGAGAATTTAATTTTGTGTTTTCATTTTGATGCTAATAATAAATGACTATCAACATATTTTGGTTCCTTTGGATGATCAACTTAACAGCTGCCATGTGCTTTCAGGGCCTGCATTTTTGTCTGTTTGAGATTGTGTTCGTACCAGGGAGTGCCACTTTAATTGTAGGAGACAAATGATTTGGAAAACACAGGCAGTTAATAGGATGGTGAAGGTGGTGTTCTCACAAAGTGAAGGCCAAATATACTAAGAAGCCTCTGCATGACTCAAATGGAGAGAAGAGGTGGGAGCATTGAGTCATTACACAGCAAGAGGTCAACACACTGGACTTCATGGAGCCTGCATGTTGTAGGGAGTGCCGTATTCAGGTTGTAAGGTAGAGTGGCCATCTGGGGAATTCCCATCATGGCTCAGCGGAAATGAATCCAACTAGTATCCATGAGGATGCAGGTTTGATCCCTGGCCTCACTTAGTGGGTTACGGATCCCTTGTTGCTGTGACTGTGGTGTAGGCTGGCAGCTGCAGCTCTGATTGGACACCTAGACTGGGAACTTCCATGTGCCACAGGTGTGGCCCTAAAAAAGGAAAGAAAGAAAGGAAGGAAGGAAGGAAGGAAGGAAGGAAGAAAGAAAGAAAACGGAATGGCTGTTTGCATGTGTCCCATTAAATATTTAATTTAGTTTAATTTTTTAAGGGCCACACCTGCAGCATATGGAAGTTCCCAGGCTAGAGATCGAATCGGAAATGCAGTTGCTAGCTTACGCCACAGTCACAGCAACAAGGGATCCAAGACACATCTGCAACTATACCGTAGCTCACAGCAACGCCAGATCCTTAACCCACTGAGTGCCGCCAGGGATTGAACCTGTGTCCTCATGGATACTAGTCAGGTTTGTAACCCACTGAGCCACAATGGAAACTCCATTAATTTGAATTTTAAGAGTCCTACATTTGTTGCTCAGCAACTTAATTTTAATTTTATTGTTGTATGATATCTATATGCAAACCTTCTAATTTTTCACTCTGTGAAATTATCTTTTGATTTATTTGTCAGCTTATCTATTGCCTGTTTTTTTATATTAGGATCTAAGCTTCTGAAGAACAAGGACCTTGCTTTTCTAATTTGCTCTTTTTCATGACAGTTGGAGCCTTGGGGATGGAAGGAATCTAGGGAGACCTTGTAGACCAAGTACAGAAGAGGGTCTAGGATATAACTCTAAGGATAAGTATTTGAGAGGTGAATAATAGAGGGTGAGCTGGCAATGGAGACCAAAGGAACATGTAGGCAGAAAGAGGAGTAATATCATGGAAAACAATGGAAGACAGTGTTTCAAAAAAGGAGGTCAGAGTCAATAGTATAAACTGCTGCCTAGAAGATAAATATAATGTCTATTGTCTGTGGTGACTGGAGGTCATTGGTAACCTTGAGGGAAGTATGTTTCATCGAAATGATGGTATCAAAACCAGCCTGGAGTGAACAGAGAAAGAGGCATGAGAGATGAAGAAGCTGAAGCAACAAATGTGAAAAAATCAACTCCTTGAAATTTGGCAGTGGGAGATCCAAGGGTGTAGCTAGAGTTGGAGCTGAAGGAGAATTTTTTTTTTTTTTTTTTTAATGGGACGTAGTTGAGCTGATGGACTGAGGCTGGAAGAGAAGTTGAAGTTGAAAGGAAAGTAGAGGTGGGGGATGATGGATGTTACCAAGTCTGTGAGAGACAAGAGGGATGGAACTGAAAGACAGAAGGAAGTGGGCTTTAGAATGAACAGGCCACCACTTCCATTCTGATAGGAGAGAAGGAAGGATATTTACTTAATACCTGCTATTAGGAAATCACAAGGAACCTGGTCTCCATCCTCAAGAAGCAAGAGTCTAGTTGGAGTGGCAAGACATTGCAACAGAAAAGAATAATAAGTTAGTCTGTGATAAGCCCATGGGCAATGAATGCTGGAACATTTCAGAGCAGAGCAAGATCAGCTCCTGATGCGGTGATCAAGGAAGTTTTCACAAGAAGTGGCATTTGATTTGGAACTTCAAAGCAGAGTAGGATTTTACTAGCTGGAGATATAAGTGGTAAGAGAAAATACAGGAGAAGAGTGTATTTCATGTAGAGGGACTGGCATGAACAAAGGACTGAAGTACTGTACTTCAGTCAGTTTATCCATCAGCAAAGAAATAGGGACTTTTTTTTTTTTTTTGGATCTGTACTCTGATAAAACACAGCAATTTAGAGGAAGAAAGAGACCTTGGAGATAATCCCGTCTTATGTCCTTATTTTTGTAGGTGTCCAGGGTGCAGAGAGATGGAAGTGACTGTTGAAAAATCACAAAACTCCTAAGTGAGAGTTGGGCTCTGGCTCACAAAGGTAGCTTCAACAATAACATTGTAATACATGGAAGTATAGAACATGTTCAGAAAAACCTCACCTGGTTTTGTTGAACTACAAAAAGGTTTGAGGGAGTAAAGACCAGAAGAACTTCAGATTTTTATTTTATCTTTTTGCCTTTTATGCGGAGCCACACCGCGGCATATGGAGTTTCCCAGGCTAGGGATCTAACAGGAGCTGTAGCTGCCGGCCTTCGCCACAGCCACAGCAACGTGGGATCCGAGCCGCGTCTGCAGCCTGCACCACAGCTCACGGCAACGCTGGATCCTTAACCCACTGAGCAAGGCCAGGGATCGAACCTGCAACCTTATGGTTCTTAATCGGATTCGTTAACCACTGAGCCACAAAGGGAACTCCCAGATTTTTTTTTTTAAAAAGAGATATGGTTGCGTAGTCGTGGTGATGATAAGAATTCTGAGTTTTGCTATGGAGATATTTTGTTGTTACCTGCATTAATAAAGAAATAAGGATAATTTGTTATTAGGAGATTGATGATTTCCTGAAATTCACCAAACATACTATTACCTATACCTTGGACAGATTAAACCTTAATGTTCAAAAGTGCATTTGTAGAAAAATTTGTCAACTCCAAGTATATGTTTATAATAGAGGAGGAGGAGGTATTAGTTTCCTATGGCAGCTGTAACAAATTACCACACATTCAGTGGCTTAACTCAAGTATATTATCTTAACAGTTCTTAAGGTCAGAAGTCCAATACAGGTCTCCCTGGACTAAAATCAAGGTGTTAGCAAGCTATGTTCCTTTTTGGAGATTCCAGAAGAGTATCTACTTCCTGCCTTTTCCAGCTTCCAGAGGAAGACCATGTTCTTTTGACTGTGGCCTCCTTCCTCCATATTCAAAACCAATAACATTTTTCCCCTCTGACCCTTTCTCTCTAGTTACTAGAAAATCTGATCTCCCTCTTACCACACCCTGGAAAAGAGATTCTCTGCTTTTAAGGATTTATGTGATTAGATTGGGTCACCTGGTTAATCCAAGATTATCGCCTCATCTCAAGATCGTTAACCTTAATTCCATCTGTGAAATTCCTTTGCCCCTGTAAACAAATTCACAGGTTCTGGGATTAGGACATGGACATATTTGGGGGGGGGGGGCATTATTTGGCCTAACCACAAAGGAGGAGGAGGAGGAAAATAATTATTATGGATTATTAAAGAGATGACTTACAGATAATTAGGAAAGAAAACGAGCATCAAAAGTCCGTATAAATTCACTAAATCATAGCAAATATTATTTACTCATTTAATGGAGCTACTGGGCAAATAGGTGGGGGAGGGGAGGTGTCAGGAACACATTTGTCAGCCAGGCTTTCCTCTTAGGATTGTTCCTGGGGAAGATGAAGGAATGTGTGTTAGATGTCAGTGCAGTAAGCTCTATTCACAACTCATTAAACATCTGATGAAAAGTAGAAATAAATGTAACCTGGATGAAGGCTTCCTGCTGTGTCAGAGGGTTTTTTGCCTTTGGTCCTTCTTTAGTCACAGCTTTATCAGTGACTTGGATGAGGACTTAAAGGTCAGGTTTATCGAATCTGCAGGCGACATAGTAGGATGGAAAGTTAGAAAAAATCTTAATAAACTGGGAACAGAAGATGAAAACACAAACTGTTATAGTAAATGTGAGGTCTTAAATTTCAGGGAGAAAGTCAGTTAAACACAGGATAGATGGGACTGTATTTGGTGCCGGTTTATGTGGGGGAAAAAAGAAAAGTAATTGATGCATCTGTGAAAGTAGGTGATTGTAAAGTCATCAGTTAATGGTTTTTGAGCTTTTGGTATATATCGGGTACTGTGGTAGGGGCTTACATATGTCATATACATTTTCACTCTCAAAAAATACCTTATAGCTGTCTCAAAGATTTTTTTTTTTTTTGAATTTAGATATGTGAAGTAATGTGCCCAAGATTACAAAATTATCTATCAGTACCACTTGGGGTCTGATTCCAAAGCCTCTACTCGTATAATAGAATCACAGGAGGTTTTTTTTGTTTTGTTTCATTTTACCTTTTTTTTTTTTTCAGGGTAGCACCTGTGGCATATGGAAGTTCCCAGCCTATGGCTTAAATCAGAGCTGCAGCCGCCAGCCTACACCACAGCTGCAGCAACCCTGGATCCAAGCCACCTCTGTGACCTACACCGCAGCTTATGACGCCAGATCCTTAACCCACTGAGCAAGTCCAGGGATTGAAGATGGGTCCTCATGGATGCTAGTCAGATTCGTTTCCATTGTGCCACGCATGAAACTCCTAAGAGAGTATTTAATCAACTTGCCTGTGCATACAGGAGCATGAACCGGGTCGTGAGTGGCTTGGACACCAGAGCATATAAGGAGTAGGAGAACAAAGTTGTTATATTTTGTTTAAAAGGGACTTGGGTTGGGATAGGTGGCCCCAAAGTATAATTACCGCCCAAAAACATTTGAAGAAAGAAAAGTTTTCTCTTCTGGAACTTGTGTGGAGGTAGATTTTATTTGAGAGAACTTGATGTTAATGATTTTTTGTCATAAAGTCAGCATTCAAGGACAGGCTTGGTGTGAGTTCCTTGGCAGTAGCAGCCGAAGAACTTCCAGCTTTGGGGTTATATGATGCTTTGCAGATGCCCAATTTGTGTGTATTGAATACTTTGAGTGACTTTGTCAGGGACATCATGTAAGAAATTAGTGAATCAAGAAGCAATTCAGAAGAGGTGGACTCTAGAGTTATTGCCAAGTTTGGGATTTTCTTTGATTTGTTTTTGGTTGTTGCCTTGAGATAAGCATAGCACAGCCCTGGGTCTGCTGTCCTTCTTTGCCTAACTGGTATGTTACTGCAAATTTCTAATGGCCTTATTAACACTGGGTTCTAATGACCTGAATATCAACATCAACAGTATTTCATGTTCGCATTGCTAACAGGTCTCTTTCTAAACATGTTGACATTTTAGTGGTTCTTGAGTAGCCTCTATTATTTTTCCCCTGCATTTCAGCAGGGTTGATTGGATAAATCATAGAAAAACAAATTAAATTTGCAATCTAGCCACTTTCTGTAAACAAGATAGCAGTATAGGAGCCCTGAGGTCTTATAGCTATGACAATAGCTGCCTTGAGTCAAGTGGAATTGGTTTAGAGGGTTCATTTAAAAAGTGAGTCATAAACTGGAGCAGTAAAGATGGCTAAGAGGATTCAGACATGGAAGAAGATATCACAAAATGGGGACAGAGTTGGCACTGGCCTGTATTATTTACTTGAGGAGCCTCAAGAAAGGTCATTGTCCAGCTCTATTGTGTTCAGAAATAATGTTGAGGCCGTATGTGTGTATCAGAATTCCATCTTTAATACAATAAGATGTATAAGTATTATTAATTTGTAGTTCCATTAGAGGAGACAGCTGAATTTCTACTAACTTTCCTACATTTCTTTTGCCCTGTTTTGATGCCTAGCTTTTGGAGTCAAGTGGGGTGAAATTCACTGAGTTGGCAAGAGTATAGCACTTTTAGATCATTCCCGCAACCCACCTGTATTTCATACCTAGTTATTTGTAACTCCTGCCATCGTTTAAAAAAAAAATTATTAGCTCCTGCCATTATCAGTTTTCACAAAATTCATTACCATGTGTTACCATGTCACCATAGATACCTACAAGTGATGCATTTGTATAGTCATTTAGCCTTTTGGAATGCCTCATGGGAATTTGATTTGGGACATTCCCAAATTATTTTCCCTTTACAGTCAACCTAGCTATCAACCACTTACTTTTTTTTGTCTCAGGTACCTGAAATTCCTACTATTAGAGATATTCTTTTAGTTTTTAGAGAAGGCTCTTAGGAAAGGTAATCCACTAAATCACTTGAATAGTTAGTTTATCAGATTAGTTTGCCTGTCTTTTCTTTTCTAGGATCCCCTGTGTATAAATAAGCATCTCTTTAGGAAATAGATGGCATATTCAAGCTGGGTAATAGAGGAAAGTTTAATGAAGGGGCTATTTATCAAGTGTGTCTGGCTTAGGAATAGCCAGTGCTAATAACCCGTGGCTTTGTTACCACACCTTGGCCTGATGGGGCAAGGGGCAGTTACTGGAACCCAGGGAGGTGGTTGTATGAAGAGGCTACCCTGAGGGCTGCAGTGGCATTTGATTGGGGGTAGTAGGGGGGAATGAAGCAGGGGGAAACCTGGAGAATAAATATTCAGCTTTCACTCTCCTTCTGGTCTCCCACATTGACTAAAGCCAAACAATATCAGAGGATATGGAAGCCCACAGTATCATCCACATAAGCTATACTCCTGGGGCAGGATAGAGGGTGGATCTGGAGGGGCAGGCAAAAGAGACCTAGCATGATCTGTAGCATAGCTGGTGTTCCCACTGTGCTCCAACTCTTTACATTCACCGTTCTGTGGGCCATCCCATTTATCGTTTCTACTGCTGCCTTCATCCTACCTATAGGCTGATGTCCAAATAATTCCTCCTGAGTCTCTCCTGGATACCTCACCCTCAGCATGCCCTAAATGAATTCATCACCATTATCATCTTTATCTCTTTTATTCTCTTGTAATGTCATAGTTAAAGTATCACTATTTTAGTGCCCAAGTCAAAAATCTAGGAATCATTTTATACCACAATCTTTTTGTCACTCCCAACATCCTGTCACCATTTCCACTGATTTTTGCCTCCAAGATATTTTCTATCTAGCTCCTTTTTTCTTTTATTTTTACTCCCACTACACATCAGATATTCTTTGCATTTCTAGGGCCTGCGATACTTTGTGGCAGATGCAAACTGTGGGCTGGGGCCGAGCAGCAGTTATCCTCCTCAGACAGGCTCGTGATTTCTAGTTCTCCAGATGCATTCTCCCTGCTCCCTAATGCATGCTGGGAACTCTGACTCCCACACGTATTGACATTACCTATAGTAATGAGTTTGCCACCCCTGTTAGTGTATTGAACTGAACAAAAATCATTATCACTGAATTACACTTCTCAAGAACATTCATATATATTTAGTTAATCCTTTAAGTGTTTAAAACAACCCTAAAAGTTAGACATAATGATCACCCCCCCCCCCATATTACAAGGGAGGAAACTGAATTGCAAAGTGGCTCAGTGAATTGCCCAAGGTCTCTAGCTAGGAAGTGGCAGGATTATGACTTTTATCAAGTGTTCTGATTTAAAACCTAATGCCCTTCCATATAGCATCTGAAGGCCTTGGGATATTCCTGCTGGAAGATATTGGGTGGACCTGGGTCTTGATTAGTCTGGGCTAGGTGATAAGAAAAAAATATCTTCACAAATCCAAAAATATTTAGGGAGAAAGAATCTGGAAATTTTCTAAGCTGGCAGTAAGGACTGGAAAAGGAAACTATTCTTTTAAGTCTTTCTATTCTCAGATGGTTTCAAAGGAGTAAAAGCAATTGAACTGCAAGGGAGAATAGAAGACAAGACAAGGTTGATGATCAAAGGGGACAGCAATGAAGGAAAATAGCAACATTTTGTACACAGCCACACACACACTGAAAATGTGTCAGCAATGCGAGGTCATTATTAACTGCCAAGAATAAGTCTGAAATAGATTGTTAAATGAGAGACAATATTGTCAAGGCTGAGTTGTTTGCCTCTCTCTAAAGGATAAAATTCTGAGAGGTGGAATGAAAGAAAATTTATCCAGTTGACTATAAAATAGAAATATGATGGCTCCAGTGCTAGACATGGATTAGAACTTTTTTTTTCGTTTCATGAAACTTGAATAGTTTGGAAGCAACATTTTTCTTCTCTACATAATTCTAAATAAAGAATTTTGTTTTTCCAAAAAGAAATGCTTTTTATTAAAAAGCTAGAAGATAAAATCCTTGTATTCATCTCAAAAAAACATTTTAAAGTTCAGTTATGATGATTACAGAATACGTATTTCAGGAAAGATTTAAGGGATATGAATATAAAGATGAAAAATATAAAAAACATAATTTTTCTCACATTATATAAATCCTATTATGAAGTCTCAGAGGTAACTTTTCTACTTTGTAACTTTTCCTAAATAGGAAAATATTGGAAACATTAGTGAAAATAGTGATTGATGAAATTAGGGGTTTTGGTTTAGGAAGGCACAACTTTCTTTTTTTTTTTGTTTGTTTTTTTAGGGCGGTACTCACAGCATTAGAAAGTTCCCAGGATGGGGGTCGAATTGGAGCTCCAGCTGCCAGCCTATGCCAGATCCAACCCGCATATGCGACCTACACCCCAGTTCATGGTAACACCAGATTCTTAACCAGTTGAGTGAGGCCAGGGATTAAACCTGCATCCTCATGGATACTAAGAATTCTTAACCCACTGAACCACAATGGGAACTCCAAGGAAGGTACAACTGTTAAATAGAAAATTACCAAGAGAAATTTTTTTTTTTTAGGGCCACACCTGTGGCATATGGAAGTTCCCAGGCTGGGGTTGAATCAGAGCTACAGTGCTAGCCTATACCACAGCAACGAGAGACCCGAGTGGTATCTGCGACCTACACCACAGCTCACTGCAACACCAGCTCCTTAACCCACTGAGCAAGGCCAGGTATTGAACCTGTATCCTCATGGATACTAGTTGGATTCTTTTCTGCTGAGCAATGATGGGAACTCCCACCAATAACAATTTCCTTAAGTTTCATTAGTTGAGGTAAATATATGCAATATACACACTTAAATCATCTTTTACCATAGTATCTCTCTGTCTTTAGGGATACTAAAATTCATACTGTTATGGATTGAATACAGTTCATATGTTCAGGCCCTAACTCCCATTGTGACTGTATTTGGATAGGACCCTTAAGGCGTTTATAAAGGTTAAATGAGGTCTTTAAGGTAGAGTTTTAATTTAAGAGGACTGGTAATCCTTATTAGAAGAGGCAGAGACATTAGAGAGGCATTAAACATACCTCTCCCTCCCTTCCCCACCCTGCCTTGCATGCACGGGCATAAGCATACAAGAAAGGCCATGTGAGGACATAGCCAGAAAACAGGTGTTTATAAGTCAGGAAAAGAGGAATCAACAAAATCCAACTCTTCTGGTGCCTTGATCTTGGGCATCTGGCATCCAGAACTTTGAGAAAATAAATTTCTATTGTTTATACCACCCAGTCTGTGGTATTTTGTTGTGTCAGCCTGAGCAGACTAATACATGTACATATGTAATAAAAATGGGAAGACAGGTATGGGAGTGATAAATCCAAACTTAATTCAGGGCTTAACTCTAGGCTCAAGGGAGAGGGATAATATAGAAGATGGGTGCACATAGAATCAAAAACTTTTCAAAGCTTTTTTTTGCTTTTTGCTTTTTAGGTCAGCACCCATGGCATGTGGAGGTTCCCAGGCTAGGGGTTGAATCAGAGCTGTCACCGCTGGCCTATGCCACAGCCACAGCAACACTGCAGGATCTGAGCCACATCTGCGACTTACACCACAGCTCAAAGCAACACCGGATCCTTAATCCACTGAGCAAGGCCAGGGACTGAACCTGCATCCTCATAGATGCTAGACACGTTTGTTAACCACTTGAGCCAAGACGAGAACCTCTAGAAGTTTTAAAAATAAACATTTATCCAGTTTTTACCAAAATCCTTAATAAAAACAAAATAAAAGAAAACCAAAAACGCCGAACATTTTGGCTGCTGTGTGAGAAATGACGTGAACAGGGACTAAATGGAAGCAGAAACCAGTTAGGAGACTGTTACCATTACACAGGTAAGAAATGGTTACGCGGGAGTTCCTGTTGTGGCTCAGCAGTAGTGAACCCAACTAGTGTCCACAAGGATCTGGCGTTGCCATGAGCTGTGGTGTAGGTCACAGAGGCAGCTTGGATCTGACATTGCTGTGGCTATGGTGTAGGCCAGCAACTGCAGCTCTGATTCGACCCCTAGCCATATGCTGCCAATGCAGTCCTAAAAAGATTAAAAAAAAAATAAATAAGAAATAATGATAGCCTTGATTAGGGTAACATGAATTCAAAGGAGAGAAATGGACACATTCAAGATATATTTTGTCAGGGAGTTCCCACTGTGGCTCAGCGGAAACGAATCTGACTAGGAACCATGAGGTTGCAGGTTCAATCCCTGGCCTCGCTCAGTGGGTTAAGGATCTGGCTTTGCCGTGAGCTGTGGTGCAGGTCACAGATGTGGCTAGGATCTGGCATTGCTCTGGCTGTGGTGTAGGCTGGTAGCTGTAGCTCCGATTCGACCCCTAGCCTGGGAACCTCCAAGTGGAGCGGGTGTGGCCCTAAGAAGCAAAATACACACACACACACACACACACACACACACACACACACACACACACACGTATGTATATTTTGTTAATAGAGCTAGCTTTCTTAATGAATCTAACATGGAGTGTGAGAGCGAGAGAAGAATATAAGATGACACAAAAATTTTGGACCTGAGTTCAGGTGAATGGTAATTGAGATGCAGAAAACTATAACTGGATAAATAGAATATAAGAATTTTTCCTACTTAAGTTCCTACTTAAGTACGACTGTCAGGGATAAAAAATATGGTATGTCTGATGGGGTTTTCAATGTAAGTAGATGTAATATGTATGGCAAATGCAACATAAAGGGGAAGGGTAAAGGGGCATATATGGTTGTAGGATGTCTACTTTTCACTTGAAGTAGTAAAATATGAATTCTAAGTAAACAGAAAAGTTAGGTATGTATATTGTAATTCCTAGAACAAACTTGAAAATATTTAAACAGAAAGGTATAATAAAAATGAATAGGTTTTAAAATACTGAAAATATTTTAAGGTTCAGTACATTTCATTAAATGTAAATCCTCTAAACACGTTGACCAAAAAGATGGGGTTACCTTACAGTTTATGTGAATTTATGGAAAGGATCCCCTTGGTTATTGAGTGTAGGATAATGTCTTCAGAGAAAGTGAGGCACATTATCGCTTCAGGACAATTGAAAGTTAAGTAATCATCCAATCTCTACTCATCTTTGAACATCTTAAGGAACTAATCAGAGATATAAATCAAATAATTCAGTGCTGTTCTTTTAGTGACATAAAAGCCCTGTTCTGACATTATAATAAAATGTTTTAATGTTTAAAAAAAAAGGATGTGGTTAAAAGAATTCAGGACCTAACTACAGAATATAGACAAGTTTACAACAAAGCAATGCAAGTTTATATACAGTATAGTTACTAATAAAAAGAAAGCTGGAATGGCTTTATTAATACCAGATCAAGGAAATTTACCAGGAACATTATGTACTCGTAAGAAATGTCAGCTCGGAGTTTCTTCGTAGCACAACGGAAACGAATCTGACTAGGAACCATGAGATTGTGGGTTCGATCCCTGGCCTCACTCAGTGGGTTAGGAACCTGGCGTTGCCGTGAGCTGTGGTGTAGTTTGCAGATGCGGCTCGGATCTGGTGTTGCTGTGGCTGTGGCGTAGGCCAGCAGCCGTAGCTCCAATTGGACGACTAGCCTGGGAACCTCTATATGCCGCGGGTGTGGCCCTAAAGCGACAAAAGACGAAAGGAAGGAAGGAAGGAAGGAAGGAAGGAAGGAAGGGAGAAAGAAAGAAAGAAAGAAAGAAAGAAAGAAAGAAAGAAAGAAAGAAAGAAAGAAAGAGAAAGGAAGGAAGGAAGGAAGGAAGGAGGGAAGGAAGAAAGGAAGAAAGAAAGAAGGAAAGGCCAGCTCATCGAGAAGATATAGTAGTGCAAAAAAAGATTTAAAAAAAAAAAAAAAGAGTTTCCATCATGACTCAGCGGAAAAGAATCTGACTAGCCTCCATGAGGACACAGGTTCAATCCCTGGCCTTGCTCAGTTGGTTAAGGATCTGGCGTTGCCCTGAGCTGTGGTCTAGATCACAGATGCGGCTCAGATCTGGTGTTGCTGTGGCTGTGGTGTAGGCCAGCAGCTACAGCTCTGATTCGACCCCTAGCCTGGGAACCTCCATATGCTGTGGGTCTAGGCTTTAAAAAAAAGACAAAAAATAAAATAAAATAAGGTACAGTAATCTGAAAAGTGTATACACCTAAAAACAGAGCTCTGAGATACACAATAAAAACTGATAAAATTGAATGGAGAAATATACAAATCTGTTATACTTAGAGACCTCAAATTTCCTTTCCCAGTAATCAACACAAGTAGACAGAAAACCAGCAAGTACCTACAAGATCTGAACAATACTATCAACTGATTGACTTTTGTAGAACTCTTCACACAATGGCAGCAGAATACACATTCTTTTCAAGTGCATAAGGAATATTCACCAAGATATATCACATCCTGGGGCCATAAAACAAACCTTAAAATTTTTTAAAGTATGTTTTCATATTTTAAAACAAAGTATGTTTTATGGTCACAGCAGAATTAAATTACAACTATATAAAGATAACTGGGAAACTCCAAATATTTAAAAACTAAAAATAAACTTCTAAATGATTCGTGGGTCAAAGAAACCTCCTAGGAAATTATAGAATATTTTGAACTGAATGATAATCAGTGTATTAAAATCTGTGGAATGCAGCTAAAACAGTGCTTAGAGGAAAATTTATTGCACTAAAAATGCTTAGAAAAGAAAAGTCTCAAATCAGTAACCTGTATTTTCTCTTTGAGAAACTAAAAAAGGACAAACTAAACTCAAAGTTAGCAGAAAAAAGAAAATTGCAGAGATAACAGAAATCTGTGAAACTGAAAAATTCAAACATTAAAGAATAATAAAACTAAAATCTAGTTCTTTGAAATAGTAAGATAAACATCTGGCCCAAAGAAAAGGAAAGAGAGAGATGACACGAATGACCAATATCAAGAAAGATAGAGAGGGTATCACTACAAGCCCTAAAGACACTAAAAGTGTAATAAGGGAATACTATGAACAACTCTATGTCCATAAATTTGACATGATGAAATGTCTAATTCCTTGAAAAACAGAACTTAGAAGATTCATGAAGAAATAAATTACCAGCATAGTTTGATTTCTATGAGAGAGATTTAATTTGTGGTTACAAAGTTTCTCAGAAAGAAAACTCCAGACCCAAGTCATTTAATTGGTGAATTTTACAAACATTTATGAAAGAAATTATGCCAATTCTGTACAGTCTCTTTCAGAAAATAAGAGGACAGAATACTTCCCAACTCATTTTATGAAACCAGCATTAGCTGCTGCTGAAACAAAGACAATGTAAGAAAACTATAGCCCTCATGAACATGGAAACTCAAAATCCTCAATAAAATATTAGGAAAGTGAATCCAGTCATATATAAAAATGCCTACGACAAAATAGTTTTTCCTGGGAATATAAGATTATTTTAATAATCGGTGTATAAGTGGAATTTACTGCATTAACAGGCCAAAGAAGAGGAGTTCCCATTGTGGCTCAGTGGTTAATGAATCCAACTAGGAACCATGAGGCTGCGGGTTCAATCCTTGGCCTTGTTCAGTGGGTTAAGGATCCGGCGTTCCTGTGAGCTGTGGTGTAGGTCGCAGACGCCGCTCAGATCCCGTGTTGCTGTGGCTATGGTGAAGGCCAGCAGCTACAGGTCCTGTTAGACCCCTAGCCTGGCAAGAAGACAAAATAAATGAATAAATAAATAAAAATAAACAGGCAAAAGAAGAAAAATCATTTGATTATATCCATAGTTGTAGAAAAACTTTTGTTATAACTTATAACATGTATTCATGATAAAATTGTTAGTACTCTAGGAATGAAAGAGAACTTGTTTTACATGATTAAGGACATCTATAGATATTTGTAGCTAACGTTATACTTGATGAAAGACTGAATGTTTTCCTCTAAGACTAGGAACAAGGTAAGGACCTCTGTCCAAACATTTCTACTCAGTATTCATAATGGAAGTCCTGCTCAGTGCAAAAAGGCAGGAAAAAGAAAAGGCATTCAGAATGGAAAACAAAGCTCTCTAGGTGACATTACTGACTAAGAAGAAGGTCTCAAAGAATCTACAAAAATGCTCCTAGAACTTAAAATTGAGTTTGGTCAGGTCTCGAGCAATGAAATTAAAATGCCAGAAGTAATTATATTCCTATATACAGAATACCTTGTTTTATTACACTTTACTTTTTGCTTCCAGATACTGTGTTTTCCACAAATTGGAGGTTTGTGGTATCCTTGTGTTGAGCAAGTCTATCAGTCCTATTTTTCCAACCGCTTTTGCTCACTTCATGTCTCTGTGTCACATTTTGGTAATTCTCACAATATTCCAAATTTTTTCATTATTATATTTGCTATGGTTATCTGTGATTAATGGTTTTTGAATTAGTGTTAAGATTCACTGAAGCCTCAGATGATGGTTAGCATTCTTCAGCATTCTTGAGCAATGATGATTTTAAATGTATTTTAAAATTAAGGAATGCACATTGTTTTTTAATTTTTTAATTTAATTTTTTTAAATGACTGCACCCACATCATATGAAATTACTGGGCCAAGGATTTAATCTGAACCGACTCTGTGATATATGCCAGAGCTGGAGCTAGCCAGATCCTTAACTCACTACACTTTGCCAAGGATGAACTGGTAATGCCACGACTGGATCAGCTGGATCCAGTCATGGATCATTGAATCAAATCGTGGATCAAAGCTAGATCATTAACCCACTGCACCACAACAGGAACTCCCTACAATGTTTTTTAAGGCATAATGCTATTGCCAACCTAATATACTACAGGATAGTGTAAACATAACTTTTATGTACACTGGGAAACCAAAAAAATTATGTTTATTACAATATTTTCTTTGGTTGGTCTGGAACAAAACCTGGAATATTGCCAACGTATGCCTGTAATGGAAATAAAAAATTGGAAACCAAAATTCAGAATTAGTACCACTTAGAATGGTGCCCAAAGTCAATCAATAAATATTTAGATATAAATTTATCAGAATCTATGTGCTTAAAACTACAAAACACTGATAGAATAAATAAAAGGAAGACTGTTCCTAGAGTAGAAGATTCCGTATACTTAAGATGTCATTTCTCTGAGTTCCCACTGTGGCACAGTGGGTTAAGAATCTGATTACAGTGGCTCAGCTCACTGCAAAGGTGTGGATTTGATCCCTGGCAGTGGGTTAAAGGATCTGGTATTGCCGCAGCTGCAGTATAGTTTGCAACTGCAGCTCAGATTCAGTCCCTGGCCTGGGAGCTTCTCTATTCTATGGGTGTGGCCATTAAAAAAAAAATAGCCATTTCCCTTCAATTTGATCTGTATATTTGGTGCAATTCCAATAAAAATACCAGCAAGTATGTTTGGCAAATTGATCTTAAAATTTATATAGAAAAGCACAGAAACATATCCAATAAAATTTTGCAAATGAACAAAGTTGGAAGACTCATACTATTCAATAGCAATACTTACTATAAAGCTGCAGTTATTATGATGATGACATATTGATGAAAATACAGATACAAGATCAATGGAATGAAATAGAGACTTTAGAAATGAACTCACAGAATTGTGGTCAGTTGATTTTTGAAAAAGATGCAAAGGCAGTTCCATGGGAAAAGGTTAGTCTCTTCAAAAAATGATGCTATTTACAGTAGCCAAGACAAGGAAGCAGTCTAAATATCAATCGACAGAGGAATGGATAAAGAAGATGTGGTGCATATATACAATGGAATATTATTCAGCCATAAAAAAGAATTAAATAATGCCATTTGGACCTGGAAATTATCAGATCAAGTTAGCGAAAAACAGACATCATATGATATCACTTATACGTAGAATCTAAAAAAAGGATACAAATGAACTTATCTGCAGAACAGAAACAGACCTACAGACTTTGAAAATAAACTTATGGTTAACCAAAGGGGACAGGTAGAGAGGGGAGGGATGGACTGTAGGTTTGGCATATGCACACTGTGGCATATGGAATGGTTGGCCAACAAGGACATGACATATAGCACAAGGAACTTTACCCAACATTCTGTGACAATGTATATGGGAAAAAAATCTGAAAAAGAATGAATGTGTGTATATGTGTAACTGAATCACCTTGTCATACAGCAGAAACTACCATGTGTCAATCAAGTGTACTTCAGTAAATCTTTAAAAAATGAAAAAAAAAGTGGTGCTGAACAACTGAACATCCATGTGCAAAAAAAAAATGATCCTTGACCTACTTCACATTTTGTACAAAATTAATTCAAAATGGATAACAGAACTAAATACAAGGAGTTCCCATGGTGGTACAGCAGTAACAAACCTGACTAATATCCATGAGGACATGGGTTTGATCCTTGGCCTTGCTCAGTGGGTTAAGGATCCGGCGTTTCTGTGAGCTGTGGTGTAGGTCACAGACACAGCTTGGATCCCGAGTTGCTGTGGCTATGGCTGTGGCTGGCAGCTACAGCTCTTATTCAACTTCCATATGCTACGCATACAGCCCTAAAAAGACAAAAGGAAGGAAGGAAGGAAGGAACGAACGAAGGAAGGAACGAAGGAAGGAAGGAATTAAGGAAAAGAAAGGACTAAATACAAAATATAAAGCTAGGGAAAAAAACCTTTGTGGGTTTGAGTTAGGTAGAGAATTCTTAAATATGATAATAAAAGCAAGATTTATATGAGAAAAATGATAAATTAGACCTTATCACAATTAAAGACTTGCATTGTCAAAGTTGCTGTTAACAGAATGAAAAGACAAGTCACGGGTTTAGAGAAAAATATTTGTGAATCATGTATTTGACAAAGGCCTTGTACTTAGAATATATAAGAACTTTCCAAAGTCAATGATAAGAAAACAAGCAACCCAATTTACCCAATTTTTTAAAAAAGCAAAAATAATTCAGCAGATTCTTCATCAAAAGAAAGATATAGATGGCATAAGTACATGGAAAGATTTTCAGTATCATTAGGTCATTAGGGAAAGACAAAATCATGAAAACAACTTCACACCTATTAGAATTACTAAAATTTAAAACAAACAACTGATGTTATGAGGTCTTGATGAAGTTGTAGAGCAACTGGAACTCTCATACATTGATGTGAGAATGCACAATGATACAGACATCTGAAAAACAGTTTGGCAGTTTCCTATAAAATTAAACAAATCCTTGCCATATGAACCAGCCATCTCAGTCTTGGGTATTCACCCTAGAGAACTGAAGATTAAAATTCACACAAAAACCTGTACATAGATGCTTCTAGCAGCTTTAATTCAAAATTGCTCAAATATGAAACAACTCAAATGTCTTTTAATGAGGAAATGTATAATGAAACTGTGGTACATCCACGCAATGCAATACTACTCAGCATAAAAAGAATGAACTATTTGATACATGCAACAACTTGGATGAATCCCAATGTTATTCTGCTAAGTGAAAGAAGCCAAATTCAAAAAGTTACATATGAGGTGACTCCATTTATATATGTTCTGGATAATCTGAAGCTATAGGGAAAGAGAACAAAGCAGTGGTTTTCCATGACTAGTGGTGAAATGTTTAACAGAATTCAGCCTAAAGGAATTGTGTGTGTGTGTGGGGGGGGAGAATATGTGATGGAACTTATCTGTGTCTGAGTATGTTGGTGGTTTTATGACTCTAAGCATTTGTAAAAACTCTTCAAATTCTAATCCAAAGAGTAAATTTTATTGTATGAGGATTAAAAACTAAAAATTTTAGAAGTGAAATGTGGCATCAGGTTGGAAATCACACAAATGCACTAAGTGTGGAGGAGGGGATCTAACCACTGTGCCCCTCTCCCAATGAGGACTTAAGTTATTTTAGCTAAGTATGTAGATAGGTAATCAAATGTGTGTTGTTGGATGGGTAATATAGTAGGGGATCATTAAAGATCTGGACTAGAAAAAGTATTAAGTATTTAGAGTGATTAATAGGAGGACCCGAATGTGCGGAAGAGGTAAAGTGGCTTACTTGATGGAGTCTTAGCCCTTTTGGGGTTGCTGTAATCGGATGCCATGGACTGAGTGGCTTAATCAGCAGAACTGAATTTCTCACAGTTTCAGAGGTTGGAAAGACTGAGATCAGGGTGCCAGGAGATTCAGTGTCTGATGAGAGCTCTCTTGCTCTATCCTCACGTGGCAGAAAGAGAGTGAGGAAGCAGGCTCTCTCTTGTCTCTTCTTACAAAGGCACTAATCCCTTCATGAAGGCTCCAGCCTCATGTCCTGATTACCTCTCAAAGGTCCAATATCCAAACAGCTTCACATTGATGCTTAGGGTTTCAACATATGAATCTGGGGGGAACAGAAACATTTAGTGCTTAACTCTCCTAAGTTGCCCAAATTGGGTTAGTGGTATGTGGCTAGTTCCCTTGGTCAGGTCCATACGAAATGGAATGAAAGTTTTTCTGAAGTCCTAGCATTGCATAACCACTTCTCCTTACCGTCTTCCTTGCTCATGACTAAAGAAGGCTTGGATCTCTCAGGCAATTATATGTCTGGACTTTCCATACAAAGATCTCTCTCAGACATTCGCCACTCTGAAATCAGTGCACCCAATTGGGACACTTCCAGATTAATGCACTTAGATGCTATGGACACATTAAACTATAGATAACAGAGAAAAAAAACCCAAGCTCAATTATCCAATTTTGAGGTAAAGATTGGTTAGAACCAAAAGTATATGTTAAATTTTAAAAAGCTAGCCAACGTTAAGAATACATTGTAAAATCAATGAACTAAATAAACATCAGGCAACTCCACTGAAATGTTGCAGAGGCCTTAAAAATACATGGCCTATGGCTTTTGGTCACAAATTCTTTAGGGAAGGAATGCTGGTTTTCCAAAGTCTTTTGAGGGAGCCCGATTCCTCCATCACCGTTTTCCTGTTTCAAGATGGCTTTGGCTGTTCAGTGTCTTTTGTTTCTATCAATTTTAAAAGTTTTGGTTCCCGTTCTATGAAAAATGCCATTGTTAATTTGATAGGGATTGCATTAAATCTGTAGATGACCTTGGATTTGACAATGTTGATTCTTCCAATCTAAGAACACAGTATATCTTTCCATCTGTTTGTGTTGTCTTCAAGTTCTTTAATCAGTGTCTTATTGTTTTCGAAGTACAGGTCTTTTTCCTCCTTAGGCAGGTTTATTCCTAGGTGTTTTATTCTTTTTGATGTGATAGTAAATGGTATTATTTTAATTTCTTTTTCTGATTTTTCATTGTTAGTGTATAGAAATGCAACAGATTTCTGAGTTAATTTTATATATATATATATAATATATATGATTTTGTCATTCATGGCCTTTATTATGTTGAGGTAAGTTCCCTCTATGCTCACTTTCAAGAGAGTTTTTATCATAAATGGGTGCTGAATTTTGTCAAAAGCTTTTTCTGCATCTATTGAGATGATCATATCGCTTTTATTCTTCAATTTGTTAATGTGGTGTATTACACTGATTGACTTGCAGATATTGAAAACTCCTTGCATCCCTGGGATAAATCCTCCTTGATCATGGTATATAATCCTTTTGATGTGTTTTGGATTTGATATGCTAGTATTTTCTTTTGCTTTCCTTCCTTCCTTCCTTCCTTCCTTCCTTCCTTCCTTCCTTCCTTCCTTCCCTCCTTTCTTCCTTCCTTCCTTCCTTCCTTTCTTTCTTTCTTTCTTTCTTTCTTTCTTTCTTTCTTTCTTTCTTTCTTTCTTTCTTTCTTTCTTTCTTTCTTTCTTTCTTTCTTTGCTTTTTGGGGTGACGCTGCATTGTATGAAGGTTCCCAGGCTAGGGGTTGAATCTGCCTCACCAGAGTCACAGCAAATGAGGGATCTGAGCTGTGTCTGCAACCTACACCACAGCTCACGGCAATGCCAGATCCTGACTCAGCAAGCAAGGCCAGGGATAGAACCCACATCCTCCTGAACACTAGTTGAATCCGTTTTAGCTGCATCACAGTGAGAACTCCAGATATGCTAGTATTTTCATGAGAATTTTTACACCTATGTTGATCAGTGATATTGGCCTGTAATTTTATTTTTTGTGGTATCTTTGTCTGGTTTTGCTATCAAGGTGATGGTGGCATCATAGAATGAGTTTGGAAGTGTTACCTTTCTCTGCAATTTTTTGGAATAGTTTCAGACGGGTGGGTGTTAACTCTTCTCTAAGTGTTAGAATTCACCCTGAAGCCATCTGGTTTTGGACTTCTGTTTGTTGAAAGTTTTTTAATCACAGATTTCTTGGTTGGTAGTTACCATGAGGTTTTGATATAGCAGTCTGTCTATCTATCTATCCATATATCTATCTAGAGACAGAGAGAGAGATCTGTATGTCTGTTTTTGTACCAATACCACATTGTTTTGATTACTGTAGCTTTGTAGTATTGTCTGAAGTCTGGGAGAGTTATACCTCCTGCAAATTGTTGGATTATTTGTTTTAGTTCTTTGGAAAATGTCATAGGTAATTTGATAGGGATTGCATTAAATCTGTAGTCTGCTTTGGGTAGTATGAACATTTTAACAGTATTAATTCTTCCAATCCAAGAGTGTGCCATATATTTCCATTTCTTTGAATCCTTTTTAATTTCCTTTATTAATCTTTTGTAGTTCTCAGCATATAAGTCTTTCATCTCCCTGGTCAGGTTTATTCCTAGGTATTTTTGTGGATTTTTTTTTTTTAGTGCTGTTTTAAAAGATTTTTTTTTTACATTCCTTTTCTGATATTTCATTGTTAGTATACAGAAATGCTGCAACCAATTTCTGCATGTTAATCTTGTGTCCTGCTACTTTGCTGAATTTGTTGATCAGATTAAACAGTTTTTATATGGAGTCCTTAGGGTTTTCTATATGTGGTATCATGCCATCTGCATATAGTAATAATTTTACTTCTTCCCTTCCAATTTGGATACCTTTTATTTCTTTTTGTTTTCTGATTTCTGTGGCTAGGACTTCAATACTATGTTGAATAAAAGTGGTGAGAGTGGGCATCCATGTCTTGTTCCAGATTTTAGCAGAAAGGCTTTCAGCTTTTGTCCATTGAGTATTATATTGGCTGTGGGTTTGTTATAAATGGCTTTTACTATGTTAAGATATGTTCCCTGTACACCCACTTCAGTAAGAATTGCTATGAATGGATGTTGAATTTTGTCAAATGCGTTTTCTACACCTATGGAGATGATCGTGTGGTTTTTTACTTTTCTTTTGTTAAAGTGATATATCATACTGATTGATTTGCATGCGTTGAACCCCATGTGAACTTAGGATAAATCCCACTTGGTTGTGGTGTATGACCTTTTTTAAGATGTTGTTGGATTCAATTCATTAAAATTTTGAGAATTTTTGCATCTGTATTCACCAAAGATACTGGCCCATATATATATATTTTTTGGTACTATCTCTGTCTGGTTTTGGTATTAGGGTGATGATGGCTTCATTGAATGTCTTTTGGAGTGTTACTTCTTCAGTCTTTTGAAGAGTTTAGAAGAATCTGTGTTAAGTTCTTTGTATGCTTGGTACAATCTGCCTGTGAATCCATTTAGTCCTCAACCTTTTTTTATAGGGAGCTTTTTTCTTACATTTTTTGTTTCACTTCTAGTGATTGGTCTGTTCAATTATCTATTTTTACTTGATTCAGCTTTTTGTATGTTTCTAGAAAGTTGTCCATTTCTCCTAAGTTGTCAGATTTGTTGGCATGTAATTGTTCGTAGTATCCCCCTTTTTTTAATTTCTGAAGTATCATTTGAGATTTCTCCTTTTTCATTTCTTATTTTGTTTATTGGTTCTCTCTCATTTCTTCTTGGTGAGCCTGGTCAGTGGTTTGTCAATTTTGTTTACTGTTTCGAAGAACCAGGACTTGGTTTTATTGACTTTTTTCTATTGTTTTTTAATCTCTATTTTATGCATTTCCTCTCTGATTTTTATTATTTTCTTTCTTTTTTCTTCTTTCTTTATTTCCTTTTTTTTGTTTTTAATTTTTTTTTGTCTTTTTAGCGGCATATGTAGGTTCCCAAGCTAGGGGTCTAATCGGAGCTGTAGCTGCCAGCCTACGCCAGAGTCACAGCAACGCCAGATCCGAGCCGCGTCTGCAATCTACACCACAGCTCACAGCAATGCTGGATTGTTAACCCACTGAGCAATGCCAGGGATTGAACCCACAACCTCATGGTTCCTAGTTGGATTCGTTAACCGCTGTGCCATGACGGGAACTCCCTCCTTTTCTTTTTTTTTTGAGGAAGGTCTGTATCACTATGAACTGTCCTTTTAGAACTGCTTTGGTGGTATTCCAAAGATTTTGTACAGTCGCGTTTTCATTGTTGTTTGTTTCAACGTGTTTTTTTTTTTTTTTTTGGTCTCTTTGCCTTTTCTGGGGCCGCACTCGTGGCATATGGAGGTTCCCAGGCTAGGGGTCTAATCTGAGCTATAGCCACTGGCCTATGCCGTAGCCACAGCAACGTGGGATCTGAGCCACGTCTGCAACCTACACCACAGATCAGGGAAATGCTGGATCCTTGACATACTGAGCAAGGCCAGGGATCAAACCTGCAACCTCATGGTTCCTAGTTGAATTCGTTAACCACTGAGCTATGATGGGAACTCCTGTTTCAAGGTATTTTTAAATTTCCTTTTTGATTTCCTCATTGACCCATTTTTAGTAGTATGGTGTTTAGTCTCCATGTAGTAGGTTTTTACCCTTGTTGCTTTTAATATTTTCTCTTTGTCAATTTGAATAATTTTTGTCAATTTGATTAATATGTGTCTCAGTGTGTTCTTCCTTGGATTTATCCTTATGGGACTCTGTATTTGCTGGACTTGAGTGTTTCCTTTCCCACGTTAAAGTTTTCAGCCATTATCTCTTCAAATATTTTTTCAGGTCCTTTCTCTCTCTCTCTTCTCCTTCTGGGACACTATAATAAGAATGTTAATACCTTTAATGTTGTCCCAGAGGTCTCTTAGGCTGTCCTCATTTCTTTACATCCTTTATTCTGCCCTGCAGAGGTACTTTCCACCAATATATCTTCCAGATATACTTATTTTTTCTTCTTCCTCATTTATTCTCCTGTTGATTCCTTCTAGTGTATTTTTCATTTCAGTTATTTTATTGTTCGTCTCTGATTGTTTGTTCTTTAAATCTTCTAGCTCTTTGTTGAATAGTTCTTGTATCCTCTCAGTCTGTGCCTCCATTCTTTCACTGGGATCTTGGATAATCTTTTCTATCATTACTGTGTTTTTTTGCTGCTGCTGCTTCTATTGTTATTGTTTTTTTCATGTAGATTGCCTATCTCCACTTTACTTAGTTGCTCTTCTGGGGTTTTATGTTGTTCCTTCCTTTAGAACATGTTTCTCTGCTGTCTCATTTTGTCTAACTTTCTGTGTTTGTAGCCTTTGTTTTGCAGGCTGCGTGATTGTAGTTCTTCTTGCTTCTGGTGTCTGTCCCCTAGTGGTTGAGTTTTGTCCAGAAGCTTATGCAGGCTTCCTGGTAGGAGGGATTAGTGCCTGCCCACTGATGGTTGGGGCTTGGCCCTGTCACTTGGTGTGTTAAGAGGCCCTGTGGGCTCAGGATGACTTTAGGCTGCCTGTCTGCTAATAGATCGGTCCCTGTTCCCACCTTGTTGGTTGTTTGCCCTTGAGTGTCCCAGCACTGGAACCTGCAAGCTGTTTGGCCAGTTTTTGGTGCCAAAATGGTGACCTTCAGGAGAGCTCACACCAAAGAATATTCCCTGGGGCCTCTGCCACCAGTGTCCTTGCCCTCACAGTGAGCCACAGCTGACCATGCCTCCCTGTGTGTCCTCCAAGACCCACAGGTAAGTCTCTCCAAGGCGACTATGGAGTCACTGCTTTTCCCTGGGTCCCAGTCTATATGAAACCTTGTGTGCACCCTCAAAGAGTGCAGTCTCTGTTTCTCCCAGTCCTGTGGAGCTCCTGTGTGCAAGCCCCACATGCCTTCAAAGTTAAATGCTCTGGGGACTTCTCCTCTTAATGCCAGACCCTCAGCTGGGAAGCCTGACCTGGGTCTTAGAACTCTCACTCCTGTGGAAGAACCTCTGTGATATAATTATTTTCCAGTTTGTGGGTTGCCCACCTGGTTGGTGTGGGATGTGATTATATCACAAAAGTACCCCTTCTACCATCTCATTGTGGCTTCTTCTTTGTCTTTGGATGTAGAATATCTTTTTATGGTAGATTGTAGTCTTTTTTTTTTTGTCAGGAGTTGTGATTTGGTGTTTTTGTGAGAGGAGGTGAGCTCAAGGCCTTCTACTCCTCCAGCTTGTTTCCTCCCTCTGATGAGCCAGGGTTCCAAAACCTAAGAAATGGGAGCCACAATGATTCTATCACAAACACATTTGTGCACAGATACACACAGGTTAGAAGAGTATTTCATAACAGTCTTCTGTTGTTGTCACTGGAGAGCAATAATGACCCTTTATCACTTAAGAAATTACCTGCAATTACAGATTGAAAGCTAGGAAGAGTCTCATTATTCTATGTGTAAGATCCAGGGAAAGTACATTGAGAAAAGTGATGAAGGGACAGTTAAGGGCTACTGATGGACATTTAGCAAAAAATTATACATATATTTCTATAGGGCCGATAAACTTTCTGGAATTATGCAACAGATATTGTTTCCAAACAATCCACTGGAAACAAAGCAATGGCTATGTTCTAGTTACCCACTCTGTACTTGTTTTTCTAGCCAGTACCTAATATTCTTCCATTTGAGCTGCACACTTTAGCATATCTTGAGTTAGACTTCAGTCTTGCAGTAAATATAAAATATAATAGAGTATTTCTTCTGCTCTTCATTCTCTTTCCTCTCCTCTTCCTCCCTTCTTGCCCCCCAAAACCCTTGTTAAAAAGATGGTGCATTTTAAAGATGGCATCTTAGAATTGAGGCAACTTATTTCCAGTTGTTTGAAGTCCAGGTTGAAGACTAATGTTTCAGTTTAGTTCTCCCCATTTTGTTCACAAAGTGGACTCTGATAATTTGTCCTCTAGGACTGAAAGGAACCTTGATGAGTCTGTGCTCTGACATCCTCTCAGATCCCAGCTCTTAGAGGAACACTTATCAAAGGTGTGTCCTAATAAAGTGCTGGGAGGACTAAGCCTGTCAAAGGCTGTGTGCAGTGCTGGCAGATGCCAAGTTCCAGAAATGTATATTGCGACCTTGAGGACAATACAGTGTAACATCTTATTGTTTCAGGTCTATATAGAAGTATATTGTATATTCGTATAAACATAAATTTCAGAGAAAACCTCCTTTTCTAAGTAAGATACATTGGTATGAATGTATGTGTGTCTGTGTATATATATATGTGTGTGTGTGTGTGTGTGTGTGTGTGTGTATATGTTTATAAATACAAAAAGTAAAATCTACCATCTTATAAGTCAGAATAAAAGAATATTAAGTCACTGTAATATATTAAATAAGTAATTACATCAAGAATAGCCAAGGAATTAGTCCTCTGGAACAACCTGCTTCATAGATTAACATAAGAGCTTATTTGCATATATGCTATAGACACATATATGAAAGAGAGTGTGTGTATGTATGTATATATAGATTATATGTCATATAGTGTTTTAGGAGAATAAACACCATATAGCTAATTCCTGTGGCCAAAGACAATTTCAGTGTTTTTGCAACATTTGACAATCATTTCATCTTTGTAATACCATCTAAATTAGCATTTTTAAGAATCCCACATATTACTTAACAGAAAAGAACTAAGTGGTATCAAAAGAGACTGGAGGCAAATTAAGTTTCCTTTTGTCCAACTTTGTGTCACTTCCTGCCTCCATAAATAGGGAAAGCAAAATATCTGTGCTTCTTATTCATGTACATCTGCCAAACCAATTAACACCTCCTGAATGTTATCTTAATTGCATTTATTAACATAACATTAACATAGCAGAGAGATAACATTCAGAAGGTATTAATTGGTTTGGCAGGCACTCTTGAATGGGAAGCATAGAGTAGGGCTCCTCTCAGTATCTTGTGTGTGTGGTTGTTTTTTCCTTTGGTGGTAGAGAGGAAATGAGATTACACTGAAAGAGAGAAAATATATCTTAACCAAAATTGTAGCCCACATCACAGGGTCACCTGATTCTCCCTTCTGAAAGCTGCAAAGAAGCATCTGCTCTAAGGCCTGTCTGTTTGACAGTTTACCCAGATGCCCTCTCCACCCCATTGTCCCTGTGCAGTTCTGGCTAAGGAGGCCTCTGGGGGTGTGGAAGCATAGACATGCTTCTCACAGATGCACTGAGCTACACACGTAAATTTTTACAGCACCTCAACTACTTTAAAAATAATTCACGTGTTCCTCTAATGAGAATGTAGTAGGGCTCCTACCCTTATAGAATCATAGAGCTATGGAGTACTTTAACTAGATGCATCTATTCATTAACTAATTCAGTAGGCATTATTGAGGACCTATGGTAGCTAGGACTATAAAATGCTGGGGTAGACAGATAAACAAGACTTAATACCCGGCTCAAGATGTGCAGCTGACACAGGAGTTGGCCTTGCAGGCAATGATGGCAGGTGAATGGTTCATTGTAGTCAAATAAAGTCAAATCTTCATTGAGTGAATAAGTTAGTGAAATGTGATCATTGTGGTTACCCTTTCTCTGGTGGTGGTATGGAGTGTGGGGAGGGTGAAGGTGTAGGGATGTGTATAAGAAGGCAAAACTGAAGACAGCAGGTGGCTCTGAAAAGTTAAGATGAGGAGGGACTGAACTAAGACAGAAACACTAGGGATGGAGAGGATGGCATAGATAAGGAAACCTGCATGATCCAAATAGCTGTTAACATTTATTGAGGGTTTTCTCTCTGCCAACCAGCACTCTTACCATTTGACATGAATTTCATTTTCTCAGCAATCGTATGAGGTGGTCCTATTATTATTATACATGTTTTATTTTATTTTTTTAAAAACATTTATTTTATTAAAGCGTGGTTGATTTACAATGTTGTGTTAATTTCTACTGCATAGCAAAGTGATTCAGTTATACATATACATCTACTCCTTTTCAGATTCTTTTCCATTATAGTTATTACAAGATACCAAATATAGTTCCCTGTGCTATATATACCTGTTTTAAAGATGAGCAAGTGGAATGTGGTAAGCTGAGTAATGACCCCTCAAGGCTGTTCACACTCTAATCCACAGGACCTATGCATATGTTAAATTACACAGCAAAAGGGACTTTGCAGATGTAATTAGGTTAAGGATTTTTGCAATGGGGAGATTATTTTGGGTTATCTATGGTGGGCCTGAGGTAATTACAGGTCCTTTATATGAATAGGGCAGAAGTAGAGTCACAGTGAGAAGATAAAAAGAGAGAAGCAGGAGTTCCTATTATGGCTCAGCGGGTTAAGAACCCAACTAGTATCCATAGGATGCGGGCTTAATCCCTGGCCTCACTCAGTGCGTCAAGGATCTGGCATTGCCATGAGCTGCAGTGTAGGTCACAGACGCGTCTTGGATCCTGTATTGCTATGGCTGTGGTGTAGGCTGGCAGCTGCTGTGGCGAAGACCAGTGGCTACAGTTCCGATTCAACCCCTAGCCTGGGAACTTCCGTATGCCACAGGTGCGGCCCTAAAAAAAGGAAAGGAAAAAAAAAATAAAAACAAAAACAAAAAGCAGAAGTCCGAGAAAAGAGAAAATACCATACTGGAGTCTTTGAAGATGAAAGGGCCACAAGCCAAGGAATGTAGAATGTAGGTGGCCTGTAGAGGGGCTTTCCCTGGGCCCTCTGTGTAACGAGAGTCTTTCCAGATACCCACGTTTTCCACTGTCTTTCATTTTCATTCTCTTTGGGAAAGTACCTTGTTTAATTGTACAATATTTTTCTTACTGAAAAACTGTTTCCCTTATTACATTATCATTTCCATGAATGCTGTTCCTGTGTTGTTCACTGTTGACCCAATGTGTAGTACCGTGCCGGACACAAAAAATATACTCAATAATTGCATGTTAAAAGAATGTAGGAAGTGAAGAAGTTCTTACGTTGCTCAAAGCGACTTATTTCTGGGCTGTCAGGGTGTCCTCCAAGGGTCTTGATGTGTTGAAATAACAGACTTATAATCACCTTGTGACAGGCAGGTTCACCTGCCCAGATCTTCGAAGAACCTATTGACTCAGCTGCTAGGGATGCAGTCTGCAAATGGCTTTAAGTATTAGCCACTTCGTGGATTACATCACCTGCAGAAAACTGCCTTGCTTAAGGTTATACCCTTTTGAGATGAGTTTACAGGCCTGGCCATTTCAGTCCAGCATGGGACAACTCTGGCAGGGTAGTTTAGCTCCAGACTTCCTTATAGCATTGGTCAAGGTTGTCATTGGCCAGTCATGCCACGCTTGATTTCTGCCTCGCCCAGTCCTGTTCCCAATTCTTTTCCACAGGTGTTGATTTCAAGGACACTCTTTAATAAACATCCAGCATACTAAACTGTTTTAGAGTCTACTTCTTAGGGACCCAAACCTTAAACAATCACTAAGTATAGAATTATTTTGAACCAGGCACTTATAAATAATTAGAAACAGAATCCAAAATTCAGTGACAATGAATAGAAGATCTTCATATGAAGGAAATCCTATGCATTAATTATCTTTTCACTGAGTTAGGATGACTGCTACTATTAATGACTTTAAAAAAAAATTGACAACTTTATTTTATTTGTATTTAGGACTGCGGGTGTGGCATATGGAAGTTCCCAGGCTAGGGGTTGAGTCGGAGCTGCAGCTGCCAGCCTGCACCACGGCAATGCCAGATCCAATCCGTGTCTGTGACCTATAGCTCTCAGCAATGCCAGATCCGTAACCCACTGAATGAGGCCAGGGATCAAACCCGCGTCCTCATGGATACTTGTCTGGTTTGTTTCTGCTGAGCCACAGCAGGGACTCCTATTAACAACTTATGAGTAGAATCTGTCAGTGTGGTGATACCCCCCAGAAATGTGGTTTGGCAATCACATCAGAGCTTTCTCCTCTCTTGAGTTGTCTCCTTGATCCATCACCCTCATCACTCTTAGTTCAGGCCACCCATTACTTCTCTCTGATCAATTTTCAGTCCATTATTTTGTCTTCCTCCAATTTTTCTCCATGTTGGAGTGGCCATTGTCCCACTTAGTGACTCCCTACCACCTGTAGCATAGAGTCTAACTCCTAAACATGACATCCAAAGCCTTTGCCAATTGAGCTTCTCCCTATTTCCAGACTTATCTCTAACACACTCTAATCAATCTCCCTGCTTCACCATCACCTCTTTTGTTTTGAGCCTGCCAAATTCTCCACACTCTCTATGCCGGTGCATAGGCCCATCATGACCTGGATTATCTTTAGAGCTCTAGCCTTGAATTTTGCCACCACTCCTTTCTAGTTTCAACCATCCTGAGTGATAAGCACCCCATCAATGTGCCTTGTCCTTATTTGTTTCTGGGCATTTATACATGTTGTTTCCCCCATCTGGACTATTTTCCCTTTCTCTGCTCACCTACTTCCCTGGCCTTCTTCTTGCCAGATTGCTTGCTACTGATACTCAGCATTCCCTGATTCCCTGAGGATGAATTTGATGACTCTCCTATTTGCTCTTATGATATCCTTTGCTTTGTCTTTTGATAATAGCTATACCATTCGTAATTGCCTCTAAACTTGATTGTCTCAGCCACTAGACCGAACTCCTTATTCATAGCTGTGAACACAGCAATGAACATAGTGCAAAGCACATAGAAGCTACTTGGGAAATATTTGTTGATGAATGGATGAAGAATTGAGGTTTCATGATGACCTTAAGGCATTTCTGGCCACATTTTAGAGATAAAGAAATTAAGGCAGACTTAGCAAGGTTATATTGCACTCTGACTCCAAATCTAGTGCTACTTACTCTAAATGCCTCAGTCTTTCATTCATTCCATATCATATCATTCTACAACTGTGAATGTAGGTCTACTGTGTGGCTGTGTGTTGGGCTCTATTATAGGTGTTGGGCTGATATGGTCTCTCTTATAGAGCCTACATTCTAGAAGGAAAGATTGACAGTAAACAAGTAACAAAATAATGTTGAATAAAGGTAAGTTCTGTGAAGGAAATATGGTGCAGTGTTATGGTACAGTAGTGATGTGTAGGGGTAGTTCTTTAGCAATGAAGGTCAGGGAATGGCCTCGGAAACGAATGACATTTGAACTGAGATCTGAAAGATAAGGACGGAACCAGTCATGAGACAAGGCAAAGAAGACCCTTCCTGGTAAAGCGAAAAGCATGTGCAAAGTGGGAAAGAACTCAGTGGATTCAAGGATCAGAAAGAAGACCAGAATGTCAAGTGAGGAATGGGGAAAGTGATGAGAAGAGTGTCAGTCTAGATCATGTAGGGCAAGTAGATCCTGACCAAGAGTTTGGATTTTATTCTAAAGGAAATGGGAAGGCAATGAAAGATTTCAAAAGCAGGGACTGGCAGTTACTTAACCCAGACTGCAATCCATTGCAAATCCTAGTGATACAAGAGATTTGGATGAATCGAATTTCAGGAGATAAAATCCCATGTAATTTGGAAAATGTAACCTAGCAGGATTAGAGCTCTTGAAGCAATGTGGACCCGGTAGACATTTTCACTGGGGAGTGACAGGTGCTTTTATAAACCATGGTTGTGATTTCCACCAATGCCTTCATACTAATAAATTCCACACCTCAACTTCCAATTATTTCTTATTTCCAATTACCTGCTGGACAGCTCTTCCGTAATGTCCTGTGATTTATGTCTAAAGGTAGATCTGTTGGCTTGCTCATACTCGATCATGCAGTGCTATCCTCCTTCTTTATTAATGATCCGTTTATTTTCTTAAGTTATAGGCATCCTAGTGACAACACAGTAACAAAAGCCCAGCTGACCACCAAGTCCTAATGTCTTCTGCCACCCAGCTATTTCTCAGATTCAGCTTTGTGGTCCTTGTCTCTCTCAGGTTCTCATCTGCTCTCTCCAGAACTTTTGCAGCCACCTACTAAATATCATTCGTCATCTTTACTCCAGTCCCATTTCTAACTAATTCCAACCTAACCTTGTTTTTTCCCAAATGCCTAGTCTTTTATATTTTATGTCAAATGCAGAAGCAATGCTTTCTTGTTAAGTAGCCAAATCCCAACATCAAATGAAAACCCAATGTGTATCCTTCTAGGCTTTCTTCTATGATTATATACACATAAACACAAATTAGATTATACTATAATTCTGTCTGGTGATTTGCCTTTTTATTTAATAGGCTGTATTTTTCTAAATGAATAAACACACAGCTACGTTATTTTCAGTGATTTTATATTATCTTATTATATGGATGTATTATAATTTACTTAAGTAATTCCTTTTGGAGGTCCCTTGTGGCACAGCATGTTAAGGATCTGGTGTTGCCACTGCAGCAGCTCAGGCCACTGTGGCATGGGTTTGATCCCTGGCCTGGAAACTTTGTTTTGAAAGCAGTTCAAATTATTTTGCCTTCATGAATGATATTATACTGAACATCTTTCTATACTTTTCTACTTGCATCTCTTTTAGTCTCACTTTCTTTGAAAGATTTACTGCAAATAGAACTATTGATTACATATAATTTCTTTTATATTGTAGTTTCACAATGTGTGTTTTTAACTGGAAATTTTTTGGCATGAGGTATGAGACAATGTTTTGAACTTGATTTTTCCTAAAATGGTTGGCCAGCTTTCTAAATATTATTTATAGTTTAATTTAAGATTTTTTTCAATGATTCAAGGCACCAACACTCTATCATCCACTAAGTTCTCATATAACTTTGATTCTATTTCTGGGCTTTCTATTCTGTTCCATTAATCTGACCACCAATTGTAGCAAAAATGCCCTGTTGTTTTGAATCTAATAGCTTGCTAATGGGTTTTAGTATTTGACAGGCCAAGTCCTCCTCTTGGCTCCTTATTTATTTATTTATTTATTTATTTCCTTTTTTGTGTGTTTCAGAGATTTGTTTTTTCCCCACATTATGTTTTTCAAATAAAATTTATCATTATATCAAATTTCAGAAAAAACCACTTACTGAGATCTTGTTTGGTAGTTGTATTAAGTTTATATATTATTTTGGAAGAATTTGTCATCTGCAGAACAATCTTTTTGTACTAAATCTGTTCTTATCATTATTCTGCTTAAAAACCTGTCATAGCTCCCCCTAAAGGGAAAGTCATATTTTTTTGCATGGCATGCAGCGCATTATGTATTTTGACCCTTGCATTCCTTTCCTTATGCTTCAGAGATTTAGAAACATCTTAGATTGTAATACCTCAGAGTTATGGAGTAGTCTTTTGAATCTCAAAATTAAAAGAGTGGGGGAGGTGGGTAGCAGAGGATATATTGGCAGGTTGAAGATGTACTTTGGAAGTCTGTATTTACCTCATTTGCAGTTGTAACTGGAGCCAGGAGCCCCTAAGCTTGATTGCATTTTGGCCTGTAAGTCCATCAGTTCCAACCTACAAGCATTCCAAGAAAATGTACATGATCAAGGCTATCTTTCTTGTAAGTCTTGGGAAAACTGACTTTGCAAAGTTTGGCTCCTGCCTCTTGACACTGAAGAAGAAAATTCTACTAACTGAAAAATAAATAATTTGGCTGCTTTGTGTTTAGCCTGTGGCTTAATCTCTAAACCCTGGCCTCAGTAAAAGTTTCTGTTGGCTCTAACTATCCCTCTTCACCCTTCGTCGTTCCCAGTGTGTTTCCCATTCTCTGCCATGTACAAATCTGGGGGTGGAGATTTGGGTCAGTGATAGTGGGTGAGCAAGAAGGAAATGAAGGAACAGGGAGAAACATTAAGGAAACAAAGTTGGCAGTGTTAAAGCTTGCTGAGACAAGACCTAACGGTCTTCTAAAAATTTACTTTCACTTTTGCTTGTTTTTGTTTTTTTTAGGGCTGCATCTGTGGCATATTGAGGTTCCCAGCTAGGGGTTGAATCAGCTGCAGCTGCTGGCCTACACCAGAGCCACTCAGGATCTGAGCTACGTCTGTGACCTACACCAAAGCTCACAGCAACGCCAGATCCTTAACCCACTGAGGGAGGCCAGGGATGGAACCTGCGTCCTCATGGTTACTAGTTAAATTCATTTCTGCCGAGCCACAACGGAAACTCCTACTTTCATTTTTTTCAATTAAAAAATTTAAAAATGTTTGGCGTTCTCATTGTGGCTCAGCAGTGACAGACCTGACTAGTATCCATGGGGATGCTGGTTTGATCCCTGGCCTTACTTATAGCCATGAGCTGTGGTGTACATAGCAGATGTGGCTCAGATCTGGCATTGCTGTGTCTGTGGCATAGGCCAGCAGCTATAGCCAATTCAATCCCTAGTCTGGGAACATCCATATGCCGCAACTGCAGCCCTAAAAAGCAAAAAAAACAACAACAAAAAAGTAGAAATATTAAAATGTTTTAGCTAATTAAACTTTCAGCTGCTCTTTGAGGCATATTTTAACATCTAGGAATTCAAGTGCAAACACTTGTGAGATGTAGACTATGATTTTTAGACATCTAGCTAGATCCTGGATACTTGCAATGTTCTTGTTTATATAAACTGTGTTAGCTGGAAAATCTTGTAAAAATTCAGTCACAGTATTTGAGAATTGGATTTCATGGTTATCTTGTTAAAGTTGAGATATAAAATCAACTCCCTCATTGCTTTTAGCATTGGGAGAAGGGTCATTGCATGGGGCTTCGAACTCCAGAGCTTTGATTTTGGTCAGTTGTTTCAAGTTTCCCTCCAAACAGTCTTATGGGAGAGATGCTAAAATGGGTACAGTAGATTAGCTTGCATATTTATTTATTTATTTTTATTGCTTTTTGTTTACTAAAGTTGATACTGATACTGGGTAACAAAGTAATGAAAAGATGAACAGAACAAAAACAGGAATAGGAGATGAATGAAATTTATAGACTGGATCATCACTATTAAATAATTGCAAACTTGGTATCCTAGTCCATATAAGTTGCATTTGAATTTCTATAAGACAAAACAATGCCAAAAAGTTTACTGACCTTTATTTCCAGTGTCTGTTGTCTCTGGATGTCCTGCACGTGTTTCTGCAAAGAAGAGAATTCTGCTTCACGATCACTTTTTTTTTTTTTTTGCCTTATCAAGGGTCGCAACTGCGGCATATGGAGGTTCCCAGGCTAGGGATCTAACAGGAGCTGTAGCTGCCGGCCTTTGCCAGAGCCACAGCAACGTGGGATCCTAGCCACGTCTGCAACCTACACCACAGCTCACGGCAACGCCCGATCTTTAACCCACTGAGCAAGGCCAGGGATCCAACCCGCAACCTCATGGTTCCTAGTCGGATTCGTTAACCACTGAGCCACGACGGGAACTCCAAGATCACTTTTAAGATGAGGTTGTAAAGCTTTAAAAACAACTAACAGACATAATTTTGAGAATGATCTTTCAAAAGTCCAGAATATCTGGAATAGTGAAAACATGATTATAACTTGACGATTATTAAACATAACGAGTCAAGGAAGAAATAGAGAGAGCATGTGTAATGAGTTTTTTATCCTTAGGAGATGTTGTATATGCACCACAAGTCTGGTTTCCTCTTTTGCGTGCAGAAGCTTAGTCATATAAGCAACAGTAATGAAAACAAAAACAAACAAACAAAAAAACCCACAAAAAACAAGTAACCAAGCCAACTGGCTCTCCCAAGATCCTGAATTATAGAGCTGAGAGTTCAAGGACATTGACTGTCCATACAGCCCTGCAGGGTGTTGAACTGAGCTCCATTTGAGGTCACAGCAGGGTGGCAGAGGACAGAGGTAATGAGATGTCTGGGCAGTTGAGTAGCTCATCAGCTGCTCATCTGAGAGATCCTGGTGCCTGGATGAGGCAGATGAAACTCACTGATTCAACTTGAAGCAGGAAGAATAGCGACTGAAGAAGGAGACCAAAGAATAACTCAGGATGGTGTGAGACACCTGAGATAAAAAGCAGTCTTTACAGAGGGCATTATTTAACCAGGGTTCGGGGTTAGAAATGCACATTTATCTGCCACTGGTCCACTTATTTGAAGGAAATTGCTAGCAGAAATTGGAAGAGAATCTCATGTAGTAGAACCAGCACATGCCTGGACACATTCATAAGTTAGGTCCTTTGCATAGGGAAGATGCCAAGTTATCAACATAATAGAACCCATATTCAGGTTTTTTTCTTTTCATTAATAAAAGAACATTTCAGATATACACAGAGGGGAGTTCCCATTGCGGCTCAGCAGAAACAAACCCCACTAGTATCCATGAGGCTGTGGGTTCCATCCCTGGCCTCGCTCAGTGGATTAGGGATCCAGCATTGCTGTGAGCTGTGGTATAGTCCAGCAGCTGTGGCTCCAATTTGACCTCTAGCCTGGGAACTTTCATATGCTACAGGTATGGCCCTACAAAGATAAAATATATATATTTACACACACACACACACAGAGGTAAAGAAGAAAAATATACTGACCCTCCTATACACATTGCCCATCTCATATTAATTATCAGTTATAGCTATCTTGGAGAAAATTCTTTTTGATGGAGGAAGTTGGCATGAGAAGAGATCTGGAAACACATTCTGAAGAGGGGAGAGCAAAAGGCCCACGTTGACAGCGGGGCTCCCTGAATACCCCCGGTGTGACATTATTACAGCATTATGTGTTACTTACTAAATGAAAGGTGTTAGCTCTGTGAATAATCAGGTAATCAAAAAGTAGTTACTGCTTTGACTTTTTATTACAGGTTCTTCAGCCACTTACATTAAAAATTTTTTAATATATCATTATTTTAAACACACATCATTATTTTAATTATATCCAATTAAATATACCTGCATCTCCTCAGCATGCATCATTATGTACTTTACTAAAAAGCATTTTGAATCAAATTACGTACTGGTGTTCTTTATTATAATTTACATGCACATATCTGAAGCGGATTTATGCATTTTGGAGCTTAATTATCAAGAAATTTGTTTAGATTTTCAGTAAATGTGAAACTTAAACTTCATTTCACTTTGGTATTTATAATTTGATAGTATTATATTATTGTCCTGTAAGACACCGTTTTGGTTTTTTATCTAAGGAGAGTGTGGGTACATGAAGAGAAGTCATAACAGTTGCCAGAACCATTTGTACCCAATCCTTATATTTTTTTCATCTCTTTTGGTTCTCCCCGAAACGCACTCTTTTTGGATTCTGCCAAGTAGTGGACTGAAAGATTCCTCTTGACTTAATGTTGCTAGGATATAGGAGTATAAGAAAATATAGCCTCGAGTGATTGCTTTTAGCTCCTGTTGAGAAATCTAAGCTCTTTTTACCCAGTACTGTGTTACTTTTTGTGTCTCCTTTTGCATCACTCAGAGCTAGGCATAAGAAAGTCTTAGTGCTGGTGCTGGACATGTGATAGAATTGTGCAAAGATCCTTAAACTAGAATTCAGCATGTTGTTCTTATATTCTAGCCAGCTCTCTGCCATCAACTACAGCCCACCCCCTGGCTGTTTGAAATAAACTCACAGAGAAAGTCTTGATCTCTAGAGGTATTGGGGGCGACCACTTGGTCCAGTTTGATGCTGATGTCTCGACATGCTCCTGTAGTCTAGATTCCAGATCTTGAATCCTTCCCTTTCCTCAACCCTTATCCCCTGGTTTGGGCTTATTTCCTTACTTCCTCCAGTATGTGGTAAGAAAAAAAAAAAGCTTTCCTATCTGATTTCTGGATTAACTCATATCTCAAACCCTGGCATCTCTTGTTTTCTCAAAGGAGGCTTCCTGTTCTCAGAGCAGCTCTGCCCTGATTCCTACCTTCCTCCTTTAAATGGAGGTTAGATGTTCGAGGCTGGACTACTCTGGGACCAGAATGTCAGTTACATTCTCTTATCTCAGTGTCATCCCAAAGGAGGGATTTGGGACTAGGTCATCTTTAATGGTCCTTTCATTGTTGACATTCTATTTTCTTTGTGATTTTGCCCTGTTTTTTTTTTTTTAACATTACGCAATTATATGTGCCCATTGTCTCACTGTAAAAGTTTTACACAGTACACAAGTATATAGAAAATGGCTGTAGAGTCCCTGTAACTTCACTGCCCCTCCCACCCACTCCCTTTTATAGCCAAAGATAACTACCCCCATTAACATTCCTTGATTAATCTGTCTAATAAAACTTTTGTCATACAAAGTTGCTTCTCTGTGGCCTTTTAGCAGCTATGATTTGTACATTCTATTTTGGATGCTGTTAGTCATTCAAGAGGCTGTGCTTGTGAGAAATGGTGTGGGTGATCTAAAAGACAAGTTTTCAGCAGAAGACTTGAAATATGAACAATGAAGTGTTCTCCTTTCCAGTGACAAGGAGGAAAGAGATGGTAGTGAGAAGAGCAGAGAGGGGGGAAAACAATGTTCTCTGCCATCCTACAGGTTTCAGTGGGTAAAAAACTAGTCATTCAGAGATTTTCTTTCTTTCTTCATGGTATACCATGAAACTTATGTGATGAATGGTATTTTTTGGATTAAGTTTTGCGATTCCAATGACTGAGTTTTCTGTTGGCTAGAGTTATTGAGAACATAGAATGGGGGTAAAATTCTATGTAAATAGGTATTTCTCTTTAAAATGCTATCGAGATGGGAGTTCCTCTTGTGGCTGATCGGTAGCGAACCCACTAATAACCATGAGGATGCAAATTTGATCCCTGGGCTCGCTTAGTGGGTTAAGGGTCCTGTGTTGCCTTGAGCTGCGGTGTAGATTGCAGATGTGGCTTGGCTCTGGCATTGCTGTGGCTATGGCATAGGATAGAAGCTGTAGCTCTGATTCAACCCCTACCCTGGGAACTTCCATATGCTGCAGGTATGGCCCTAAAAAGCAAAAAAAAAAAAAAAAAGGTATTAAAAGAATAAAACACGATAGTTTTTAATAGCAAATTATTGTGTTAACAACAGAGTACTTTAGAGCAAAATTTAAAATAATAGGAATACATTGGTATGTTCTGGTTCCCTTGTTAATATAGCATTACCTATTATCAATCGCTAATTATTTGAACAATGGTACTGTTATAAAAAACAGTTTTTACCTTACCCTGAATCAGACCCTTCTAGAGTGAATATAGTTCCAAGGCTTTTTAGAAAGGGATCCTAATGGCATATGCAGCCATTATATTGTTAATCTTTTCCCTTATACTGTTAATCTTTTCATGTTAATGGATGGTACTTAGAACTCATTCTATATAATGCATATGAGAATGAATCCCAGTTTTAGTTTCAGTTTATTTTTCTTTTCTTTTGCTTTTTTTTAGGACCTCAGCTGTGGCATATGGAAGTTTCCAGGCTGGGGGTTGAATCAAAAGTGCAGTTGCCAGCCTACACCACAGCCACAGCAATGCAGGCTCCGAGCCTCATCTGTGACCTACACCACAGTTCACAGCAACACTGGATCCTTAACCCACTGAGAGAGGCCAGAGATCAAAAGCTGCATCGTCATGGATACTAGTCGTGTTCATTACCACTGAGCCAGAAGTGGATCCGTTTATTTGCTTCTTTGCCCCCATGCAAAATTAGAGAGGGAAAAAAGACAATTCCTGTATGTTTTAACCATCAACTTCAGTAATGTTTTTCCCAAGCAGGACAATTTAACACATTTTTTTCTTTCATTAAAAAAAAATCAATTACATCATGCCAAAATACTAAAGAGTATCTATTACTGAAAGCAGACAGTTTTGCACCTCAAATTCTATACTCAACCAAAATTTGTTCCAATGAAAGGACAAAATAAAGACATTTTTACCTACTACCACAGACTCTCTTTCAAAGTAACCCTTAGAGTTCCCTTTGTGGCTCAGCGGGTTAAGAACCTGGCTAGTAGACTTGCTCACTGGGTTAAGAATCTGGCGTTGACACAAGCTGCAGTGTATGTGGCAGACGCAGCTGGAATCCCATGTTGCTGTGGTATAGGCCAGCAGCTGCAGCTCCCATTTGATCCCTAGCCCAGGAACTTCCATATGCCACAGGTGGTGTGGCCCTAAAAAGCCCCCCCCAAAAGGAACGTAATCCTCAAAATATATCTATGTAAAATAACAAAAAAAACAAAATGAATACAGCAATGAAAAAGATTTGAGCAAAAAAACCAGTAAAGTTCTAGCCAAGTCTATTTGCCCAAACTATTGACACATAATATAGATATAATTGTTAATAATATGGCACTGAAACCCCAGCCTGTAAGTAGTAGATGTGTGTGTACATGAATCAGAGAATAGAAAACAAAGTTGGGCCAGAATTGAAGGTGTCCTAAAAGTCGCACCTTGACCAGGAAGACGACAGAGATACTGATTATTTCTATACATTAAGATATACACATTTAAATGTGAATATTAAAATGTCAAGGCAATTCCTAAGAATAATAGAATACATATTTTTTAAACATTTAAGAAAGAAGGAAAAATATGGAACAACTAGATTAATTTTTTAAAAAGGCAGAGAACAAAAAAGAAACAATGCAAAAGAATGATAAATAGCAAACATAAAAATAGGTTGTTATTGATGCAGGAGATAGATGGGTCTCAGGCTGAGCAACTGAAATCCATTCCCTGTGGACAGATATGTCAAGATAAAGATTATGGCAGGTGCAAGGAGGAGCTGAGTCTTGCCTGGATAAAAGATAAAGAGACCACATATCTCTCATTCTTGAGGTCATGGAGATCTCCAGAAATACACGTGCGGAAAGGTTCCTCAGAGGTCAGAGTAGGGAGGGCTGCCAGAGCATAATACATCCTGTCAACTTCCCAGAAACCCTTGCACTAGAATCCATCTTGGCTGAAAGATGCTGCATGTACACACAGGGGAGGTTTCTGAGTCAGGACAAATATGGACTCAAGGCCAGACAAAGCAAGATGATTGGCCAGAGGAAGCCCAGAAGGACTGACCTCATATGAGTGACTTAAACCACCTCCAAAGCAACATGTCACACTTTCTCTCTTGCTCTTTCTCTGTCTGTCTTTCTCTCTCAGCATCTCCTACCCGTGCCCCAGGGAACCAGCTCATGCTTTTTCTGCATCTATCTTCTCTGGTAATAAATACCTTATTTATCTCACTACTTTCAGTCTCTTTGTCAAACTTTTTCTCCAAAGGGACATGGATTGGTGACCTTTGAGGTCTAGTGGTTAGGGTTTGGCACTATCACCTCACAGCCACCTGAGAACAGTTAGAAGTCAGTCAAACATATAAGTGGTCACATTAAATGTTACTTAATGTGATTTAATGGTTTAAATTCTCCTTTACAATACAGACTTCCAGTCTAGATAAAGAAAAAAAAAACTTTGTGTTGTTAAAACATGTGACATCCCCAAAGAAAAATGATACAAAAAGTTGGACAGGAGTATGCAATAACTATGAAATTGTAAGCAGGACAAAGTTGTAAAATATACAGCAAAGCAAAGGAAAAAAAGAGAATAAATGAAAATACAAAGAGAAATGGTTAACTCACAATCATAGTGGGAGAGTTTAATACAACTTGTTCAAAAATGAATAAATTCAAGAGACAGAATTTTAAAACACATTTAATAATCCTGTTATAACATATATGATACATATTTTAAATATTTACAAACTTCATCAAATAGAGAATTTATATTATTTTTGAACATCCGTGGAACAGTTACAAAATTTTTCCATGTATTAGTCTACTAGGAAAACTTGCATAAATTCCAAAGGGCAAAAGTCATACTTCATATTCTCTGAACAAAATACATTAAAATTAAATATTAACAACAAAAGGAGAATCCTCTTAAAAACCATTAAAAAAAGATACATTCTTTTAAGTAACTCTTGGCTTAAAGAGGAAATAAAGACTGAAACTATTAGACATTTACACATACAAAAATGAAAGCTCAACCAATCAACATTTGTTGACTGTTACACTTAGAAGAAATTTTATAGCCTTAATTCACTTATTAGAAAATAAAAGAAGATTAAAAAACTCAGCAATTGAGAAAAAGCTGCAGTAAAGTAAATAAGAATGTACAAGAATGGAGATAATTAATTATGTAGAAACAGAAAAAATAAAGTACACACACACACACACACACACACACACAGACCACTTTTGACCAATGTGCTGTATGAATATAAATATAGAACTCTAAGTAAAATATTATCAAATTGAATTCATTACCAAGTGGTAAATTAATCCCAGGAATGCAGTATTGTTTGAACACTAGGAAATCTATTAATGATTTTAGTACATTAAAAAGTTAGAGGAAAAGCCATTGGTCCATCCCAATAGTGCTAAAAACATATATGTCAGCACCTATTTAATTTAAAATAATCAAAACAAAATGGCTTCTAGGCTAGTCAGAAAAGGAAACTTTATAAACTTGGTAGAGGGTATCTACCAGAAATCTAGTAAATACAATTTTTTTTTTTGATATAATAGAGCATATGACTGAAAGCAGGAACAAGACAGGAAGGCTCATTATCACTACCCCTACTCAAAATTATAATGAAGATCCTACCTGAAGCTTTTAGATAAGAATAAGAAATAAGAAGAAATGAGTATCAGAGTTCCAGTCGTGGTGCAGCGGAAATGAATCCGACTAGGAACCGTGAGGTTGCGGGTTCAATCCTTGGCATCACTCAGTGGGTTAACGATCCGGCGTTGCTGTGAGCTGTGGTGTAAGTTGCAGATGTGGCTTGGATCCCACGTTGCTGTGACTGTGGCTTAGGCCCGCAGCTACAGCTCCAATTAGACCCCTAGCCTGGGAACCTCCATATGCTTCAGGTGTGGCCCTAAACAGATTAAAAAAAAAAAAAAGGAAGTGAGTATGATTTGGGGAAGGAAAAGACAAACTTTCACTATACTATATAATATGCTCACAAAATCCAAAAGAATCAACTGAAAAACATTAGAACTCTTAATAGTGTTTAGTAACTATTACAGTGTCAATTTATAACAACGAAAGCTTATCTGGATCTCCATTTAAGTAATTAGAAAACGTCATAGGAGTTCCCTTTGTGGATCAGCAGGTTAAGGACCCGGTTGTATCCCTGTGAGGATGTGGTTTTGATCCCTGGCCTCACTGAGTGGGTTAAGGATCCGACACTGTTGCAAGCTGTGGAGTAGGTTGTAGATTTGGGTCGGATCTGATGTTGCTGTGGCTGTGACATGGGCCAGCAGTTGTAGCTCCTATTCAGCCCCTCGCCTGGGAACTTCCTTTTGCTGCAGGTGCGACCCTAGAAAGCAAAAAATAAAAACTAAAAAAAAAAATTAATGTTTTGGAGTTCCCATCATGGCGCAGCGGAGACAAATCTGACTAGGAACCATGAGGTTGCGCGTTTGATCCCTGGCATTGCTCAATGGGTTAAGGATCCGGCGTTGCCGTGAGCTGTGGTGTAGGTCGCAGACGCGGCTCGGATCTGGTGTTGCTGTGGCTCTGGCGTAGACTGGCAGCAACATCTCTGATTAGACCCCTAGCCTGGGAACCACCACATGCCGCAGGTGAGGCCCTAAGAAGACAAAAAAATTAGGAATAAAAAATAAAAAAAATTAATGTTTATCTCTTTGATTTGTAGCAAGAGCTTTAAAAGAAAGAGAAAATGTGAAATATTAGCTGTGAAGATTTTGAAGAAAAAAAAAAAAAGGAGGACTTGTTCTACCAGATATCGAAACATGACCTGCAGCCAAAATAGTTGAAATGGTGATGAAATGATAGGAGAAGAGATTGATGGTAAAACTGCAATAGACATTAGAGAGTCCTAAGCACATGTGGGTATTTACTATACAGAAAAGTTCACATGTAAGATTAGAGAGAGAAAAAAAAAAAGATTAGAGAGAAAAGTGTAGACTATTTAATAAATGGAAGTGTAAATTGGTAGTTATTTTGCAGGGCCAATTGAAATTAAAACCAGACATTACTTTCAATTCAGCATTTCCACGATGTATACAAAATAGTACACACAGGAATGTTTATGGCATTATTGACTATAATAGTCTCAAACTAGAAATGACCTAAATGTCCATCAATAGAAAAATCCATAGTATTTTTTTTTAATGCCTACACCTATCTTTTGTCTTTTTAGGGCCGCACCCACGGCATATGGAAGTTCCCAGGCTAGGGGTTGAATCAGAGCTGTGATGTCAGATCCTAGCCACTTCTGTGACCTGTACCACAGCTCACAGCAATGCCAGATCCTTAACCCACTGAGCAAGGCCAGGGATTGAGCCTGCATCCTCATGGATACTAATCAGGTTCTTAACCTACTGAGCCGCAATGGGAACTCCAAATCCATTTATGGATCATCCATATTTGAATGCTGAGTGGTGATTAAAAAGAATGAAGTCGAATTCTGTCTTCTAGCTTGAGAAAATCTTTCACACATACTGTTGAAAAAAATAAGTGTATGTACATATAAGTATATATATTTAGTTATACTTACATATAATACTTAAATATTTATATACTTATAGATAACTGAAACAATAACTCATAGCAAAAGAACTGGAAAGATACACACTAAACTGTAGAGATAATCCATCTGGAGATGGGGGAAGGAAGATTATAGGGGATGGAAGGTGCACTTTGCTGATATTTATATAAACTTGTAGATAAGTTGAAATGTATTATTTATCGTATTCCTGGTATTTTAAAAACTTCTATCTCCTTTCAAACTTGAAATTTTTAGAAAAGTCATGACTTCACTAGTTTATATTTGTTACATTTTTGTAGATGACATACTGTTACAAAAAAGGACTGGAGTATTTTTATTGTGTTATGCTCATTATTTTTTCACTTGATCATCTACATCAGTAGCTAGTATGCTCATAGAACGCTGGCTCCTTGGGTGGTGCCTGGGAGGTGACACGCTCTTGGAAGTGAGACCACTTTGCCCCATGACAAAGCATCTTGCCCTGATGCTTTTGTGAACCTCCCTTCATCTGCTGAACAGAAATTTCTTTGCACTGAAGGTCAGCCCAATACTGTTTTGTTTGTGGCAGGGGTAGAATACACCCTGAATTCCACATACAGAGACTTACATCTCTTTGCCCTTCTGTGTTTGCAGGATCTGTCATTCAGAGAAGGAAGTCAGATCGTCGGAAATAACTTGCTCCACAACTGGCCACAGTGGTTATCAATGCTTTGTACTATCCATGCTTTTGTACTTTGTACTGCTGGGACAGTAACAAATTTAAACTGACCAATATAAATTCTCAAACCAATTTCTTTCTTTTCTTTTTTGTCTTTTTGCCTTTTATCTAGAGCCACACCCGCGGCATATGGAGGTTCCCAGGCTAGGGGTCTAAAAGGAGCTATAGCCGCCGGCCTTCACCACAGCCACAGCAATGCGAGATCCGAGCCGCGTCTGCAACCTACACCACAGCTCACGGCAACACCCGATCTTTAACCCACTGAGCAAGGCCAGGGATCGAACCCGCAACTTCATGGTTCTTAGTCGGATTCGTTAACCACTGAGCCATGAAGAGAACTCCGGAAACCAATTTCTCTATTTTGTTCTCCTCTCTTAAAAGATAGGCATTTTAAAGTGCCTGCTTCCTATAAATACATTACATCCATTTGTACACAGGTCTTTTTTTTTTTTTTTTTTTTTTTTTTTTTCC
>PVHT021183634.1:39140150-39181477 GCA_004024745.2 Catagonus wagneri | reverse complement strand
CAGGGATTGAACCGGCAACCTCATGGTTCTTAGTCGGATTCGTTAACCACTGAGCCACAAAGGGAACTCCCTTTCTTTTTTTTTTAATGGCCATACCTATGGCTTATGAAAGTTCCCCTGGCCAAGGATTGAGTCCAAGCCGCAGGTTACAGCAATGCCAGATCCTTTAACCCATTGCACCAGCCTGGGGATCAAACTCGAGGCTCTGCAGTGACCCAAGCTGCTACAGTTGGATTCTTAACCCACTGCACCACCGTGGGAACTCCGTCCACAAATCTTAAACCCAACAGTAATTCAGATTTTTCCATATGAATACACGAAATTTAAAAAAAAACAAAAAAAAAACCTTCTGCCATTCCCGTCCTTTAGGAGAACACCCCTGTGTTAGAGCAGAGAGGTGTAGAAGAAAGGGGACTGAACTGGGAACCAGAAAACTTGTGTTTGAAGCCTGCTTTCTAGGACCTTTTGCAAATCGTGTAACTTCTCTTAGGCCTCCCTTTGTGTCATCTCTAAAATGGGGAGATTGAGGAGAACAGGCAGAAACTGGGTACTAAGGGAGACAGAGAGAGGAATATAGGCTTGAAGGAGAAAGGGCTTTGGAAGGTATAGAGCAAAAGACCAGTCTGAGACTATGACTTTATACAAGCCCATTGCTCTCCTTACACACACACACACACACACACACACACATCTATGTGCATGCTTTGGATTTCTATTCTCTCTCATTTTTTAAAATATTATAGTAGATTTACAAAATTCTGTCAGTTTCTGCTGTACAGCAAAGTGACCCAGTCGTACATATATAAACATTGTTTTCTCACATTACCTTCCATCGTGTTCCATCCCAAGTGATTGGATATAGTTTCCTGTGCTATATAGCAGACCTCATTGCTTGTCTATTCTCTTTCATTTATGTTCCCTTTAAAGTAGGCATTTGAATCCCTCCTAACACATTTGTCTCTGTTTTCTGTCGCATGTACCCATTGATCTCACTAGCACCCGAGGCCTTGAATTTATTCCTACCTTTCTGACAGCACCTGTTTTCTCCCAGAGGTGCATTTAGCTTAGTGTCGAAAGCACAGTGTGTTCCCCTTTTGTTAACTTAACCTTTGTGTTGTTTTTAAAAAATCAGATTTGAGAGAGCAGGAACCCTAGAAAGCCTGTGATATGTAAATATTTAGCCAGGCAGGTAGGGATGGTAAGCATTTTCTCTCTTAACACAAAACATGATCTTATTTGCTAAAGCTGTAATCTTGTTTGATAATCCATCAGTTTATTATCAACTCTGTGGTGAGACAAAATGCCACAGGGAATAATCAAGAACCTTCACCTGATACTACAGGGTTGGTTACAGTGACTGGAGGAGGGAGAATCTTCTGGAGGGGATTATGTTAAACATAGCCTTTTTATTTACAGTTGATTTCCTCCAAGCACTTTAACCATTCTGCTCCCTGCCTAGGTAAGTAGGTCATCTGAAAACCTTTAAAGAAGAAACCTTTGAGGGTGTAAAACAACTAAACCCGCCTCTTTACCAGGTCCCATTAGTCATTGTTTCATACTCCACGCATTTGTGAATCAAAGGAAAAAAAAGAGATTTGTAGGTGCTCAGTGAGAAGACAGTATTTAAAAAAACAAACAAACCAGAACCAGAAAGGTCCAGTTTGATAACAGAACAGAAAGTTCTTCCATACCGCCGGTAACATCAGAATCCCAGCTCAGAATGTTAAGTCAGTAAACCAGATTCCTAAACTGAAATTTTAATATGACATTGATCTGTAGGCCTCTCAAGGATGTAATCTGTGGTTTCTGAACCAGGGGCAACACCCCTGTGGGGTATGTATCCTCAGAGACCCTCAGGGCCAGCTCAGTTGGAATGCGCAATTCCAAGGGGCAGAAATATTACCGGGGAATGGTTCTCTGAGAGTTCTGGAAAAAAGGCAGTGTGACTTGTGGTCCCTGGTGGGAGGCAGAGAAGCATTTCTTTCCAAAGCTCATCTTTGCCTACCCCACTCTTCTCTGCCTTAAACTTATCACCTCAGGATTATGTACCATGTAGGAAAAAATCCATGAAAATCCACTCCGCAAGTCAAAGGCCTGTGGGGTTACTTGATTTCTGGCTACTGAAAACAGAGGCGGTGTGGTTCCACAGCCCTCTATTAGAATGTATTCTCATATGTTATCTCACGCAAGCCTTTCCTGAGACAAGCAGATGAGGAAATTGAGTTTCAAAGAATTTAAGTGTCTTGCCTAAGTTTGCACAATTGGTGGTTTCTTACCGTCTTTTGTTCCTTTCCTATCTTCTTTTTGTCCTTTTCTTTTTCTTTGGAAGACATTCTCTTAAGAATGTAGACCCTGGAGCCAGATAGGTGGTTTTAAATCCCTGGCTCTGCATGACCTTGGGCAGGTTACTTATCTTGGTATGCTTTGGTCCTCACCAGTAAAATGAGGATAACAGTACTATTTGCTTCTTATGATTATTGGGAGGATAAGGCTGGTTGAGACAAGTGTAACATTTAGCATAGTGTCTGGCACGTAGCAAACATTCAGTACGGTTTAGTTATTATTGCTACTGCTATTGCCGTTTCCTTCCACTCCCCTCTTTGTCCTTTCATCAAACATTAATTGAATATCTTCTCTCTGATGGGCATTGTGCTAAGCTGGGGAAATGAGTAAGAGGGCTTCCCTTTTCCATGAGACTGGCTGTTTACTAGGAGACAGGCCATCAGAGAACTGTGGCGGATGGCCACATAATGGAGGTATGTTAGGCCTCTGCGTAACCACAGGTCAGCTGGGAGGTGCCCATGGTTAGCTGGAAAGGCCTCGTGGAGGAGAAGACCTGGCATTTGAGTTGAACACTGGAGTTGAAGAGGTGTCCGTGAGGACAGTAGTCAGGGACTGTGTCTTCCAGGCTGAGGGGCCAGTGTGAAAGATTACAGCAGGGCTTGGGAAGGAGAAGCTGGAAGGGGGAGCTAGGGCTGCCATAACCAGATATCACAAGACGGGGTGGCTTAAAAAAACAGAAACTAATGTTGTTCTTACAGTTCTGGAGGCTAGAAGTCCAGGTGTCAGCAGGTTTGGTTTCTTCTGAAGTGCCTCTCCTTGGCTTGACAGCTGCCTTCTTGCTATGTCTTTACGTGGTCTTTTTTCCATATTCCGATCTCTTCTTCTTCGAAGGATACTAGTCATGTTGGATTAGGGCCCAGTCGTAGGACCTCATTTAACTTAATAACCTCTTTTAAAGCCCTATCTCCAAATATAGTCACATTCTCAGGGACTGGGGGTTAGGGTTTCCACGTAGGAATTTTTGGGGGGATACACTTGAGCCCATAATGGAAGGTCTCTGGAAGTATGGCTGGAGTCAGGTGTGTGTGGATGGGTGTGAGGATACACAGCCAGAATGCCAGGCAGTGCCCAGATCTTGAAAGGCTTGACTTCTGATTAGGCTCAGGAGGATGTCAATGGGCAGAAGGGGGCACAGCCACCACATTTGGGCACCCCTGGCCTCCTCAGGCTGCGGTGTGGAAGGCAGACTTTCTGGGAGGAAGCCACACTGTGATATGTCAGAGGAGACACTAGTTTGTTTTCGTTTTTATTTTGTTTTGTTTTGCTTTGCTTTTTAGGGCCGCACCTGTGGCACATAGAGGTTTCCAAGCTAGGGGTCGAATCGGAGCTGTAGCTGCCAGCCTACACCACAGCTCGCAGCAATGCCGGATCCTTAACCCGCTGAACAAGGCCAGGAAACGAACCTGCGTCCTCATGGATGCTGGTCGGATTCGTTAACCGCTGAGTCACAACGGGAACTCCAGAGGAGACATTAGTTTGAATTCCAGTTCTCTTTCACCACAGCCCCAAGGCGCGTGTAGGGGGTACAGGGTGACAGTGATTCCCCAGCATCTAGAGGCTCCCTGAGAATGGAGATGTGTGGGTGCAGGGGGACAAGGGGGTGGGAAAGATGGAGGCAGCAGCCGTGGGAACAGCCCCTTTTGCTGTGTCAGCCTCATTTGGGGTTTGCCAGGCACACATAAGTGAAGTGGCTAGGGGTTTCCTTTTCACCCACAAGGCCCCTCAAGTGTTCTTAACATGATCACATATCTTACTACTGTATTTTGTAAATGAAAGAACAGCCTCCCTTTCATCCTCCTGCTAGGTAGATGCGCACAGCAGCTTGTTGCTTGTTGACAGGCACAGAATGAGATAATTACTCCTCTGCATTTTTAGACTCCTGCTCAAAAGCACGCACTTCAGTGCAGAAAGAGGGTGCTGTCTTTTGTGTAGTTCCCATGGGGTTGAGAGGCCTGAAACAGCGGCATCCTGCTCTGGTTTTCCTTGTTTCCGGAGGAGCTACTTGGGCACCATCAGTTCATCTCTCTGAGACTTGGGCTTCTCGTTTGTAAAATGGGATAATAAGGAAAGTGGTGAAGATTCTATGAGGAAAAAACAGAAATTTCAGAGTTCCCATTGTGGCTCAGTGGGTTAAGAACCTGGCATAGTGTCCGTGAATATACGGGTTCGATCCCTGGCCTCGCTCAGTGGGTTAAAGATCTGGCATTGCCATGAACTGTGGTGTAGGTTGCAGACATGGCTAGGATCTGGCGTGGCTGTGGCATAGGCCGGCAGCTGCAGCTCCGATTGGACCTCTAGCCTGGGAACTTCTATATGCCATGGGTATGGCCTTAAAAAGAAAAAAAAAGTCATCATTTGTTTCTTCTAATCCCAGCTCTGAACTTGTGTCAGGGCCTTGGGCAAAGCAATGGCTAACCCGGCTTTTACTACCCTGCTTTGTAAAGTGGGAAGTGGTCTCTCTCCCTCCACGCCTCTTCCCTTCTCTCCTCTCTCCTTCAGTTCCTCTCCTTTCAGACGTAAAGATTAATTGGATGGGTCCTTGCTGTCTGCCAGGAAGACAGAAAGTGTGAAGCATCATCTGGATGGGTTTAGTAAGCACTAGATTCTCCTTCCTCTGCTTTTGACAAACAGAGTGACAGCACATCGCTGTGTTTAAACAAGTTAATGTGTATGTTCTTTGACATAAGGAAGAGCTCTAATCATGAAATACAGCTTGCATGTCATTTGGTTCTGAGATTTTATTGAGTACTACTAATCTTGACATATTTTGGTTGGCACCACGTTCTTGGTGTAGTGGGTTAGCGTTGAATAGTTTGCAGACTTTGTGAAACAAAATCCTCATTTAATGGTTTAGTTTGGCTACATTTTGAAAATACACAAAAACATAACACACTACTATTTTATAGGGATTTTTTTTTTCCACCTTGTGGCTTTGGTTTGATTTTGGGGTGGTTTTTTTTTTCCCCCTTTTTCCTCAGTGCCCTTTCCTTTTTCTTTTCTCTCTGTCTGTGTTTCTCTGTCTTTCTGTTTCTCTCTTTTCATGTTCCAACTGCAGAAACCTGCAAAGAAAGCTCCAAAGAAAGACAAGCTTGTGAACTAACTGAACTGCAAGCAGAAGAATCCTCTTTGTACTGCTCGATGTCAAGAATGTGTTTACACCCTGGCCTAACCCTCTGAACTTTTGCATGTCGAGTTCGGGGATTCAGAACATCTGAAGGCCACCATGCACTGGAGTGACAGGTCTGAACCTCCCCAGTAGAAGCACCTGGACTAAATGTGCCATAAGACTTCAGTCAACACAAACCCCCAAAGTCACTGAACTCCAGGCGGGAAAAGTCAACAGGCCTCTGGCGTGTCCTCTTCCTCTGCTTCCTGATCCCCTGCACCTCCAGTTCCTAACCCAGGGATAGTATTTAGAAAGCAGGGCAGGTCTCAGGCAGCCCTCTCAATTCCTTTGGCCAGAGCCTTTCTGTGTACATTTTGCTATCTCTTTGTGACGTAAACAGGGGCACTCAGTGTTGGCAGGGGATGTTCTTTCTGCTTTAATTATGCCAGGCATAATTATAGTTCCAGGGTCTGGAAGTAGCATAGAGTTCTTTGGAGAACTTCACAGGGATTTTTCTGTTATGACATAGTTTATCTTGAGGGGAAAAAAAAATAAGGCAAAAGTCATTTCCAAAGGGGAAATAATAACACGATTCATGCCAGCGTTCCATTCCATATTGAGTAGATCACAAAATCAGAGTAGACTTTTTTTTTGGGGGGGGGGTCTCTAAGTGTTGAACTCATAGAATGGTGGGAAAAATCTGGATAAATACTGATGAATGGATGTGGATGGAGAAGGATATAAAAATAAATGTTTTTACTTAGGAAATCAATAATGAAGCACCCAGCTGTATCTGAGTGAATTTGTTAGTACGCTGGGCCCTGGGGATATGGAAAAAGATCTCACCATAATAATAGTAATCCTGCCTGAACCTGAGTCATAAAATTCCTTCTTGCCCCCAGATGTTCAGTTAGAGGGCACTTCGTTGCTCTGCTGATGTAGCGAGAAATCGCAGAACTGCCAGGGTAATGGAGAGAACAGTGACAGAGGGGGAGAGCTAGGGCTGTCTCTCTGTTATGAAATGTGTTTTTATAGGTAATTCTGATGTACGGTAGCTATTAAATAGAGCAACTGAAAGATGTTTTATTTTAGATTAGTGCTAGAGTGATATTTTCCCCCTGGCACTAATAATCCGGCAGCTTTCACAAGCCCATTTCGCCTCCCAGTTCCTCTTAAGCACTGTCTATTCTGGCATCAAGGTGAGCCCTTGAATCAAAATTTCTGCCTTACAAAAGGAGAGAATCACCTTTACCACCTGTGCTTGTGATATTTAGGAAAGAGGGATAGTATGCTTTTTTTTTTTAAGAGCGGTAAGATATTATTCAGTTCTGCCGCTGCAGTTTAGACATAGGGATGTGTGTGTGTGTGTGTGTGCGTGTGTATGCACTCACATATACACATATATATATATATATACACATATATATATATATGCGCAGACTGGATAAAAATAATAATAATAATAGCATTTCAAGAATGGCATTTTGTAATTAAGTGATCATTTAAGACGCCCCTTTATGTGCACATGCTGGCTTGAAATCCAGGGAACGGACCATTTCAACCTAACATCTCTGCTGTCTGCACCATGCAGGACTCACAATCCTTGTTTAATTGTGTGCTTCTTGCATACTTCAAGGGCTGTCACAGGAACAACAATGAGGCCTGTTGTTGAAACCACATCATTTCCATCATGCTGGAAAAAAAAAAAATAAGGTCACTGTGAGCTTGGAGCATTATTCAGCTTGAGCCTGCTCAAATTATTTCATTCATGTTAAAATTTAAGGAGATGGGAAACATATTGCATGAAAAGACAGAAGTTATTTTACAGCTCCCCCTTCCCCCACTGCAATTTTGGAGTGCCTGCCTCCAAAGTCCTAACCCCTTTTAGCTGAAGGGCGAGTCCTCTCTTCCACCCCCTATACCCACCCCACTCTACTGTTGTTGTTGTTGTTTTCAATTTGTTGAGATGCTAAAATCTGCTTTGTGTGATTTATGAAGGAACTTGAAGCAATTAGTTTCACAGTGCATGAAAATTCCTCAGGTTCAGGGGGGATGGCCAATCTGTTACACTGTTTGCTATGGACTGGATGGGAACATGAGCAGCTCGAAGCCATAAGGAGATTGTGTTGAGTTATTAAACACTTGTGGTAAAGCTGCTTATTGTTAATTCCCCGATGTCCTGCTGAAGCGATAGGATAAAATCAGATCGGATTAGATCAAAGAGCCTGGGAGCCAGCCTTTGGAGCAGATTCATTTAATCAATAAAGAGACCTCCTGAGCGAGGGGGAGAGTAGGGGGCGGTCCTGGTCGCTTAGGAGATTAAGATGGGGGTTGGGTGGGGGCAGTGGTGGGAAAGAAACAACAATTTATATATTATTTATTTAGCTCTTCTTTTTGAGGTGTAATGCTTGCTCCTCTCAAATGTTTTAGCTGCACTCACCAAAGGGTATAAACATTTAAGATGTCATTACTCTAATACTTCCATACTCCTGTAATGCCCTATAAACCGGGAGGTTATTTAAAAAAAAAAACAAAAAAACTTCTGTTCCATAAAAGGTATCTCCACAAAAGCAATTTAGGCACAAATGATTCCCCAAGAAACATTAATCCCTTATGAGTTAATCTGCAAAATTTCCTATTGTCCCTTTGGGAGGAGAAATAATAAACACCAAAAGGCCAAAGTCTGTCCCCACCCCCCCTTTGTATTCTCCCCATGCCCACCTCCCAACCCCCTGCCAATAATTATAAGGCATTGTGTATTAAGAGGTATGATGCTGCGTCCTTCAGCCACGATTAACACTTCAAGCGATGCATATTCATTCATCTCTTAGCCCTACCCCACCTCGCCAAGAAAGAAGTGACACCCATTAGAAACTTAACCACAGAAAATGAGAGAAAAAATGAAGGATGGAGCAAATTAAGGATGCAAGTCCCTCAATGGTTATTGGCCTTAATGGTGTTATAAAAATGATGTTGGCTTTTACCAGGAATAATTTATATTCTGAATTAAATAAGGATATGTATCTATAAATCCATTCTATAAAACTTAATTTTCCATCTAGATATGCTGATTACTTCAGGCCCGGCATACCTTTACCGGTTGTTAATTACCGCGGGATGGTTTAACACTATTTTCCAAATCAGCATGCATGCATAAAATAACTGCAATCCAATTTGACACATTATTAGTGATGATTATTGTCATAGATAAATTAGATTGAACAGAAAATAACCTTCATCCTTAGCATGTTTTAGCTCTCAGAATTAATGTGATTTGGTGAACACATATAAATAAAAATCTGATGAGTCCCTGCTGACTACAGGACCTGCTGGTGCTGAAGTGTATCAATTTCATGCAGATGATGAATTCCTTAAGCATTCAATGATAATCATGCTTGATTTGACAAGACTTTCTCATGCTATTTTAGGGCCTTAATTTTCTGTGAAGTTCTGTCAAGTGCTCATCAAGCACCCACTTATCTCTGTATCTTAACCTGGCAGCCAATCACAAGGTTGCCTAACAGAACAGCTACTGAGTGCCAGCCCATTAATATTCGAGTCACGTGACTGTCCAAGGAGAGAAACCAATCAATGGCTGATTAACATTCAGGTCACATGACTCCCGAGGAGAGTAAATGAGTTACACAGTAAGACATCAAACAAATTTTCATCTTGAAAGAGTGATTGCTTTTTCTGCTGCTGTGATGTTTGTCAAATTCGCTCTAGCCTTGTCCAATTAAGCTCCATGAGCTGAATTAATAATGAAGAGATGTAAGCACCGTGCCAGCATGAGAGCTGTGAGCGGTGCCATGGAATAAGAACTGCTAAAAAAAAAAAAAACTTTCTTAGAATGATTGAAAAATCACATCTGTATAACGGGAATAATTGCTTTTGCAATCTTGTTGCTGTTTTGTACTCTCCAGTGCAAAGTGTGAACTGCAGTACACTGGGATATGGTACTTGTTTTACGTTGTAGTTCGAAGATAAATGTGGTTTGGGGCTTAGCATGATTTTAAAGGCATTACACAAATACATTTTTACTGTATTATTGTTTGTGACCCTAGTAAGGAATTTCATTTGCACACTCAGTTATATTCTGAGGCCTTCTAAAGATAGGATCGCTCAAGATTTTTAAACTCTCTGTAGAAGAGAAGATTATTCTGTAGTCTTACGTCTAGTGAAAGAAAGGACGAAACCAAGTACTTTAGAGAGAATTTATGTGTATTTATGTGTCTGCTGTTTATTATATTAACATTCACAGATCAGTTGATTAAATCCACTAGTCTGTCAAAACGCACAGGTAAGCCTAATGAGAATTTCAGAAAAGGAAGATAGATACTCTCTTATTGCTGACAGCCAATGACAGCTTTTTTGTAGTTGCAGAGAAAGTTCTATTCCATCACAAAGTCAATTGTATTTCAGCACAGATGCGCTACTAAATTCAGGTGACATGTTTAGAATAGAGACCCTAAGACTAATAAAGGTTTTATTCCTTCCCTGAAGGGAGTGAGACTTGACTAATGGTTTATTGGAATTATCAAAGAGTGTCAAATCCCACTTAATAAGTTCCAGCATGAAATTAGCCAAATTCCCAAAGGCCTTTCTAAAACAATACAGTCAAATAAAAGGTGTTGGGTGTGCTGGAAAAAAGTGTTAAAACCGGTTACTTGGAAGTGATAAGAAATAAATCTAACTGTAGGCGGGAGGCAATGTTTATATGTACAGTTAATAACTTTCTTAATGGGACTTCTTGCCTTGGTGATTCCCATCTGGGGAGGAAAGTGAGATGTGGAACACAGGGTAGGCGCAGGGCCATAAGTCAATTCCCAGCACTGTTAGTCAAGGATGGAAATTGCAAAGAGAGAAGCAATGAATTTAAAAGCCCCAGCAAGCAGAGAGAGTGGGAAGGAGAGATGCACTGTTCGCAGGCAGGAGGTGGATGGGAGTGACTGAGAGTCCAAGTTGGACCGTCCTAATGGAAGGAAAAACCCACTTAGTCCTCAGGACAAGGAACTCCACCAATTCCCCGAGAGCGATTCCTTTCTTACAGTTCCTTACTCATGACTTAGGAAATAATGTTATTGTTCATAACTTCTCAGGGTGAGTGAGGCCCCAGAGGGGACATACTATACAGAAATGTTTTTTGTTTTGTTTTTTAAAAGCAGAGTAGAGATTCCCAACCACAAGGCTCAAATTGAATTTCAGATACCTGTGAAAACAGCTGCTCTGAGTTTGTATGAAAAGACCGGTGGTACTCAAGGTAATGGAAGTTTAACCGATACTGTTTTCCTGAATATTTTACCCATGACTTGCTCTGCAGCAAACTGGCCGCCTGGAGCTCTGCTTACATTCAACCCACATGCAGTGGAGCTGTTTCCTACAAGCACCCCCACTTCCTGACACTTGAGAGCCATGCAATGGAAGGCGGCTTGGTGGCTGTAGAAGGCCCTGAATAAAAGCGTATTCCACTTTCTGCATAACTTTACATAATTAATAGTTTTCCATGCAAACTATTGTTTGCCTTAATTGTTGTTCCAACAGCTGTTTTCATTAAATTGTAAAGCCCGCTGTGTCTAATCCTTTGAGCCCACTATTGATAACAAGAACAGCTCTGAAGCTTGCTCTAGAGGAAGAGTTTGTTCCCTGCCAAGCTGGAAAACCGTCCCGAAGTTACTTGAAAAATAAGGCCTACAGTGGGACTGGTTGTGTAGCTAATCCATTAGGCTTTTCAAAAGAGCCATGCTCTGTACCCTTATGGCTAAATTGACCCAACAACCAATCAATGCCTTTATTTGCTGTGTGGCTGCCCCTGAAGGGTCTTAGAGCTGGTCCAACTCGTAATCAAAGCCTCCATCAGTACCAGGGCCCTGATGACATAAATGGCCAAACTTTCAACACGGCTGGCCCTGGTCCAGTCACACCATTTTGAAGATACAAAGAGGCTGTGTTGCTCGGTGGAATTCATTTTCTTGTTTACTTCCTCCAGAAACAAGAGCATCATCAGCACGCTCAGTGCATCAGATCAGACCGCGGAGTTGTTGACAGAAGCTTGGCGAGGCTTGCCAACTTTCCACACGAAATGCTGGCTTTCTTCTCACACACCCCCTACCGTTTGTGTCTCTGCCAATTGTAGCACATCAGAGCGGCCATTGAGATAATGACCGTGAAGTCTCATGATACACTTTGATGAAGTGTAACATTTTTTAAAGGATTTTTGTCTGTGCCAGAATGATCGAGGCAGCTGACTAAAAATCGCCCCATCAAAATCAAGGCTGATTGATGAACAGCAGGCGGAGGCATGAGCCTCCCCAGAGAAGATGGGGGGGAGGGGCAGATTTTGCAGCCAAAGTGTCTTTCTTTCCATGTCTATGTGCAGCACATATTCCTTTATTTTAAAAGTCATCTTTGTTTCAGATGACTTTATGTCAGTGGTAGATGCTTTAGCCTCCAACCTTCTTAAATTCTTTTCTTTTTTTTTTGATACAGAAGGTACAAGGAGTGATTCCTATCTGACAGTTCCTTACTGACAACTTCGAAAATAACGTTGTTAATAACTTGGTGTTGGGCACATTGGGCCTTTCAGGGCAACACAGAGGTTTTCGATCAGAGGCTGACCCTGGTGTCATGTTCAGGTAGATCTGGATTTCTCTTGTTTAGCTGGAAGTGAGAGTCTGATACACAGAAGTGGTTCTGAGCCAGTGAAAACCCAAATCAAACCGGTGTTAAAAACCAAAATTCAACCAAGTAAAATTTTAAAATCTTATTGGCTTTATTCAACATCCATGAATCCAGCAGCATCCAGTCTGGCAAAAAGAAAGGAGCTCCAAGGAGCTGTACTCAGTGAAGGACTTCTGTAGGCAGATGGGAGCAGGAACAAGGAAGTTATAGGAGCAGAGAGTGAATTGGTGGCGACCGGGCCACTTTGCTTTAGAGGGTGGCAGCAGTCTGTCAGGCAGATGACCTCACCAGTGCCAGTTAGGCAATTCCCGATTGACTCGTTTAAGATTCCATCTCTGGGAGAGGCCCTAACTGTAATTAAGTATTCGTTTGGTGATGTGGGACTTAGCACAAACCACTCCGTTTTGAGCCTGTTGTCTCGTTAACACCAGCAACAACATATACAAAGACTGTGACCTTCTTTGGGAGAAAAACCATATGTTTAATTTACTGCCCATATCATCATGACTACCATTTGTGGAATACTTGCCGTCACCCAGGGATTGTGTACCAGGAGATTAAAGTGTTCACAGAGAGAATGTTCACACGGAGTCTGTGATCTAAAACTTCATTTTACTACCACGTTTTAGGTGAGGATCCTAAGGTCCAGATGAGGAAACTGAGGCTTGGAGATGGTTTGCCAAGCCCGGGAAAGGGGGGAAGGCAGGGTAGGACCTGTGTGCTTGGTCACAAGATGTGTTCTGTCTGCCTCTGTGGTTGACTGCTTCTGATAGAACTCATTAAATGGCGCTCGGTGGGAGAAAAGGAAGCAATTTGTGGTTGAATTTGTAAAGGCAACAAATAAAAGGGATTTACCTCTCAGCTTTTCAAGAGGACATTTGCTACATGGCATCCTCTGACACCAGTTTAACCAACATATGCTCAGAAACCGGGTTTGAGTGTGAGTGAAGCTGCAGTGAGGTTTTGGCTAACCTCCGTCTGTAGCTTACCTTCTTATTCAAGGTTTCAGCACAGGACAGGTCCTACCCTTGGGAGGAAGTGTGGTTGGTGAGCTCTAGGACTTCTCAGAATGTCACAATTCAACAGACACCTGTGCTGAAGCAAGTGCGAAAACCACAAGTGCAAAAGAGGGTTACAGTTCAGTTACCTTGACAATCTTTGTTTCTGCTTGGGGAGCAGGAATACATGTCGGAGTGGAGTGGAGGGCTGTAAATTGGGGGAAGAGTGAGAGTAAAGGAAGTCAGGAGTAACTGAATAATGATAAAAAAAAAACAAAACACTTGTGTTTGAATGTGCAGATAAGATCCCCTTGGGCTTCTTTTAAATGTCTTCATACTGTTTCTCTAAGTACAGTCAAATAAAAGGTGACAAAAGCTCAGACAACAGAACAAAGGCACCAAGCTAATTTTGTGCACACATTTGCAAGGAATAAACTGCAGGGTTTCATTATCCCCTTTCCAAAGAAAGTGTATTTCAGGAGTCCAGATAGATTCATCCCAGTCTGCACTAGATTTTATTCATTATTTAGATTCTTAAAAGAAGCAGCACCCCAGATCCAAGTTTTGCAGAGAAGTTTTGGCAACCAGATTTGTACACACATGTGGCCCAGTGAAACAAAAGGGATAACAGAGGTTAAGAGAGAGCAAAAGTGAGGAAAAGGGCCCTCCGTTGCACGGAAGCCAGGCAGGAGTTACGTATATCCATTTGCACAAGGAATAATGGACGCAGAGGTGTTCAGAGAGTTCTTTCAGCCTTCCTTCTGTACCAAGTATGGGCATATACTTTTTATAGAGGGTGAGTATTCTGTTGGGAGAGTGGATCACAAACTCATTAGCTCATTTCAAATAGAAAGCACTCACTCCAGAAGAAAAGGGCTCTAGTCTATTTCATTCAGGAGCCCTTGAGTGAGGGAAGCACAAAAATCCACCTGATTTTAAAGAAAACTCTCACTGTCTGTTTGAGTCCATCCCTTAACCTCACTTTCCTCATTTGTAAAATGATGGTTTTATATTCTCTGAATCCCTCCCAGCACTAAAAGTGGATAGTTTGGGGATTCATTAAGTACAGACTAATGCCTTTCATTTCCACTGATTCTAAGAGGATCTTGAAATTAATTGAATCAGTCCAAATGGACAAATAAAAGGATCTATTTGTTACTTTCTAAAAAGGCTCTACTTCCCAGAGTTTACTCAAGTCAGAGTTTCTCAAAATGTGGTTCCTGAACGTAGAGTATTGGCACGGCCTGAAATCAAACCACTTACGGACCGAGTTAGAAACCCTGGAAGTGGGGCTCAGCCATCTGCGTATTAACAAGCCCTCCAGGTGATTTGAGTTCCAGAGTTCCAGTTCCCAGACCACTTGCTCTAGCTGTCCCAGTTGCCTGAAATGCTTTTTTTTTTTTTAGGTCTATTTGAGACTGGCTCAAATTTTGCTTGCTTCAAGTAGCCTTTCCAGTATCCTCCAAAGGAAATTAAGTTCTCCTTTTGTTACTGTCTGGGAGCATTTCCCTTCTACCTTTGTCAGACTTCTTTGCATCTGCTGTTACAGTACATGTGATTGTCCATGAGGTGGAACCTGACAGGGTGTGGTCAGCAGCCTCTAAAATGGTCCCCAATGATCCCTGTTTGTTTTCCTCTTCATGAGTGTGAGTTGGTCCTTCTATGGTGAGGGGATGGAAATTCCAAGATAAGGTTATAAAAGGACTGGCATCTATCGTGGTCATGTTCTCTTGCTGGTCCTTCCTCCCTCCCTCCTCTTTCTCTCTCTCACTTCTCACTCCTTCTCTCCCTTTTCCTCCTCACCCTCCTCCTCTCTCTTCCTCCCCGGTCACCTCTCCCATCCACCCTGGCCATCACGTAAATGTTACGAAACTGGACCAAAACCACCTGTCCTGGCCAGGCATGGAAATAAACACTTGCATAAATTGCCTAACCACAGGAGGTCCCGCTAAAGAATACGGAACTGACAAACTGCCGCAAAAACCAATCAGAAGAATTCAGGAGGGGCAAAAAAGAGGGAGGAGACGCCGGCAACCTGCCAACCTCCCAGAAACCCTCCTGTTGGAACCCATCTTGACGGAGAGATGCGCGCGCAACCAGCGAGGGCCCTGAGTTGGAGCAGATATGGGCACGAGCAAGATGATTGGTTAGAGACAACCCGGAAGCCGAGCCCACCTCCGTACAACCTGAGACCACAGCACGCGAGCCAGAGCAATTCTCTTGCGTTCCACGACTCTGCTGCTATCGCGCCAGCGCCCCTTTCCAGTGTTTCCTTGGACAGTTCATCTGCGAGGGTTAGACAAGAGCTCACTCTCAAGCTCTGGAAGGAATCCCCTCCGGTAACATAAACAAGCTCAGGCTATCCTAGGCTGTCCTGCCAGGTTGGCCCTATGGATGAGAGGTCACATGGCGGAGCATCCAGCCAGCCCTGGGGAAAGGCACATGTAAGTAAGCTCCTCCCCGGAGCTGGACCTTGAAGTGACTTCGGCTCTTGGGGACACCTTGATCTGCAGTCTTGTGACCTTGAGCCAGCACCACCCAGCTAAACCTTCTCAATTCCTCAGCCACAGAAACTATGAGGTAATAAGTTGCTAAGTTTTGGAGTAATTTGTTGTGCAGCAATAGAGAACTCAAATGCAGGACTGGCATGTTTTTGTATTCTCCAAAGCACATAATTGGATGCTTTGCTCATAAAGGAGTTTATTATATGACTGTTGGAATTGGAGGAATGTTGCCTTGAGAAATGTTCAAGAGCAGTTAATTTCTAGGTTTGTAAGGGATGTATTCACCGTAGGTTCCAGGGAAAATATGTCTTAATAAGTTATCGGAAGAAAACAAAAAGGTTGGGGTTGGGGTTAACATGTGATAAGTCTGAGGAAAACACAGGCTTCTAGACAATTTGAGTTTTCCTGCAATTGTGGTTTTCTAGCTTGATGAAATGAGACTTTTTAACAAATAACCTTTCTAAGAGTTTTGAGGCCCAGCTACGCAAATATCCGCAGTAAAGCCTTGAAGTACCACAGTGCCAGCCAGAGGCCACTGTTTGAGAACCAAGTGCAGCAGGGAAGAGTCTGAGTTTGCATTTAGCTGTGACAAGTATCCAAAGGACTCTGCCTCACATCTAGTCTTTCCTCCATTACATACCTTTTCCTCAATATCCTGACATTTATATTTTTTCTTTCTTGGAGTTCCTGTTGTGGCTTAGCGGTTGACTAACCTGACTGACATCCATGAGGATGCAGGTTCAATTCCTGGCCTTGCTCAGTGGGTTAAGGACCTTGCATTGCTGTGAGCTGTGGTGTAGGTCACAGGTGCGGCTGGGATCCTGAGTTGTTGTGGTTGTGGCTTAGACTGGCAGCTGTAGCTCTGATTCAACCCCTAGCCTGGGAACTTCCATATGCCGCAGGTGTGGTCCTAAAACGACAAAAGATAAAAAAAAAATAAATATTTCTTTCTTTCTTTTTTTATTGAGGTATAGATGATTCACAATGTTATATATAAGCTTTAGGTGTACAGCGTAATTGATTCACAACTTTTAAAGGTTATGTTCTATTTATATTATAAAGTATTGTGCTGTATTCTCTGTGCTGTACAATATATCTTTATACCTTATTTATTTTGTATGTAGTAATTTGTATCTCTTACTCTCTAATCTTTCCCCTACCCCCACCCCCTTCAAACTGGTAACCATGAGTGTGTGTTAAATACAGTTCCCTGTGCTATATAGTTGGACCTTGATTATCTATTTTATATATAGTGGTTTGCATCTGCTAATCCCAAACTGCTAATTTATTCCCCTCTTCCCCCGTGGTAACCATAAATTTGTTTGTGTCTGCGAATCTGTTTCTGTTTTGTAAATAAGATATTTTAGATTCCATATATAAATGATAACATGTGGTATTTGTCTTTCTCTGACTTAGTTCACTTAGTATGATAATTTCTAAGTCCATCTATGTTGCTGCAAATGGCATTATTTCATTCTTTTTAAATGGCTGAGTATTATCCTACTGTGCGTGTGTGTGTGTGTATTCTAATCAACAACTCCCAGCTTTGCCTTGAATGATCATCTGAAAGGAAGAACAACAAATCATACAGGGACTTGGGAGTAGTTAGAATTCTGTCTTCCTTCCTTTATGTGAAGTATACCTCTTGCTTGGCTCAGTGTCGCTACAGTTTCTTTCCCCTTTCTTGTCTGAAGGAGGGCTGAGAATGCCTGAGAGGAAGGAGATGGGGTTGAAGACAGGCTAGCAGCTCAGTTCTCACACAACCAGAGTGATGATCTGCTGTTCACACTACCCTTTAGGACTAGGACCGAAAAAGGTCCCTGGGCACTGCTGAATGCTGCTTCTGGCACCTTCCACACCACACAAACACACACACACACAAGCATAGTGCACTCTGAAAAGTCTGCTCTGGGGAGAGAGTGCAGCCAGCTGGAAGCAGCAGTGGAATGTCCTTCCCCTGGTACTTCAAGACATAATGGAGACTGACCTTCTGGAAGACTGCTGACTCGAAGAGGAATGAAGACCTTAATTTCAAAAGAGCTTGTTTGCACTTTCCTGGAGAAAAATCTTGGCTTGGATGACACCCAGTGTAATACGGTTTATTTGGTGTATGTGCAAGAATTTTTCTCTTCATTTTCTCATTTCCTGAATGTAGGGCTTTTTGTTTGTTTGTTTGTTTGTTCTGAGAATTTTTTCTTGCCCCTGTTGTCATGTTTGGTCTTATTTTGAAGAGTAAAAAAAAATTTTAAGAGAAAGGCTCAATTAAGTTTTATATATTAGCTTCGTTATTGCTTGCATTACTCAGCTAAGAAAAAGCCAACTAAAACTATGTAACTGTGATTCAAGGCACAGCATTTATAGAATAAGTGTCAGACAAAATTGTTTCTCCTATGATGGGAGGGGTGGGAGATAAGCAAGATTTTTTTTGCGTTTGGAGAGATTCTGAAGTTGTAGCTTTACAGAAACTATGATCTTGCTGGAGAGATCCTCTGGGCTCTACATGCTGCAGTTTCTCCCTTGTCCTTTTTTTTTCCCCTGCATCCGGGCGTCATTCATCCTGTGAACTTTTCTCTACGAGGGGCATTGGCTAGAAATGGCTGTCTCCTCTCACCTGTCCCGGACTCCCCCCCCTCCCCCCCGCCCCCCATAACTGAGAGGGGAAATGTGAGACGATGACAGTTCCGCACCTACCAGTCCACATCATTCAAATGAGTGAGTTAGTTGATGAATTTGCTGCTTGCGCCTGGCCAGTTTCTCTTGCGATATCAGTTTCTCGTGAGATCTCAGTGGATCCCAGTCACACCGCATCTCCAAGGAGCAAGTTAGATTAAAAAAAAAGAAAAAGAAAAAAGATAACTATTGCTCTGCACATCTTACTTTCACTTGCGGACTTATCTGCGTCTACATTTCAAGGGAAAATATAAAAAACACATTGGTTATAACCAAGTAGTTATTTCTAATACATACTTGTTAGATATTAAAAAATAATAGTTTGATCCTTATTCTAGTCTTGTGTCCTGTCTCAATTGGCTCAGCCAATCAAAGCCTGGACTACAGCCAGCACCCTCTTTGGTCACTCCAGCTCTGAGGACTCCTAGCTCGTCAGTCTGTTCATTCAAGCCTAACCCTTCCAACCTTGTTTTCTCTGGCCTTGGAAATACTGAGGTGGGTTCTGCTCTTGCCTGTCCCAGACTTACTCCTGCCAAGGGAGAAACTGAGCATAGGCAGAGGCCACACAATGGTGGTTCTCACTGATGGTATTGAAAGAGGCAGCGCAGTCTAGCCCTGCCTCCCCCCTCTGTTTATCCTTTTGACAACTTGGAAGACGTTTGTCAGGGAAGAAAAGCCACGCATTCCTGGTATAATTTATAGGGCACTGTTAAGCAGATGGTATAAGTGGTTTATTTTTAAGGAGGTTATTACTGGTCACAAAACTTCAAGTCAGCTATTTGCAGGGAACCCTTATGAAGGAGGCCCCTGTTTGTGGCGTCCACCCTCCAGGGTATCTGACAGAGGGCTTACTGTGCTTTTGCACCCAACCACATTTAATCCATTTATAAGACCCCTTTGTATGAGATGCCGTACCAGAGGACATTAATGTAGGATATTGCAAACAGCTTTTAAGAATGTCTTTTCTATAGAAGAACTGTGTCATTCAGAGAGCAAAGTGGGCTTCCCTCCCCACCACTCCTGCATTGTTATGACTTGACATCTAGTGGAATGTTTCCATAACAGAAGAAGGCTATTAGATTATTTATTCACTTACTGTCCTCCTGTAAATATAAATACTTTTAATTTGGGATCCAAGTTTGGGGAAGAGCAGTGACAGCACTTAAAAATCAGTCACTGAAAAGTTGAAAGTTCAAGATGACAATGGCTAGTCACGTGGACAACAGAAGATAAAATATGCCTTACAGGAAGGAAGATATTTTCTCACCCAGTATACATTTTAGATTTTTAATTTCTGGGAATGAATACAAAATTTTAAATTAAAAACTGTTATCAGATGCCAGCCTTTTGGGATTTTTGTTTTGTTTTGTCTTCTAAATAAGGTATTGTGAAGAAAGTAACTACCATCTTTAATTTCATCATCCCAGAAAATAGGGACATAATTAAGACATAATTCCATAAAGAACCAATCTTTTTAAAAGTATCTCTATGTAAAATGTCACTGTACTGGGTTTTGGGGGTTTTGTTTCTTCCTTTCACAATAGGCAGTGAACTTGCTCTTACTGCCTGGCCCCAGTTCAAGACCTAGCGCTGGCAACTCTGCTCCAGGCATTTGAGTGCAACAGTTGTGAAGTCAGATGACCTATAGTTAAGTCTATGCTTTGTCATGGGTGGGTATGTGACCTTGGGCAAGTTATTTCTCTGGGTTTCCATTTCTGCGTGTACACAGTGTGGATAAGAGTGATACCTATTCTTCATAAGGCTGTTGGGAGGATTACGTGAGGTAAGGGAAAATGACTAGTGCATATGAGTGTGCAACACGAGGCTGCTGTTATCAAAGACCTGACATAGCACTGGACCATTGTGAGGACAGAATCCAGAGTTAAAGCAGAAATTTTAAAAGAACTGACGTTAGAAGAGCATGTTTTGTTTTTATTTGCTAAAGTCACTTGAATTTTATCAGGTGCACTTATTAGCAAACTGTTTAGTAAGTAGTTTAAGTTTGAAAGAAAACAAACAATATCTTATGAAAGTAGAGGTGGCCAGTTTAGAAAATGAGGTTTATAGAGACAAAGCTTATTGCTTTTTTCTTATTGGGATATAGTTGACATAACATATTATGTTAGTTTCAGGTAGAGTACATAATCATTTGGCATTTGCATACATTATGAAATGATCACTGTCTGGTAGTCATCTGTCCCCATACAAAGTTATTACAATGTTGTTGACCATATTCCTTGTGCTGTATGTAACATCCCTATCGCTTATTTATTATATAATTTGAGGTTTATATCTCTTAATCCCAGCCCCGTCTAACTACCTTTGTTCTCTGTATCTATGAATATGCTTTTGTTTTGTTTTGCTTTTTTTTAGATTTCTCATGTGAGATAATATGGTATTTGCCTTTCTCTATATGACTAATTTCACTTAGCTTAGTGCTTTCTTGATATATCCATGTCGTTGCAAATGGCAAATTTCATTCTTTGTTAATGACTGATATTCCATTGTATTTTTATATACCATCCATTCTTTATCCATTCATCTACTGATGGATACTTATATTGCTTCTGTATCTTAGTTATTATAAATAATCTTGCAGTGAACACAAGGGTGCATGTATTTTTTTCAAATTACTCTTTTTGTTATCTATGGATAAATATATCCATATATCCATAAATATATGGATATATTTATCCATAGATATATTTATCCATAGATAAAAACTAAAAATAAAACTCGTACGGTAGTTTTATTTTTAGTTTTTTTGAGGAGTCTTCACACAGTTTTCCACAGTGGATATGCCAATTTACAGTCCCAATATAGTGCCTGAGGTTTCCCTTTTCTCCACACCCTTGCCAACACTTGTTATTTGTTGTCTTTTTGATGCTGGCCATTCTGACAGGTGTGAGGTAGTATCTCACCTCTCAGTGTGGGTTTTGATTTACATTTCCCTTATGCTGTTGATGTTGAGCATCTTTTCATGTGTCTGCCTATCTGTATATCTTCTTTGGAAAAAATATCCATTCAGGTCTTCTGCCCATTTTTTAATCAAGTTGTTGTCATTGTTTATTTCCATATTGAGTGGTATGAGTTCTTTGCATATTTTGGATATTAACCCCTTATTAGGTATTTCACTTGCAAATATCTTCTCCCATTCAGTAGGCCTGTTGATGATTTCCTTTGCTGTGTAAAAGTTTTTTGTAATTTTGGAACAGTCTCATTTGTTTAATTTTGCTTTTTTTTCCCTTACCTGAGGAGACAGGTTTAAAAAAATATTGCTCAGAATGATATCAAAGAGCATACTACCTATATTTTCTTCTAGAATCTTTATGGTTTTGGGTCATACATTTAAGTCTTTAATCCATCTTAAGTTTAGATATATAGTTTTGTATGTGATATAAAAAAGTAGCTTTGTTTGATTCTTTTGTATGTAGCTGTCCAGTTTTTCCAACACCATTTATTGAAGAGGCTGTCATTTCACTATTGTATATTCTTGCCTCCTTTGTTATAGATTAGTGGCCATAGGAGTATGGGTTTATTTATGGGCTTGTTATTATATTCCATTGATTTGTGTGTCTGTTTTTGTGCCAGTACCATACTGTTTTGATTTCTGTAGCTTTGTAGTCTACTCTAAAGTCAGGGAGCGTGATATTTCCGGCTCTATTCTTTCTCAAGATTGTTTTGGCTATTTGGGGGTCTTTTGTGTTTATATAGAAGTTTTAGAATTATTTATTCTAGTTCTGTGAAAAATGCCATTGGTATTTTGATAGGGATTGCATTGAATATGAAGATGCCTTAGGTGGTATGGTCACTTCAATAATATTATTTCAATCTGTGATCATGGTATATATTTCCATGTGTTTGTGTTGTCTTCAGTTTCTCTCATCAGTGTCTTAGAGTTTTCTGAGTACAGGTCTTTTACCTCCCTAGGCAGGTTTATTCTAAGGTATTTTACTCTTTTTGATGTGATTGTAGATGGGATTGTTTCTTTCATTTCTGTAATTTCTTCACATAAATTCTCTGCCTTTTTTCTTTCTTTCTTCCTTATTTGGACCCAATAATGCAAATGTTAGTGTACTTAATCTTTTTCCCAGTCTCTAACTATCCTTTTTTTTTTTTAAACAAAAACAAACTTTTTTCTTTTTTTATGTTTGCCTTGGGTGATTGCCACTACTCTGTCTTCCAGATTGCTGAGCTGTTCCCCTGTATCATCTAATCTACTGTTGATTTTTTTCTTTATACAGTATTGTTTATTTTAGTTATTGTATTTTCTGGCTCTGTTTGGTTCTTTATATTTTCTCACTCTGTTGGAATTCTTGTATTCATCCATTCTTCCACCAAGTTCAGTGATCTTTATGATCATTACCTTGAATTCATATTGGGTAGATTTCCTGTCTCTACTTTGTTTAGCTATTTTCCTGAGATCATGTCCTTTTCCTTTATTTGGAACATATTCCTCTCTCTCCTCACTTTGTCCAGTTCTCTTGTTTATGTCTATGTGTTAGGTCAGTTACATTTCCTGATCTTGAAGAAGTTGTCTTAATGTAGGAGATGTCCTGTGGGGCCCAAAGTGCGCTCCCCTCTAGTCAGCAGAGCTACATGCTAGGGGGTGCCACATATGTGGGTTATATGTGCCCTTCTGTTGAAGGCTGACTACTGTAGTTGTGCTGGTAGGCAGGGCTGGCCCCAAGCCTGGTTAACTGTAAGGCCCTGCCTCTTGCAGTTGCTACAAGCCTTACAAGCCTGCTGTGAGATAAAGCAGGCCTCCTGCATGGTTGGCTGTGCAGCCTGGGATGTGCACAGCTTCTTCTGAGTCCCACGTAGCTGGCTGCATGACCAGGAGGTGTATGCCTGCTGCAGACCCACCGGTGGGCAGGGCAAGACCCTGGTGCTAATAGGCTAGAGAGGGGATTCCAAGATGGTATTTGCCAGCAAGAGTGTGATCATGGTAAAATGAGTTCCGCAAAATATCTACTGCCAGTGTCACCATCCACAAGAGGAATCCTAGTTGCCTTGTGCCTCTCTGGGAGGCTCTTCAAGATGAGCAAGTGGGTCTAACCCAGGCTCCTTTCCAACTACTGCCTCTGCACTGTGATGCAAAGCAAGTGAGATTTTGCCCATAGCCTTTAAGAGTGAAGTCTCTGTTTTTAGTGGCCGTCTTCTAAACATAAGTCCCACTGGTTTTCAAAGTATGATGTCCTGGGGCTCATCTTTGCAATGCAGGACCTTCGGATTGAGGAGCCCAGTGTGCGTATTGGACCCCTCACTCCTTGGGAAGAACCTCTACAGCCGTGATGTTCCTTCTGTGTGTGGGCTGCTGACCCAGGGGTGTGGATCCGGAATACACTGTGTCTCCACCCCTTACACCCATTCCATGTGACCTTTCCTTTATTTCTTTAGTTGTGGCTTTGTAAATAGTATAATTTTGGTGTGCCTATGGAAGGAGCTTAGGTTCGGGGTCTTCTTACTCTGACATCTTGGGAAAGTTCCAGAGCTTATTGTTTTTTACCAGAGACATAAAATCTGAGTAACAAACACAGTATTGTCTCTGAGAGCTGTTGTTCTCTGTGTTCAGTTAGAGATAGTTCAGTGCCCCCTTCAATCCTTAGTTGCAGGAATACTCCCTCTACCATTTATTTTCTTTCTCTCATTATGATTTTGTCATCATTTGTCAACTTCTATTTAATCAGTTGGCTTTCCTGGGACTTTGGCCCAGATCTTCATTTCCCCCTGCCATGTCTACCCTTCTCTTGACAAACTTCTCTTCATCCTTCAGGATGAAGGATCTTTGACAAAGATTTCTCTAATTATTTTATTCCAAATTATAATTTTTAAAAATTATCTGTTTTTTTCCCCCTCTGAGATTGTGAGCTCTTGACAAGCAGGAATGGCATTATTGGGAAGTTATGCTGTTTCTCAGGTGCCAAATCTAGTATAAAATATGTACTTAGTAAATACTTTTGGACTGGATATTGCATAAATACATTGAATGACTGAAGATCAGTTTGTAGATGAACAAGATTTAGCTAGTATATTGTATCAGAGCCATGTATGTGGATGAGCCATTTCTGGGGGGAAATGTTGATGTATTTTTAAACTGATGTGATGAGAGGACTAACTTTCTTTCTTTCTTTCTTTCTTCCTTCCGTTCTTTCTTTCTTGCCGCACCTGCAGCATATGGAGGTTCCCAGGCCAGGGATAGAGTTGGAGCTGTAGCCACTGGCCTATACCACAGCCACAGCAACGCCAGATCTGAGCCATATCTGCAACCTATACCACAGCTCATGGCAATGCCAGATCCTTAACCCACAGAGCGAGGTCAAGGATCAAACCTGCGACCTCATGGATACTAGTGAGATTTGTTTCCACTGAGCCATGGTGAACTCCACAAGAGGACTTCCCTAAAGGGAAGAAGTTACTTAACACCAACCAAACAATTATAACAATAGCAAGTTACATTTATGTATGTTTGCTACATGCTGATATTCTTCTTTGAATGTGGCTTATATGCATCATCTTCATAAAATTTTACTGTAATACCATGAGGTTGTTATTATCATCCCTATTTACAGATGAGGAAGCTGAGATTTGGAAAGGTTGAGTAAAATCTCAATAGAACACAGGTGCTGAATAGTGGAGCCAGGACTTGAACCCAAGTGGAGCCAGGACTTGACCCAAGCTCATGTGCCTATTCCACATTATTGCCAAGCTTTATCTATCACCCTGAAAAGCACTCTCAGAGCAGCAGAGAGCAACACCATAGAATCTGAACAATCTCTAAGGCATGCTTTATAAAAGCATTACACTTCGAAGGAACATGTCTTTAGAAACACATGGAACAACTGAAGATATTCTGAAAGTTTGCTGATGGGTGAAATGATATGTTTGGGTGCTTGAAAAGATTTTTAAGGGGTGAAATTAATTTTGCAGTAGGCAACAACTAAGTGGGAAAAAAAACAGATACAATGTGGGGCATTAAAAAAATTGTGGAAAAGTAAGCCTAAAACAACCTCAAATAACTAGTATGTGAAGAGCTCAAACCCTCTATTCATCTTACCTTGTGGCAAAGAAACTGATGCCCAGTTGCAGAAATGCAAAGTTGCCACGTTGTCCTGTGAGTGATATGCAGAAAATGAACTCAGTTCAGATCTTTTCATAAAAGATCCAGATCTTTTTTCTTTCCAACAAAGTTAAACTTAGTAAACAAAGATTTTTAAAATATCTTTTCTCATTGAGAATTTCTTCACTAAGAGACTGTTAACTAGCTTTTAAAAACCTGTATTAATTAAAACACATTGCTTAATTATACCTCTAATTACAATCTTCAAGTAATTCCAAAATCTAGGAAGCACCTATTAACTGGAAACTCCACACAGTTTCAAAAATAAACCACAGTGAAATCCTGGAAGGATAAAAGTACTTTGCTACAAAATGTTTTTGACCTCATCATCCCTTTAATGTTCACTAACTTTCTTGAAGACTGGTTTGTGTTGACTATTACTTTCACATTATCCACAGTTTCCAGCAGTGGTTGAACCAGACTAAATTCTCATCTTCTGAGAACTGATCCAAATATTGGTTTCCTTTGAAGTCATTTTAACGGTGCTTTTGGAATGGCAGAGGAGGATCAGGACTATCTTCCCAATTTTATTGACCATAGCTGCTTTTGGCATATTTTAATGTGAAAAACCTGCCTTTTTGATTTTTAAAGCCATTCCAATGAGTCCAAAGTTTGATTGGTTTGAACAGCGAAGACAAATACTCTATGATATCACTTATATGTAGAATCTAAAGAAGCTGAACTCATAAGAACAAAGAGTAGAATTCTGGTTACCAGGGTCTGGGGATTGCGGAATTGGGGAGATGTCGTTTAAGGGTACAGATTTGTAACTAGTATATAAGTAGGTTCTGGAGATCTAATGTGAGTGTTTATAGTCAACAATACTGGAGTATAAACTTCCAGGTTGCTAAGAGACTAGATCTTAATTGTTCCCATTATAAAAAAGAAATGGTAATTATGTGGTAGATAGGGGCATCAGCTAACACTAAGGTAGTCATTATATTGCAATATGTAAGTGTATCAAATCAACATGTTTTTTTTTTTTAAGTGGCAGAGCCAGGATTCATCAAATCAACATGTTTTATGCCTTAAATATATACAATATTATTTACCAATTTTATCTCAAAAAATAAGTAAAGTATAAAAAGAGTCTGACTGGCTTGAAATCTACGTGTTATAGCAAAATGTGATTTTAACTTTTTTTTTTCTTGTCTTTTTGCCTTATCTAGGGCTGCACTCGTGGCATATGGAGGTGCCCAGGCTAGGAGTCTAACAGGAGCTGTAGCTGCCAGCCTTCACCACAGCCACAGCAATGCCGGATCCGAGCCGCGTCTGCAATCTACACCACAGCTCATGGCAACGCCAGATCCTTAACCCACTGAACAAGGCCAGGGATCGAACCCGCAGCCTCATGGTTCCTAGTCGGATTCGTTAACCACTGAGCCACGACGGGAACTCTGATTTTAACTTTTGAAGACAAGAGGATACCCTTTATCATCTACTGTTCTAACTTCTTTGGGGGAAAAGATTAATTGCAAGGGGGAGAAGTGTGCTGCCTATAATTATATGGTATGTGTAAGAAAGCCTAGGTCAAGTGCACAAATATAGTTTCTTTTATAAAACAAGACCTGACTTGGGCAGAATCAGACTAGGGAAAGAAACCAACCCAGATGTCACTACATTTTATTATGGAAGTAAAAATAGCATGAAATCACTTTTAAAAAAATGTAGAAGCAACCTACACTGATTCTCAGTTAGGACTCATTATTGGTCCCCAGTTGAACTTTGGAATAATTTAAGCTAAAGAAACCAAGTGTTCAGAAAAACACAGTGAAATTCACCTTAATTTAATGATCAGAGAAAACTAGGTTCAGAAGGTTAGATGTAGCATAAAATCCTTAAGAAAAAAACCAAAAACTTAAAAGGCCACACATTGTCACATCAACTGGGACTAGGTGTAACACTGATTTCTTTCAACAGAATTGAGTAAATATTTGACCTCCAATGTCATTATGGTTAATGTATATTCTAGACCTCAGAGGACACTGAGATGGAAGCTTTGCTTTCTGATTGGCTCCCTAATAGCCTTTGCTTTCTTGGGAAAGACTGTTAATATATTGTGTCCTTAACTTGGTGAAGTTCAGCTCTTAACTGTTCAATAAATAAAGCAATAATGATCTCATCCTTTGATTTAAGTTCATGTGATTTGTAAATCAGTACATAATAATAACCTCTGGGTTACCTATTAACTCAGAAAATACTCGGGGCTAATACCATTCCTTTATTTAATTCTGAAAAGATTGAAATGTAGTTGGTGCACATATGTGAATATCCCATAAAATCAAAGTTGAAGACAATTACGCTAATATTTCTAGAACTTGTGTCTCTCTTGCAATTTCCTATAAGAATGCAACAAACTCCTCCATGTTAAATTACTCATTTTGATAACTGTGTAAGAAGAACAGGCACAGATGGTATTTCTGAGAATGGCATCAAAGCATTTAAAATGCTCATTGGCAACATATCACATATTTATATGTGAGTGGAAAGTCATCTTTTGGCTACTTGAATGCTGCAAAAATAAACACACTTTGGTCTCTGATGCAAAGTTTAAAGTTCTCATGGCACTATCTGTTTCTTCATTTTGCTTACCAGGTACAATAAACTAGTCAACGTTTATCAGTCATCTGTATGTATTAAACACCCACTGTGTGTTCAGCCTCAGGTGCTATGGAGCCGTAGAGAGAAAGACATTCAAGGACTTTATAGTTTAATGGGGGAGAAGGAGAAACACAAATGTGTACATGTAAACAAGCAGGGCTGGAGATGTATAAACATACACACAATCCTGACCATCTGTGCAAAGATAGAGGCGGAAAGTGACTGGAAGGATAAAGGTGGGTGGGTGGAGGGAGTGAAACAGCTGAAATGAGGTAAGTCTTGTTTTGTCAAGGCTGTGTTGGGGTTTGAACATGATGTGTTTTCCGTTTCTCAGAAAAATGAGTAAGATTCATACATGAACAGAATTTTTCATTCTCTTTTTGATGCAGCGAGTGGGGATTCTATGAGATTTGAGGGGGAAGCGTATTGAAGTGAAAGGAACACCCATGGCCGTGGTTTTCATAGTGTGGTCCCAACTGTCAGCATCACCGGAGTCTTTGTTAGAAACATGAATTATCAGGCCCCGGCCCAGACTTTCTGACTCGGAAGCTCTGGGAGTGGTCCAGCCAGCCGTGTTTCTGCAAGGCCGCCCAGGCGCGCTGTACTCCCCTAGTCTGAGAACCACTGTTCTATGTGGTGGTTCTGAGGCTGCCACAAGAGTGGTATCCCTTTGAAATAGCAAGTCCAGAGGCCAGCTGTGTCCACAGGAGGATTCTAGAAGACAGAAACAGCTGGTGAGGAGGGACAACTGGGGAAGGCCCCAGAGCTCACCAGCAGGAACTTCAGGAGGCTGTGTTAGAGCCCTCCGAAATGTGCCAGAGCCTCTGATTCTGAGTTAATGTCTTCAGAGAATTCTAACTTTTGCATTTCCTGACTTTTATGAGCATGTTGAGTATTGTAATTCCGTGAGGCTTTTAAATGTAATTTCCTCTGCTTTTAAGGAAAAGTTGAGATGGTGGAGAGGAGATTTGTAGGGCTTGGGTGGTGTCTGGTGGTGAGATAGTAAAAACAAGGAAGCCCTTTTCAAAAGGAGTAAAGCTTTAGCAAATTTATTCTGTAAAGACAGTGCTGCAGAGCCTGTATATCTTTACTAAAACATGGAAAAAATAAATGAATAATAAAAGCTAATATTTATATAGCTCTTATGATGTGTTAGGCATATTCTAAAGTACTTAACATATACTGATTCATTAATCCTCATGGCAAGTTCTGAGGTAGGGCCTATTATTGTTCCCATGTGATAAAAGAGGCAACAGTAGCATGAAAAGGTGAAGACACTTGCTGAGGGTTACATAGCTAGAGCTGGGACTAGAACCCCTGCTTTCATGCTGCATTTTCAGCCGGGACACTATGTTATGTTGCCTGACTTAAACATTGCATGACTATTTCTATTTTCAAAGAGTGACTCATTGTTCTAAATTGTTTGGCATTTGAGAATTAGGCTTCAGGGCCTGATGACTTTCTTATTTAATTTTCTGGTTGGTCAGCCGAGTATTTCCTGAGCCTATCCAGTTCTCACAGAAGGTAGCCAAAACTGACTTCTGGGTAGAGTAAATCAGTTACGAAATAAAGGTTAGGCTCAGTGCCAGAGCAGAGTTTGGAAAGGCTTGGGAACCCCTCAGCCCAGAACAGTTTAGCCCAGCCTCAGCAAGCCCTGAGTTTAGACACTCTGAAAGACCTGGGTTCCCCTCTGAGTGCATGGAGAGTGGGTTCCATGGAGTGGGGGGAGGGGGAGGGAGGAGAATGACAGGACACCTTCAGTTTGTTGATGCTCTCTTGTCTTCTGTGGGGTTAGTCTTGGGACAAGCATTCCTTGGTGAAGGGGATGGGCTTTGGGGTTGGATGATGGCCTGGATTTGAGGCCCAATTCCTTCCCTTGCCCTTGCTAGATCTGGAAGCCATCTGCTATGCCTCGGTTTTTCCTCACCTATAAAACACAGATGATATTAGTGTTTGCCTTAGTGTTGTTGAGAAGATTAAATAAACGATGCACTTGAAGTTCTTTAAACAAAGCCTGGCACAGAGCAAGCACCAAATAGGCGTCAGTTCTTAGCCTTCTTGTTTTCTGACCTCCTGTTCATGCCTGACACGGTTCTGCAAGCTTTCAGGAACACTGATGACCAAGTACCGCTATTTTTCACAACAACACTATGACTTAGGTGTCTGCCACTTTGCAGATGAGGAGACTAAGTTTCAGTGGGGTCATTTGCCCAAGGTGACACAGCAGGGAGTGGCTCATTGAGGCTTTAGCTGAAATGAGCCCGAGCCCATGGCTGTTGGCACTGCCATCCCCTCTCCCATAGGCAGGCATTGTCCCAACACGCACCCCTGCTAGATTGAAATAGTTGGCTCTAGGTCCCTGGTGAAGCAAATACTGAATTACTGTTTTGTTCAAGCTTTCGAAAGCTAGATTTGAAGCAGCTTTTAATCACTTTACCCAAACTGTTAGCGCTGTGGAAAGCCTCCCAATTCGTCATCTTAGGGATATATCAGCACAAGAAATATTGATGGGGCCTGTGATTGGCTTGTGATTTTCAGGCCCCCGTGTGATTGATAAGTGGTTTGAGTTACAAATGCATAAGACTCTCTCTGAGGGAACAAGTGTAGACACAGCAGTCACATTCACTGACATGTCTCACATGTATCGATGCCCTGTCACTAACACACTGACACTGTAAACTTGGAGCTCTCTGTCCATTGTTTACGTACAAAGGACCAGCTGATCCAGATAAGGAGAGAGGCCTGATAGGACCTCTGTTCTCTTCTCAGGTCTGGGTTGCTGTCAAGGTCATTGCCAGGCACAGCACTCAACCTTCTGTTGCTGCAAATTTAATTTACTTTTCGCTGACTAGTCACACAACAGGTTTGGACTTCTTTAGTAGGTTGTTTTCTCCCCTTGGTGCTTTACTGTGTTTGTATCAGAGCAGGCAGTGAAGTTTTGGGGATCCCAAAATAAGTGCTGTAGATGTGTTGTGAAAAACTGAAATTAACACAGCAAATCTTTCAACTTAAATAATATTTACTTTAAAGTATACCGTATGCCAAGAAAATAGAGAAGCAGTAAACAAAATGCACAGTACCAATGACTACATAAACCTAGAAATAGAATTTTCATTTTCAGGTTGAAACATATAAAATTGCCATTACACAATATTTTTGACCTATAAAAACAGACTGTCTCTTGGGGAACAAAGGATTTAAAATTAAGTGAGAAAAGAAAATTCAAAAATATCAATATGAAAGTCCCCTTCCACCCTTCATACATTACCAAGACAAATGATAACTATTGAGGAATTATAGCTAGAAAATTTAGTAATATCTTTATTAGGGTTGGAAAATCTTTATAATTTGGGAAAGATGAATTTTTTTAAGTTTTTTAAAATGAAGGGATAGTTGGTTTACAATGTGTTAATTTCTGCTGTGCAGAAAAATGATTCTGTTATACATACATGCCTTTTTTATATTCTTTTCCATTATGATTTATCGTGGGGTGTTGAATATAGTTCCCTGTGCTATACAGTAGGACCTTGTTATTTATCCATTCTATATATAATAATTTGCATCTACTAACTCTAAACTCCCACTCCATCCCCTCCCTATCTCCTTCCCCCTTTTCAACCACCAGTCTACTCTTCCTCTCTGAGTCTGTTTCTGTTTCACAGATAAGTTTATTTGTGTCATTTTAGATTCCACATATAAGTGATATCATATGGTATTTATCTTTCTCTTTCTGACTTCCTTCACCTAGTATAAGAATTTCTAGTTGTATCCATGTTACTGCAAATGGCATTATTTCATTCTTTTCTTATTGCTGAGTAGTATTACAGTGTATATTTGTACTGCATCTTCTTTATCCATTCATCTGTCAGTGAACATTTAGATTGTTTCCTTTTCTTGGCTATTGTGAATAGTGCTGCATAGGGGTGCATGTATCTTTTTGAATTATAGTTGTGTCTGGGTATGTGCCCAGGAGTGGGATTGCTGGATCATATGGCAACTATTTTATTCTATTTTATTATTTTGCTTTTTAGCTCTCCCCCCCACCCCGGCATATGGAAGTTCCCAGGCTAGGGGTCAAATCAAAGCTGCAGCTGCTGTCCTACACCACAGCCATAGCAATGCGGGATCCAAGCCGCCTCTGTGACCTACATCACAGCTCACAGCAACACTGGATTGCTGACTCAGTGAGCGAGGCCAGGGATCAAACCCACATCTTTATGGATACTAGTTGGATGCGCTTTTGCTGTGCCACAATGGGAACGTCCCTATTTTTAATTTTTTGAGGAAACTCCATACTGTTTTCCATAGTGACTGCACCAATTTACATTCTCATCAGCAGTGTAAAAGGATTTCCTTTTCTCCACACACTCTCCAGCATTTGTTATTTTTAGACTTTTTAATGATAAGCATTCTGACTAGTGTGAGGTGGTACTCATTGTAGTTTTGATTTGCATTTCTCTAATAATTAGTGATGTTGAGCATCTTTTCATGTGCCTACTGGCCATTTGTATGTCTTCTTTGGAGAAATGTCTATTGAATTCTTCCCCCATTTTTTGATTGGGTTGTTTGTTTTTTTTTATTTTTGAGTTGTATGAGCTATTTGTATATTTTGGAAATTAAGCCCTTGTCGGTTGTATTATTAGCAAATATTTTTTTCCATTCTGTAGGTTGTCTTTCCATTTTGTTTATGGTTTCCTTTGCTGTGTAAAGGCTTGTAAGTCTGATTAGGTCCCATCTGTTTATTTTTGCTTTTCTTTCTATTGCCTTGGGAGACTGACTTAAGAAAACATTGGTACGATTTATGTCAGAGAATGTTTTGCTTATGATCTGTTCAAGTTTTATGGTGTCATGTCTTAGGTTTAAGCCTTTAAGCCATTTTGAGTTTGTTTCTGTGTATGGTGTGAGGGAGTGTTCTGATTTCATTGATTTACATGCAGCTGTCCAACTTTCACAACAGCACTTGCTGAAGAGACTGTTTTTAGGAAAGATAAATTTGATAAGGCAAAATATCAGAGGAAAAAATATTATCAGAGGGCACTGACTTAACCCATCTAGGTCTCAGTTTTCTCATTTGTATAATGAGAACATTGTACTAAATGATTCAATGTGAAGAGCCTGAAACTTAATGGACACTTGAAATAGGCATGGGATTGAAAAGTAACTCTTTAATAGTCAGGATGCTCCAAAATAGATAGAAAAAAAAGACATTTTGAAGATGTATGGAAAAGATCAATTTGGGAATGGTGTCTTTATTTATGTTTCCAAGTCCTATTTAAGCTTAACCTTAAAACTGAAGCATTTCTTAGTTTTTAGATTCCTGGGGATTTTAGACATCGTCCTAATGCTCATCATTAAAAAGAAGAAAAAAGAAAGAAAAGAAAGAAAAATAAAGAAAAAAATCGATGGTTTTGACAGGAGGTGATTCTTATTACCATCAGCCTTGAAAACATCTCCCCGCATCACAGTGTAGCAAAGAGCATAGAACACACACCCTCACCATCCTCAGAGGATTCCTGGGAGCTACAATGGGCTGTGGGCAAGAAGGAGCCTTTTCTAGGGCAGTTAATAAAGCAATCAGGTAAGAGCATTTTAGAGAAGCGAAGTCTCCTTGGCAATATCCTACTAATGTCTATATTTTTTTTTTTTTTAGCAAATCTATCAATAAGGACTAAAGTCAGTTTTTCAGTGTGATCCCCATTCAGGGATGTGGCATGATGCTAAAAGGTAACATTTCCAAAATGCCAGGTACTCTTCTAGGTATCTTAAATACGTTAATTCTCTAAATCCTGATAACTCTCAGAGCTCAGTACTGCTTATACTGATAAAACTGAGGCCCAGCTGGGATGTAAAGGTTGGCAGTTCACACAGAAATGGATTAGGAAAAACTGGATAACCCAGGAAGAAGAGAAATTTAACAAGGAACAGAAGTACCTTTTTAGTTGGAAATAGTGGGAAGAAGTGGATGTTTCTATCTTAGTCCCACTATGATTCATTTAATAGAACAGTAATACAGTATGTCATTTCATTACATTATTCACACACAGTCCTCATTCTCACCTGTTCTGCTATCTTCATAAATCCTAAGATAATGAACCTTTCCAGGTATTGTTAGAGGTAGATAACTGAACAGGTGGGGCTGCACCTGATACTATAGAATCAGTGCCAACTTTGGTATCCTTCTCACCTTGGTAAAAATCGCAACTGCACCATTCATAGCTGTGTGACCAAAGTAAATTGCCTGATGTAACCCATATGTAAAATAGGCCTAACAGTATGTAGTTCACAGAGATGCTGAGAGGTTTAAATGAGATCATATGTATAAAGTGGTTAGCACAGTACCTAGCACATAGCAAATGCTTAGAAAATGGTGACAGTGTAGCTATTTCTAGAGTTACCTAACAAAGTAAGCCACCTCCTTTCATAGTGCTCACTTTTCCAGGTTTAACTGGGTATGACACCTTATAAACTTGCTTCTCAAGTTACTTCAGTGGACTCAACAGATAGAAATATATTTAAAGTAACGAACTTGTTCATTGTCTTGCTAATTTTATGAGCTAATCAAACAGAATCTATACTAATCCTGGGAATGAAGTGATAAAGGCTATGCCCCTAAACTGAGATTTTTGGTGGGGCAGCTCTTCCCATTAGATGCCTCTGCTAGACTTCCCTTTGCTTTGCTTTTTCCACCTCTGTGCAAGAAGCTGGAGCTATGTGTATTTTCATCCCCAGTGTTCTCATATGTTGATTTTTTTCACCTACTAAAATGTAGTAAGCTTAAGAAAAGTTCAATTAAAATGAAACATAAATATTTTCATTCTTACTGTGTCATTAAAAACTCTCCCCCACCACTCCTGAAGTTACTTGGCATCCGCCCAAAGGAAACATTTTTCCCTCTTGGCTCCCAGTATTTAAGGCATAGAAGAAACAGATCTGCTTAGTCTGTCTCAATGGGACCTTTGCATGGGGAGAGGAGCAAAGTTTTCAAAGGACTGGAAAAGAGAGTACAAAGTAGAAAAGTAAGCCTATAGAAAGAAGATTGAGAATGAAAGCCAAAAGAGGGAGAGAAGAAAATGATTTCATTAAACAAGTTTAGACTGGAAAGTTTCTGAAATGTAGCATCTTACTTTGGGTTACTGCATGGAAAGTATAAAGCTCCCTGTTAGGTGATGACCTCCTCCACAAGAGAGTCCAATATAGCATTATTCCTGGTTATTCCTGGTGTATTCTGACATGATTCAGCCTAGCTAGTACTTCAGGTTTATGTTATGAGGTGATACAGCATCTTCACCAGCAACAGAAGAGCATTTACTATGTGCTATGAAGTGAACAATGATTAGTTTCTGTAATCCTTAAAAAAATTTTTAGGGAGTTCCTGTTGTGTCTCAGCAGGTTACAAACCCAAGTAGTGTCCATAAGGATGCAGGTTCAATCCCTGGCCTCCCTCAGTGGGTTAAGGATCCGGCATTGCTCTTAGCTGTGGTGTAAGTCACAAACACTGCTCGGATCCCTTGTTGTTGTGGCTGTGGTGTAGGCCGGCAGCAGCAGCTCTGATTCGACCCCTAGTTGGGAAACTTCCAAATGCTGCAGGCAGGTACAGCCCTAAAAAGAAAAAACAAATCACGAGCCATATGCGATTATAACCCCAACCTGAAGATGGGAAGTTTAGGAGGTTATAATTAGTAGAGGATAGATCCTTGATTTAAATCCCAGCAATTTGACTCTAGCTCTTGTGCCCTGTGTCACATTCGGTTATACGCTCCATATTGTTGGACACATTTTCAAAGTTCTTCCTGCTCTATCTCTGCTCTTTCCTCCTACTCTTCTTAATCTTCTGCTTCCCTGGATGACATGGATCTCACCCATCGAGTCAGCTTCTATTTTGTAAGTAGTGGCTCATGCAATTCTATTTCCTATCCCAGAGGTTAGGCCTTCCTACCAGTCATCTTTGCAGTTGTCACTAATCCTGTGGAATCCGTTATCAGTCTCCAGAAAAAAGTTCAAATAGAGGGAATTGCTCCATCTAGAGTTCCATTTTGCAAATAAGTAGTTGGTAATTTCCACACAGTGTCCTTCTTCCCTTCCCCAGAAGCCTTTGCCTTGTCTAAACATTAGGCTTTTTTTCCCAGGTTAGGCCCCAAATAAACTGATCGATGGTGGCGCACATGGTGAGCGGCTTCCTGTAGATATTGGAAGGGCAAAACATTCCTTTTCATCTTCTCTTTTCTAAATAAATACATCTCTGTTTCAGTCTGTCTTCCCATATGTTGAGTTCTCTCTTTTTCTTTCTTTCATCCATCCAGTCATTGAGCATGTCAATTTCTGTTCTACTGAGCAAAGCAAAATGTCAAAACTGAGGTGAGGATAGTCTGTTGCTTTACAGTGTGCTCATTTTCATTGGCCCGTCATTACATTCATGTAGAAAAATTTCACTCTGAAAAGTGACACAAAGGCAGCTGAAATCCAGAGAAGAGTGTCTCTGATCTTCATCTGTTGAGGAGCTTGACGTATTTGTAAAGAGGACACAGAGGATTTTTACTTTCAAAGTCCAATTCCAAAGAAAATAAATCCCTGAACTTTAAAAGCAATGGTTGCTTAAACCCTTAAAAGTTGTTGGGCAAAAAGTTTCTTGGAGCAGATTGACTTCTTGTGATTATGTATGATGATAGTATCTCTTCAGTTATGAGGTGTATCACACGTGTGATTCTGAGTAGCACATTTCTGTGTGGCTCAGTTTCCTAGCCTATGAAATGAGGATGATAAAAATACCTCATGGGCTTGTCATGAGAAATACATTGTATTTCAAAACTAATCTAACTTGGAAGTTCAGTGTGTTGCCTGTTCTTATCATTCATTTAAAATGCTAGACCTCGGAATTCCTGTCGTGGTGCAGCAGAAACAAATCTGACTAGGAACCATGAGGTTGTGTGTTTGATCCCTGGCCTCGCTTAGTGGGTTAAGGATCCAGTGTTGCCGTGAGCTGTGGTGTAGGTCATAGACGCGGCTCGGATCCCGTGTTGCTGTGGCTGTGGCGTAGGCTGGCAGCTACAGCTCCGATTCCACCCCTAGCCTGGTAACCTCCATATGCCACAGGTGTGGCCTTAAAAGGACAAAAAGACAAAACTAAAACTAAAAAAATAAAATGCTAAAGCTTCCCCCCCCTTTTTTTTTTTTTTGCTTTTCAGGGCCACACCCACGGCATATGGAAGTTCCCAAGCTACGGGTCGACTCGGAGCTATAGCTGCCGGCTGACGCCACAGCTACAGCAACACGGGATCCAAGCCGTGTCTGCAAACTACACCACAGCTCATGGCAACACCAGATCCTTAACCCACTGAGTGAGGCCAGGGATTGAACCTGCAACCTCACGGTTCCTAGTCAGATTCATTTCCACTGTACCATGACAGGAACTCCGTCTTTCTTATTTTAATAGTACCAGTTTGCCACTCACACATTTATCCTTTCTCCCTTCCTTTGGAATGAGTGTATTTATTTAGTACCTGGTATGTGCCAGATACTGTGCTAGGCTCTGGAATACAATGGTATGCAACAAGAGATAGTATTCCTGCTTTTAAGGATCTTACAATCTAGTGGGGAGAGCAGGCAGAAATAAAACAATCACACAAGATTATGTAAATGTCCTGTGATACATTCTATGAAGGGTTCATGAGCCATTTGATGGTGTCAAGGGAATTTCAAACACGGGAATTTGGCTTAACCAGGGAGGAGAGGGTATTTCTTAAGCGTCCCTCAGGAGCTGATATGGGTTAAGAGCTAAAAGGAGAGTAGGAGACAACTGGCTGCAGCCAGAAAGGAGAAACGTTCCAGGTGGAGGAATCTGGGCCAGAGGAGCAGAGGGGGTGAGGAGGGCAGAATGTGATGCAACAAGAAGGGGGAAGAGGGTGGAGGCACAGAGTACACAGGGCTCTCACCGCCAAATCCACTAGCTTAGTCCTTGGAGCATTGGGGAGCCAGAGAAAAAATTTAAGTTTAATTTTGTATGACTGTGTGGGGATATTTAGATTTTAGTGGTGTGGTTTTACTTTCCAAAAGAGTACTGTGGATGAATTACCCTAAATTAATACTGTGAATTCATGAATTACTGTGATTTAATGTAAAGAAGGATTTGGAGAGGCTGAACAGGGTGTGAGAGACCAGTTTGAAGGCTAGTGCAGTCATCTATGGGAGAGATGATGTCAGCTTACACCACGCTGGTGGTGGTTGAGGTGGGATGAGGTGGAAGGATGTGGGTGGCATTTAACAAATAAAATTTCTAACATTTGGAGTTCCCATCATGACGCAGTGGAAACGAATCTGACTAGGAATCATGAGGTTGTGGGTTCGATCCCTGGCCTCGCTCAGTGGGTTAAGGATCTGGCATTGCTGTGAGCTGTGGTGTAGGTTGCAGATGCGGCTTGATTCTGCATTGCTCTGGCTGTGGCGTAGACTGGCAGCTGTAGCTCCGATTTGACCCCTAGCCTGGGGACCCCCATATGCCACGGGTGCGGCCCTAAAAAAAAAAAAATTCCTAACATTTGGAGGTGGGTGAGGTGAGGGGTAGGGGAAGGAAGAGTCAGTGCCGTGGATGATTTCATTAATTCTAATGAAATCGAACAGTTTATCTTTTGTTTCCCTCCAGTGCTTAAGAAGTACAAACTGGTATAATATATGGGGTTTCTGGAAGAGTTGAAATTGTCAGCAGACCTGAAACATTTGAGAAAAGTCACTTAGGCGTGCTGATTAGCCAAAATAAAAGAGGAAGTTGACCTTCAACCCTTGTCTTTATTTTGTTCCAGCTGTAGAAATCATTTTGGTTGCTCTGTGACTCAAGTCAACAACACTCCCTGTCACCTTATCCCTTTGACGGTCGGTTCCACTTCTCTATTTTCACTGGGACATGATTCTCACTGACAGTAGAAAGTTCAGCACCCAGACCTGCAGCTGTGAAAATACTTGCTCCTCTCCAGAACTATTAGTTCTTCTGGGAAATGCGTCACAGTGCCAACCACTCACTGGTCCTGAAGTGACCCTGTTATTTTGGGAGATAGTAAAGGAAATAATATTTTAAAAAACCCAAGTGGCCCTCTCTTTGGGCATTGAAAGGTGTAAGTGATAAAATGCTCACTATACTTAAAGACCAGGGGAGTAAACTGGTGCTCCCCAGACCCTGTGTGTCAGCAAAATATATTTGAGCTTGGCGAAATAACCGAGGACCAAAGTGTTCTCTTCAACTGAATAATTAGACAATGAGAGACAGTCAATTTAGAAAAGCTAATAACTCTCTTCTGTTTCTGTTACAGAATTTTTATTATAAACAGAATCCTTAGACCAAATTTAAGAGAATATGAAGAAAACTGCTAGATTTTGAATTGCTGTCTTTGGAGCCCATGTTTTATTTATCTCTATCTCCAGGTACATCCACGGTGCTTGTCGCTTAGTAGATACTCAGTGAATGCTGGTTGTTGGATAAAGGATTCATCTGTGTTTTCATGGGGTATTTATATGGGATAGTGAGGTTTTTTTGCCCCAATCTGTAGGTTTGGGTGCTTCTTCTACTCCTATATTTATTTTGAACACAATTTTGCTACAAGAATGTTCTGAAACAAAATAATAAGGAAATCAGTTTTAATACAATATTACATATACAGATAGACACAGTTGCTGACTAGGTGCAGCTATGGATTCTCTCCCTGGAAGATGCTTTTGCAACCTAAATTGTACTAGAATGAGGTTATCAATGTGGGAGGAAAGGAAAGTAAGATAAAATTCACAGCTTAATTTCTACATAGAATTGCTATTTTAAACAGGAATTCCAAGTGCTTCTTGTACACCTGAAGATTTACCAATGATTTGTGACTTGAAATAACCCAGAACAAGTCCAGTGGTTCCCGTTTTTTGTTTTTGTTTTTTTTGTCTTGTTTTGTTTTTTTTGTGTTTTTGAAGCAGTTGTTCAGTTCTCTTCATTGCTGGTCTGTAGTTTTCCACCATCAGCTTCCTTCCAGTCAGGGCTCCATTCCTTCTGGTCTGTCCTATTGAAACAGTCTCTTTACCTCCATTCTCTTATTACTCTAGTTTTTTACTTCTTTTTGCTAGATTACTGTTACTGGTTCTCAAATTGTGGTTCCCAGACCAGCAGCATCAGCACCACCTGGGGACTTAATAATGAAAATTCTTGGGCATCACCCTGGACCTACTCAAGAAGAAACTGGCTATGGGGCCCAGCAATTTTGTTTTAACAAGCAGGTCATCTCAAATTGAGAACCACCGCTGATAGAAAGCTCAGTTATGAGCATATCACCTCTTTGTTCAACATCCTCTATTGCCTTTCTTGTCAGCGACCATGTAAGCATGGATTTGCACATGCTTCTGTAATAGAGCACCAACCTGTTTCCTGTCCACGTTGGCTTAGGTATATCCCGCACTGTAATGCAAATGGATTACTCCCTTTTCCCTCAGCCCTCCTGCCTTCTCTCTATTAATGTCGGTTCCTCTGCTAGGAATGTTCCCTCTTTTCCCTCTCTTTGTAGAAGCCTTATTCATTCTTTGAAGATCATTTAAAAATTAATATTGCAGTTCCCGTTGTGGCGCAGTGGCAATGAATCTGACTAGTATCCACAAGGACTCGAGTTCGATCCCTGGCTTCACTAAGGAGTTTTGGATCCGGCCTTGCTTGAGCTGTGGTGCAGGTCACTGTGTTGCTATGGCTGTGGCATAGGCTGGCTACTATAGTTCCGAACCGTCCCCTAGCCTGGAAACTTCCATGTGCGCAATTGCGGCCCTAAAAAGAAAAAAAATTATCTAGGTAATTCATACCTGTAACTTTAAAGTCAAATAGTTCTGAACGGTTTATACAGAAACATGACAAGCTCTACCCCACCTCCTAACCCCAATCCTTCCCATTCCCCAGGGAAGACCACTTAAGCCATTTCTATATTAGTTCTTCTGTTGACTTCTATTTCTATGACTAATATGCAACGACTTCTATTTAAACGTAACTTTAGAATATTAGTCTATTAAATGTAATTTTAAAATAGTTAATTTTAAGCATTCTATTTAAAAGTAATTTAAAATTTTCATCTTGCCACAGTAGATAAAATTTGAACAGATAAAATTTTTTTTTTTTTTTTTTTTTGCCTTTTGTCATTTTATGGCCGCGGGTTTATGGCCGCACCCGCGGCATGTGGAGGTTCCCAGGCTAGGGGTCTAATCGGAGCTGTGGCCACTGGCCTGCGCCGCAGCCACAGCAACGCAGGATCCGAGCCGCGTCTGCAACCTACATCACAGCTCACGGCAACGCCGGATCGTTAACC
>PVHT021183634.1:39077108-39140050 GCA_004024745.2 Catagonus wagneri | reverse complement strand
ACAGATAAAATTTTATAGGCAAAATTTGGTTGCCACCCTGTTCCCCTCTTCACTCTTCTCAGCATATCCTCAATTAAACCTTGATATCATGCCAGGTACATCTTGGAATGAAGGACGATATTTTTCATGGAATTTTTCAAGATACTGCCCTTCTCCCACTTCCACAGAACTCTGCCTCTCTCTCAGTGCACACGGTATCCTTCCCTTGTGTTACAACAGTGTTTGTGTTTCCCATTGCAGCTAAGTTATAACAGCCAGGAATATCTAACCTGACTTTTACTTTCTCTGCAACCTGCCAGGGCAAAGCACAGGGCCTGGAATATAGTACACACTGAGTAAATGTGGCCAATTTAACCATAAACTAAAATATTTACCTGACCTTTGAAGCTCAGTGGTGTAACAGCAGTACAAGGAATGAGTCTTCCCTTTCCAATGTGGTTTTCCAATATTTTTGTGGAGAAAATTAAGCTGGAGTCAGGAGACTTGAACCAGACCGGTCTTCTTCATGACTCCTTCTAAAACTTGGGAAGCCACTTAATGGCTTTGCTTCCATTTTTTTTTTTTTTTTCATCTATAACGTGGCAACAGATTTGCAGTAAGGACAGAATTGTGGTAACAATAGCACATGTTATCATATATAAGGTATTCCATTGACTCTTCATATTTAAAACAAAAAGGAAACCCATTCTCTGAAGCACATAGGACTACAAAGAACATTAAGAACACTTTTTAAATAGAAAACTTTGTTTTTTAGATTATCCAGAGGATCTTTCTTTCAAGATCAGCGTAAGATTTTTTTGAGGTGAGGGGGAACTCCATCCGAGATTTGAAGTAAGAAAATACAGATGTTTCGTACCACTTGTCTATCCTCACTTGTTGATGAGAAATCAGCATTACTGCCAACCTCTCAGGCTATGAAGGGATTTCAAGCTTTATCTTGATTTAATGGTTGAGAAAAAAAAAAATCAACCAAAGGCACACTTTCTAAGAGCTTGTCTGGTCCTACCCATTAGAAAAGTGTGAGCTACTGTTCTCTCAAAACTAATTAGACCTTAAATGTATAACCAACTCTCAATTACCAAGGTTAATGGGACTACATGCATACATAATTATATCATACATTTATATAGTGCTTTTAACTTCTTCAAAGCACTTCTCACTGTATTGCATATATAACACAGATGGGCTTTTTTCTTTTTCTTTCTTTTTTTTTGCCCACAAATAAGGTAAAAAAGAAATCTTGGAATCAATAATTTCAACTTTGTACCTTTCCAAAGCTATTAGAACTAGTAACATTGTCTAGTAGGACTTTAATTTCCCTACTTTCTTCTTGGCTCCTCTCAACTAAAGGTGAGAGAAGTCTACAGAGGAAAGGAACCCAAGGACCTGGGCCATCCACAAACCATATTATTAGCACCAGGATAATTAAGAATAATGGACTATATCTGGAAATCCAGAAAGAGATGAAAAGGTATAGGACACCATGCATGAGAAATAGTATTTATAGGGCTCTTGTTATTATCATTCCCTCTATAAGCATTACTGAGCACCTACTGTATGCCAAGTGCTTTCAGCAGAGAGGGTGGATACAGCCTTGAACAAACCAGGCAAGACTGCTACTGTCACGGAGATGACCTTTTTGAATGGTGAAGACAGACAATAAATGAGAACATAAATAGACAACTCAGATAACTGTTAGGTAGCACTAAGCACTGTCAAGTCCATCAACATCGGGATGTGATAGTGAGTGCCTTGGGGAGGCCGTGCTACATTAGATCATGTAGCCAGGGAGGGCCTTTCAGGATATTTGAGCTGCATCCTTCAGGAGGCGCCCACCTTGTGTAGGTCTGCAAAGCAGAATGATAGAATAAGTGAACTCATCAAGTTCAATGCTAGAGGGAGGGTCAGCCCCTACTAGTCCTGTGATAATTCATTTTGTGTCCTTTTGTGGATATTCCTAAAACCTCTCCAGCGCCCCTGACTTATTTCCTCTACAATAGGGGTTGCTAATACTGATCACCTTGACAGGGATACTCTAAGGAATAATGGGTAAACAATTGTGAGGAGCTATATAAATGCTAAATAATGATCACAGTAATAACCTTTTATTAAAGTCAGTGCCTTGATAGGCAGCTCACACTCGGATGCCTTGGCAAATGTGGAAATCAATGCGGCTGCTCCCTGTGCACCCCAAAGCCATCCTTTAAAATAGAAAAAATAAATGAGCCGATGATCATGATAGTCAAAGTGGTTAGTAATCAAATAACTGTCTTGAGAGAAAGCTGGTGTGTGAAGTATAAAGCGGGAGTAGCAAGATAATGATGGCACATTCCAGCCCAGAGCAGGTAGAGGGTAGCTGGTGAATGTAACTGGATGCTTGCTGGTGCCCACCCCACCCGCCTCAGGGTGGTAATTCTAACTTCATAAGGACGAGGCACTGCCACCACCAAAAGCACTGGCAGACGGAAAGTGGGATGAGAAAGAGCAGGATCAGCAGCATCTTTGCCAGCAACCCCATCTGGCCCTCTTGGCCTTGGTAAGCCTCCCCGGGGGGAGGACTGAGAAGCCAGCACCAAGGGCCCTACCTTGGAAGGGCACCAAAGAAGTGGGGAGGGAGGGCGGAAGGGAATTGAGTGCTGCCTTTTTTCCTTTCTCAAATGAACAATACCAGTGCCAGGAAAGACTTCAGTTGTCTTCCTTACTCAAGCTTCCCCACCCAATTAGAGATGTGAATTCGTCCCTCTAGCTGCTCCACTCCCTTTCCTGCAAACCCCTCCCAAAATGTAACATTACTATCATAAAACTAGGAATTCTTTGTGTGGGTCCTGTCATCTCTTTGATATAAATATGCATGTGCCCAAACTTTCTTTCCTCATGCTGGCACACACATTGTCTGAAACATACGTACACAAGCATATGTACACACAGATACCTGTGTGCACCCAAATCCTTTGGTAAGCCCTGACTCAGCTTTTATACAGCCTGTAAGTCACATTAGAAGAAAAGTCTAAATCATTGTTGCTGCTTCTCTGAAAAGTAGGGGGAAAGAAGAGAAGACAAAAAAAAAAAAAAAAGAAGAAACCAGTTATTTCAAGGCTGGTACTAAACGCTTTGTTCCATGTTGACTGAGCAAGTCACTCCCACCTCGGGACAGGTAGAATCAAGGTGATCTAAGGTGCTAAGAGCCCCCAGAGTGTACTTCGCTTTTTGAGGCTTGACTAGAAATTAGGGAGGTTAAAAAGAATATGGCAAGATAATCCTAGCCTTCACAAAATTATTCACGATTTAAATTGGGGTGGAGGAAGATCAAGAGTCTGACAAAAATCTGATTTTAACCAGAGAAAATTATAAATGTTAATTACACTGGGATAATATAGCTAAAGAACTTTGGGTAGGCATGCTGCATGGGACACAGTAAGTGCTCAGTCAGTTGTCTGCAGGTGAGAAAGGCATTTCCATCCACCAGTGTCTCAGGATGCTTGAACCTGAACTCACTTAGTATAGCCTGTCTTTAAGTGCTTTGTTTCACAAAATAGTCAGTGGAGGAATCGAAGGAGAGCTGTCCTCAGGAGATGTGGTCATCTTTCTGGCCAAATCAGTTTGGACTAAACTGGTTCATTAGCAGGACTGCCTAAATGGCTTCAAGATTTTGTTTGGTAAGTGGTTTTGATGCTTGTTGATAATGGACTGGCTATTAAGATGGGAGACCGTCAGAAGGAGGAAAGGTACCCACTCAGATCCTGTGCTTTTAAATTAAGCTAACTCATACTCAACCAAATTTTGTGTCAAACTCCAGGTAATGGTTCCCAGTTATTGCCTGGGACCCTTTATTTCACTTTTTTTTTTTTTACTCTCTGTTTCTGCTTTTACCTGGCATTTGAATTTAACTCCCTTCTCCTATGCTCACCCATTTGCACTTGATGAGTAATTTCGCCTCTCCTGCTTTCACCTTTGGCACTCCTTTGAAAATGGGTTATGCTTATCTTCTGGCTCTTTCTCCTTTTGGCTGCTCAAAACTTTTGACCCTACTCAACCAAGTTTTGATCCCAGGACCTTTCCCTGGCTTTGACCTGTCTCAGTGGCATCCGTGCTGGGCTTAACTCCTCCAAATGGGGGCATGGGCAAGAAGAAAGATCAGGCGAGGAAATAGGAAGAATATCTGGCTCAGCCTAAACTGTGCAGGGTACTTAAGCCTTGCTGGTTATGCAGTCTGCCTCCTCATTCCTCTGCTTTTAAAAAAAATTCCCTCCTGTCTCTGATTCTTTCTATTTCAATTTTCATTGTCTCCACCTTCTAACTGGCTAATCCTCTTCTCATATCTCTTTGTAAGATTTAAATGGGAGTGAAAGTAAGTGATATCCATTAGCCAAAATAAATTTGATAGCTGGGAGAAATTGCTGAACCTCAAGTGCCTTTATAGCACTTATCAAATGCCATTCTACCATATTAGTTGGCAAACGGCTCTAGCTTTCCGGAGAGTCAGTTGATAGGTAAGTCAATAAATGTCTGTCAAATGAATGACTGAGTGCATACTAGTTGTGTAGATTTGTATCTGGTCCTTTAAATAATACAAAGTATAAGACATCCTCCTTGGCTTAAGAAGGACATCTTCTCAAGCCCATTTACAAAGACTGCTTTGAAATATCACTGAGGGCCAGACCAAGTTCACTATTTCTTCTAGAAAATAAGACATCATCTCTTAATGCACAGCCAGCTTCATTTGGGCAAAAGGGAATGAGAGCAAAGCATTGGATGAGAGAGAAATAGTCACCAGTGAAATAAGGAATTGTAGAATTTGAACATTTTATTATGATCAGTGGATTTTTTACATTGTATCTTCAAAATGCCTAAAAGATAAATGAATAGAAAGAAGTGGACACCCATAGGACTACCACTCATGTCAGGTAATACAACTTGGATATCAGCCCAGAAACCTCTACTCTCCTCTGATATAATAATCTTTTACTTTTCTTTATAGTTTTACCATCTTTATAAACTTTCCTAAAAAGTTTAGTTTTATCCAGTTTTCAAACCAAAATAGATTATAAAGGGAAAACAATAACTTGCATCCACATTCAACACCGGGCATGAAAAATAAAAGTGATTTTTTCAATAAGATTTTTTGAAGTGTTAAAATTTTTATTGGTGATCAAAACATTTACACTTTTCAAAAATTGAAGTATAGCTGATTTACGATATTAATTTCAGGTGTATAACATAGTGATACAAAATTTTTAAAAATTATACTCCATTTAAAATTATTATAGGAGTTCCTGTGGTGGCTCAACAGATTACAAACCCAACTAGTATCCACGAGGATGAGGGTTCGATCCTTGGCCTTGCTCAGTGGATTAAGGATCTGGCATTGCCATGGAGCTATGATATAGGTGGCAGACGTGGCTCAGATCAGGCATTTCTGTGGCTGTGGTGTCAGGCAGCAGTGCAGCTCTGATTTCATCCCAGGCTGGGAAGTTCCATATGCTGCAAGGGAGGCCCTAAAATAAATAAATAAAATAAAATAAAAAATAAATAAAGTTATTACAAAATATTGGCTATACTTCCTATGCTGTACAATATATCCTTGTAGCTTATTTATTTTATACATTGTAATTTGTATCTCTTAATCCCCTATCCCTATCTTGTCCTTCCCTGCTTCCCTCTCCCCACTGGTAACCACTTGTTTGTTCTCTATATCTGTGAGTCTGTTTTGTTACATTCATTCATTTGTTTTATTTTTTTAGATTCCATATATAAAAGATATTTACTCTTCAGTCAGCTTTTATGTTTGCTGTTGCCAATCACTCTGTTCCTTAATACTTCAAAATATATTCTTCCCAAAGTTACCTTTGGTCTTACACTAATGCTTTCCTAGACTCAATGGAACTTTGGAGGATACTGAACTCTTCTTGATGAAATGGATGTTGACATTCTATGATCATCACTGTCGTTATTTCTAATTTGTATTTTGCTTCAAAAAGTCCCTTCCTTTGCCCCCTAAATCTGTACTTTTAAAACGTACTTATAGGTTTGATTACATCTGACAATGAACTTCCTTCACTACAAAATCTGTTTGATCATGTACACAACCATCATTATCTTCAAATATCCTATTTTTTAAAAATCTCATTCATATTGGTCTCCCGAAGAGTTCTAATATTAGCAATGGTGTTTTTAACTGTTTCTGTAATTGCGTGTGTAATTATTGCAAATCGAATTTGTACTTACTGGTTCAATTATCTATCAAACTGAGGTAAAATGGTTCTGTCAACTACTATATACTGAACAAATCAACAGAGTCAAAACTGAAATGGAACTTGGATTCCTCAGAGAATGAAATCAGATGCTGTGACGTTAACACATATTTCAAGTCCAGAATAATCCTGCTAATCACACTTCCAAATTAATCAGCTAATGTCGTTTTCCATGAAGAAGAGATCTTCTTGGGATCCTGGTGAGAAAAGATTTGGAGAGGCAGAGGACAGCAGGGAAAGCTTCTGCTGTTAGGATCAGTTAGAGCAAAGAATAGAAAACAAAAATTAAAAGGCTCTGTTTGGAGATGATCTGGGCCATAAGTGCGATAATTATGAACTTAGAATTTTGTCACTCTGCTTTGTGAAACATAATATTTTTGTTAATTATTTTCCTTGATTCAGATTTTATATTTTTCATGGTGATAAATAGTGAGAAATAGTGAGAGCTAGTCTCATTCTTCTATGTTAGGATACCAAGAGTAGAGTGCTCTGGCTGAATCAGTTGTTTCATGCAGGGGGGGGTTTGAGAAACAATATTGGCAAAAAGTTAGGTCGGATTATGACAGTCTTTAAAGTGCTTCTATTGGACTTTATCCTTCAGAAGTCATTTAATGTTTGTGGGTTTGTTTGTTTTAAATCAAGAGCACCACAAGGAAAACAGTGATTTTGATAAAGACTCTAGGCAGGGAGATCAGGTGAGATGACATACCAATAATTCAGGCATTAAAAAATAAAGTTGGAAAAAAATGTTGCTCAATGCACGAAATGTGAAAAAAATAAAGTCGGTCTATGCTGGTAATGATGGCAGTGGATTAAAAAGGAGGGGATAGGTACAGAATTGTAACTGGGGAGAATTTGTTTTTTGGCTTTTCAGCCACTTGGGCTTAATACTGTTCAGTCTACTGGATTTATTTCCCATCCCACTTATATTTTCCTTCTTCCCTTGATAACTTTTTTTTTTTTTACCATTCTTTCTCTCTTTCCAATGACTGCATTAAAAAAATTCTCTTATTACTTTACCATATAGGATGATGATGCAGGCATATATCAAATAGGAGATACGGATAGAAATTAACCATATGATTTACTAATTAGAATATTTTGGTGCTTGTAAAAATATATACATACACACACACACACACACACACACACACACACACATACACATATGTGTTTACCTTAAATATATATATTTACCTTAAATGTATATGTACACATACATATTTACCTTTTATCTTCAGCTAAAAATAAGGGGAAAAAAGAGTAGAATGGAAAAATGAGAGATAGACTTCCATTCATTCATTCATTCTAGAAGTCCTATGTTGCCAGAGAAAGAGACAGAACCTAAGAGATAAAATACAACAAACTGGTTTATGCGATTGTAATGTTATTTTACTTCCCCTTTTAACTCATTCAGATGAAGTAGAGATGCCAGGATGGGAGGCAAAAGGCTAAAGTGTGATAGGTAGATTCCTTCCCTCCCTGTATGTCATGTTGCTTCTTTCATCAAAAAGTGGAGTCTAAATCCCTGTTCCTAGGCCCTAGCGACTGGCTCATCAAATAAGATTCAGTGAAAGTGACTTTCTGGGACTTTGTAGGTTAGGTTGTAAGAAGCCTGGGTCTTTCAGAAAATTTACTCTTGGGATGCTTCCTTTTGGAATTCAGTCACCACTTTGAGAGAAACCCAAATGGCATGGAGAGGCTGCATGTTGGCCCTCCAGTTGCCAGCCGCAAATAAGATAATAGCCAGCATCCCTTGTCAGTCGTATGAATAAAACATCTTGATGTCCAGTCCAGTTGAGCCTACAGATGACTGCAACTCCAGCATACATCTGACTGTACTTCCTAGAAGACCATAAGGAAGGATTGCCCAGCCAATCCCAGTCGTTCCACAGAACAGTAAGAAAGAAGGATAAGTTATTCTTTTAAGCTACTATGCTTTAGTGTGTTTGTTATATAACAATAGATAATTCTTTCATCCTTACATGGGATATTCTTTACATCAATTGTGTGAGAGATTCATAATGCCATCCAAAATACATGTATATTTTTCTTTCATTTGTATATTTTTCTTTTAAAGATCATTTTATTAGCTGTGAAATTGGAATCTGAATTGACATTGACCAGAACTCTTAGGTAATATTTAAGCAAATATTTTAAGCACTATCATATTTTGAGGACAGGTTCAGGATAAAGTGACATAGATGTGACAAGAATAATTGATTTGTAATCACAAGGTGGGGTTTACAGTCTAATTTTGTCACTTAGCACTGTGTACCTAGGGCAAGTTATTTAACATCTCTGATTCCAAGTTTCCAATGCTGTAGTATGTTTGAAAGTATTTAGTCTTGCCTGGCAAAACACAGATAGTCAATAAATTTCCATTTCTTTTCTTATGAAAGTCCTCTGCTAGTAAGTGCAATCATGTCAAAGCTTAATACATTATCATACTGCTTGCTAAAATTGAATATTTTTATTATTTATCAAATATTTCCCTTGATAAATATTTCATAGACTTCCACAGTGTTACCTTTAGCAGTGTGTTCTACCTTACTTTTCCTGTGGGATAACTTATTTAATAGATTTTGGGGACTCATTCTATTGCTAAATTCTCATAAAAGCAACCTTCTTTTGTTCTCAAGGACATGACCCTATTTCACGGCTTGAATATGGTTCCCTACCCTAGTGCAAATGTTAATAAGTTAAGTGCCTATCAAGTAAGAATTTTAATTCAGTTCATCATATGTTTATGTATTTAAATTTAAGAATCAAATTGATATAATTGGTAACATTACCCATTTGCTTTGATTTGAGATGCCAAGTGATTGAAAAAAATTTTAATTTAGAAGAGAATTACCTTGCTTACTTGAATTTATCATTTTTGCATAATTAGGATGAACTAATTTAATTTACAGTTATCCTTTTAAATGACTTAAATGATATCTGCTGAGAAACTCAAGACCACATGATTAGTGGAGTCATCCTGAATATTACTCAGTCTCAGGGTTGGAAAGTACGAGTGCAACTTGTGAAGCTTGGAGATGCATGTTGCAAGCTTGATCCTTTCTTCATTAACATATTTGTTTTCTGTTTTTTTCTGCTCACATCACTCGAGACTGCTTTGTGTTTTCCAGAGGAACCATACATTGCATTTGGTGGTGGTCCTCCTTTTTTAACCCTGTTCTGATTTTATTTTATTTTATTTTATTTTATTTATTTTTGCTTTTTAGGGCCACATCCAAAGGATATGGAGGTTCCCAGGCTAGGGGTCCAATTGGAGCTACAGCTGCCAGCCTACGCCATAGCCATAGCCACAGCCACAGCCACGCAGGATCCACGCCTTGTCCGCGACCTATACCACAGCTCACGGGCTCTGCCATGAGCCTTTAACTCACTGAGCGAGGCCAGGGAAGAACTGGCAACCTCATGGTTCCTAGCTGGATTCTTTTCTACTGCGCCATGATGGGATCTCCTCCATTCTGAGTTTATGTCATTTCCATTCAGTGTTCAGCTCCTATCTCTGTTCTGCAAAGGGTAGGCTGATTATTCATTTGGTGAGTTATGATGGAAATCCTCAAGACAATGTTCTTTATGGAGACTGAGTTTCCTCCAGTAAATACTTTATTTATGATGCATTTTAATGTCTTAAAAAATTTGGACACCAGGCTATAGACTAAAGCAGCTGGAACCTATAGTTTTAGGTTTTTGTTTTTCAAAATGCAGATCTTGACCCACATTAGTGGATTATAAAATAATTCTAGGGGTTGTAACAACAATGAAACAATGTGTAATAATGCAAACTGTTGAATTTAGAATGGATAATCATTGAGATCCTGCTGTATAACACTGGGAACTATATCTAGTCACTTGTGACAGAGCATGATGGAGGATAATGTGAGAAAAAGAATGTATATATGATGTGAGACTGGGTCACTTTGCTGTACAGTAGAAAATTGTATAGTATAAACCAACTATAATGGGAGAAATAATCATTTTAAAAAAGAATGTGGAATAGATAATTTTGGAATGCCTTATATATAATAAGGGTAATTAAATTTTCAAAAACTTTTATATTCATTTTGTAAGTGTATATATACTGATTTACTATAAAAATTATTCTATGTGCTTTTGTGAGTGGCTATCTAAAGTGTTTGAAATCCACTACCTTGCATTTAAAGCTGTCTGAAGCGGTTTTACAATATAGCAGTTTGATATGAAGCTCCTACAAGATGTTTGCAATATGAAAGTGTAGATAGCTTTTAGTTACATCTTTTACAGGGATTGGCAGGTTACTTTTGCCTAAAGAGCCTATCCTTGGCATAGTGGGCATTTTTCAAAGGGCCTGGATCCAGTTACTCCCAATAAATGGTAGGAGCCCAAATGCTCTGTCCTTGGGAGGGTCAGAGGTAGGTTTACTCATCTGGTCTGTGACCTGGCTGTTGCCTTGTTCCAGTTGGCTTTTGGAAGTATTATGTATTCTATAACCAAATTAGAAGGACCTAGTTTTCCCAAGGTCTCAGTCTTTCAGAAAGATGGCATCACACTTGGCCTCCATTTGTGGGACCTGTACCCACATGGAGAACTGACAGACTCTAACCCTCAACACTGCTTTTTGCTAGAGAATCTCCTTTTTCTTCCGTAATGGGTCTTGGGGAAGATGGGAGGCAGCATAAGGTTGTGTTTTATCCATACTATGTGAGTCTGTGCTTTTGTATGAAGGCCTACTCATTCAGAGAAGCATTCCATCCCTGGGATTAGAAAATTAATCCTTAATCAGAGTAATGCAAGGACACACTTTCAGTCTGCTAATGAGCTGTGGAGAGAGATGGCACAGCTTTCTCCAGTTGATGGATGCACCTTTTAGAGGCTATATGATATCCTCACCAGTAGGTTAACACACTACAGAACCAAAAGAATCCTCAGAACAGGAAAGAGTCCCTTCTTTTTTTGGATCTTGCCCCTTTAAGTTTCCCAGCTACTCACTTTTCAGACTACTTTCTCTCCCATTAAAATGGCTGCCTATTAAACTCATTAGTGAAATCTACCATATTGTGTCACTTAACTTTTTACATCTGCTTATGGTTTAAATTCTTTTTTTAGTAGAAAGCCCTGACTTAAATTCTTTACTCTCCTTTTATAATGCTTTTATTTTGACCTTACTACTTGCTAAAAAATCAGCCCAACTCCTTCATTACTGTCCCCCCTCCCCAGTCTCCATCAGTCTTTACCTGTTATTCAGGGTTTTTAATGTGGATTTAAGAGGTGGCCAACAAAAATAGACTCAAGATTTACATGGGATCTTTTTTTCCGTTTTCCTACGTGGGAAAACTTCAAGACTAGGCGCTTTCTCCTATTCTTCTCAAGAAGCTTTCAGATGAACTAATGAAACAAGGTAGATAAATTTGTTACCATCATTAGAAATGTCATCCTAAATATTCTCTATAGCTCAAAATGTGGCATAAGCCAGATCCCTGTTTAAAAGGAAGAAGATTATCCTGAAGAGCCTGAGGTTTTTTTTTTTTTTTTTAATATTGTGATTTTTATTTTTCCATTATATCTGGTTTATAGTTTTCTGTCAATTTTTCAACTGTACAGTGTGGTGACCCGGTTAAGCATACATGTACAGATTCGTCACAGGTGATTAGACATAGTTCCTGGTGCTATACGGCAGGATCTCCTTGCTCTTCCATCCCAAAGGCAATAGTCTACACCTATTATCCCCAGACTCCCAGACCATCCCATTCCCTCCCGCTCCCCTTCCCCCTTGGCAACCACAAGTCTGTTCTCCAAGTCCATGATTTTCTTTTCTAGGGAAAGGTTCATTTGTGCAGTATATTAGATTCCAGATATAAGTGATATCATAAGGTGTTTGTCTTTCTCTTTCTGACTTACTTCCCTGAGTATGAGTCTCTAATTCCATCCAGGTTGCTGCAAATGGCATTATTTTATTCTTTTTTATGGCTGAGTAGTATTCCATTGTGTATATATACCACATCTTCCTAATCCAATCATCTGTCAATGGACATTTGGGTTGTTTCCAGGTCTTGGCTATTGTGAATAGTGCTGCAATGAACATGCGTGTGCATGTGTCTTTTTCAAGGAAAGCTTTGTCCAGATATATGCCCAAGAGTGGGATTGCTGGATCATATGGTAGTTCTATGTATAATTTTCTAAGGTACCTCCATACCATTTTCCCATAGTGGTTGTACCAGCTTACATTCCCACCAACAATGCAGGAGGGTTCCGTTTTCTCCACACCCCCTCTAGCATTTGTTGTTTGTGAACTTATTAATGATGGCCATTCTGACTGGTGTGAGGTGGTACCTCATAGTAGTTTTGATTTGCATTTCTCTAATAATCAGTGATGTTGAGCATTTTTTCATGTGCTGAGATTGTTCTTAAAAGCAGTGCTATGGGAGCATATGAGTCACAGTCTTGGTCACCTCAGTGTTTAATTTAAATGGAGAAAGTGAAATGGTTTCCCAAAGCACTGGACTTGATTTATACTGAGCCTCTCCTTGGTTTTAAATGCTTATAGGAGTTCCCACTGTGGTGCAACAGGTTAAGGATCTGGTGTTGTTTCTGTGGTGGCATAGGTTCAATCCTTGGCCCAGCACAGTGGATTAAAAGGATCCAATGTTGCTGCATCTGTGGTATAGGTTGCAGCAGTGGCTCAGATTTGATCCCTGGTCCAGGAACTTCTATATGCTGTGGTGCAGCCATAAAAAAATCTTATAATCACAGAAAATAGAGAAGGAAGAAACTTGGTGTTCATTCTTTCCCATTTTATTTTTTCTTAATTTTTAATTTTTTTTTTTTTTTTTTTTTTTTTTTTTGCTTTTTAGGGCCGCACCAGCGGCATATGTATGTTCTCAGGCTAGGGGTCGAATCGGAGCTATAGCTGCTAGCCTATGCCACAGCCACAACAATGCCAGATCCAAGCTGTGTCTGCGACCTACACCATAGCTCACGGCAATGCCGGATCATTAACCCACTGAGCAAGGCCAGGGATCGAACCGGTTACCTCATGTTCCTAGTCGGATTCGTTAACTGCTGCGCCACGATGGGAACTCCTTTAAATTTTTTTTAATTTTATGATTTTTATGTTTTCCATTATAGTTAATTTACCATGTTCTGTCAATTTCTAGTGTATAGCAAAGTGACCCAGTCATATATATATGTGTATTTTTCTCACATTATCCTCCATCATGTTCCATCACAAGTGACTAGATATAGTTCCCTGTGCTATACAGCAGGATCTCATTGCTTATCCACTCCAAATGCTATAGTTTGCATCTCATTCTTTCTCATTTTATAAACTAGAAAATTGAAACATAGAGGCATGAGGTCATTAAGAGCATTTAGTTATTTAGTGAGTTACTTGGACTAGGTGGTTTTTGACAGGATGTAGAAAAGTAAAAATATTTGAGAACTCTTTAGGGACTGTAATAATCAGCACTGATTGCCTCTTTGGATACTGAGAGAGAGGGAAGGATCAAAGAAGATGCTTGATTCTTTAGCCTTAGCAACCATGCATATGGGAGGCATTCATTTTGAAGGAAGACATCCAAGGAGAAGTGTACCTGCAGAGAAAGATTGCAAATTCAGTCTGGGAATGTTGAGTTTTGAGTGTCTTTGGTAAGATCCAAGATAGCGTGTTACAGCTGAATATGCACAAGAGGAAAACCATGAGACTACTGGGTTATGAAGGTTTAGTAAAGAGAGTATTTCCAAGAGGAAGTTATTATTATCCATAGCTCCTGTGAGGCCAAGTAAGATAAAGATGGAAAGGTGTTCATTAGGTTTAACTAGAAGGAAGTCATTGGTGAACTTGACAACTTTTAGTGAAGCAGTGGAGCTAGAAGCCAGACTGGGCTGGAAAATGAATGAAACATGAGGAAGTAGAAAAAATGAATATAAACAATGATAAAAAAGTTTGGAGACAGCCAAGGGACGGGTAGAAATAGGGAGAAGTATTGCAGGAGAAGATGTAGAGAGAGGGTTTTGTTTTGTATGGGAGAGAGTTGAGCATTTGTAAGTGCTGATGCTAAGAGGCTAGATTTTCTGCTGAGGTCATTTTTCTTGCCTCCATCTCCTTCCTTTTCTCTAAAGGTCTGTGTAGCTCCTGGTAATCTCAGAGCAAATCTTTCAGAAGCATCAGAATTATCTCTTACTAATACATTGTCGACTAACTTTTAACAACCAACTTTTATAATCAATTCATAAGCCCATATTCCTCTCCAACTATTTTCCAGATGCTCATGCTCACATTAGATAAAAACATCTCTCAAATTTTGAATAGGGGTAAAGAGAACAAAATGAATCTCACATTTCAAATTGGTCTGTATATAGTCCAAACAGAGAAGTTAACATTTTACACTCATTTTTAAAGATTTGAGGAAATTATTATTTATGATTAATATTAATGATACATTTAGTCATTGTTATGTTTTATATTTATTTCATTGTTATTTATTGACTTCCTAATATACAGCATGTGTTTGGCCTAAAATACCCAAAGATGACTTGAAAGTCTTGGTTCCTAAGTATTTTACAGTTTGAAGATCAATTTCTGGGATTTATGGTGATTTCCTACATTTTTGGTACAATGCTTTCTGCTGTGTCCAAACAGTATTCTTTATGGGACAGCCAAAAGTTTTTTTTTTTTGACATCTTATATCCAAATCCCCTTTCTTTTTCTAAAATAAGACCTTTTGTGGGATTCTTAGTAGGAAAAAGGAAGCTGCTTCCTACTGCAGAAGTTGAAGAGGCCAGATAGCTTCTCTTGATAACCACTGTCATCTGAGATGTAGACAGCTAAAGGCCAGGTAGCTTCTCTTGATAACCACTGTCATCTGAGATGTGGACAGCTAACTTAGAAGCAGGCAACACGTTCTTTCACTAAGGGTGTTACATCCTGGGGGAGTGGTAGAAAATCTCAGAGACACTGGGACTGATTCTTGATGACGGCCGCTGTGACAAGTGCTAAATGGTGATGCTGTCCATGGCACTGACCTAACCGGGCTGCTCCAGGGAGCTCACCCTGGCTGTGTCCTCAGATGCCCAGCCTCTCCTGGTTCCTGCCTCTGTTCTGAGCCTGCTTCGTGTTGAGTCGTTGAGTTCTCTGAGACACTTCCAAGAAATTTCTCTTCTGTTTGGGTTACGTGGAGGCAGTTTCTGTTCTCTGATATCAAAAATCTTGACTGATTCAGAGAGCCACAAGGGAATAATAAAGCCACCAACAGTAACATTTATACTTTGCTAGCATTTGTAGACTGCAGGCATTGTGCTAAATGCTTTAAATAAATAATATTACCAAATCCTCAAAACAGCAGGATGAAGCAGGCATGTGGGTCTGTTTTTCAAGAATCATCTCAAGGGGCCTACTCTTGTTAGAAGGCTTTTCTGACCTCCTTTCCCTCTTACAAGTAGACTTGAGCCCTCCTTTGTGTCCATTCTATGTCCTGTAAAGAGGAGAGAATGTGTATGTAGGTATGTATGTTCTTATTTGTGTGTGTATATGTATAGATATAAAAATGTATACAAGTATATATACATACATATACATTATCTCTTCTTTATATATACATCACATATTAAAGTGTGTATCATACATATATTATAATATATAATATAATGTGTAATATATAATACATATATTGTATTTCCAAGTCATTTATTAAGCTCTTACTATGTGTCAATATCGTGCTTAGCCATTCACGAACATTATCTCATGTCATTCCCACCAGAACATTATGAATTAGCTAATTTTAGAAAAGAGGAAATGAGAACAAGAGAAGTGAAATAACTTTTTCAAGATGTTACCTATGAACTCAGGATTGAGCTTTAAACACAATCTTTTTTATTTTGATTTCCAGCGCTTCTGTTCTTCATACTCTACCAACTGCCTTCATTACCTCAGTACACTCGTATGGAACTGCTTCCCTCTTGGACTGGATTGAGGCAGAGTCAATGTTTCATTTGTCTTTTTTTTCTTACTTGCCTGGGAGGGCAAATCTCTGTTTCTTATGACACTTCACCCAATCCTCTGTCCACGACAGACAACATGAGTCGCTGATCATACTCTGTCCCAGAGAGCTATCTCAAGAATTCCTCTCCCCTTTTCTACAGGAAGTCACTCCCAGTTGGTTAGAGAGGAATCCTGTTGCTATTCCTGGCCTCTCACATAAATGTGCTTGGCAAACTGTTGCTAGAGTGTTGCTGTTTTCTTCATTTACAGGTGAAGAAATAATGGAGAATTAAATAAGCCATTTACCTAGGGATATTAGTGGCTACCTCACTGGATTTTTGTGAGGATTAATGGAACTAATGCACCTAAAACTCTTCAAATAGTGTCTTGGCACAAGGTAAGTTATTAGCACTACTACTCAAAAGCACACATGCTGTGTCCACAGAGATAGAAACGCAGTTGGTGGTTGCCAGGGACTGGAGGGAGGGAGGAATGAAGTGTAACTACTTCTTGGGTATGAGGTTTCCTCTTGGGGTGATGAAAATGTTTGGAACTAGATAGAGGTGGTGGTTGCACAACATTGTGACTATTCTAAATGCCACCGAGTTGTACCCTTCCAGATGGTTAATTTTATGTTCTATGAATTTGCCCCCAATTTTAAAAACTTCACAGGGATTGTAATGGATAGGGCAGGACCAAGGAGATCTGAGAGTGAGCGTTGCCTTCAGTCTTGCTCCCTGGGCCCCTTGCTCACCTCACCTTAGTCCCAGCCCTGGTAATGTAGCCAGGACTTGGACCTAAGCCCTTAGTTCTCTAAATAAAGTGTTCTTTCTGCTTTAATAGGTTGCTTTAGAAATCAGGGAAAGTCCATCCTCACTGGGGGATAGTTGTGATTTGTGTGCTGATAATTGCACCTGGAGGAGGAGCGGCCCCACCTCAGGCAGGAAAGCAAGTGAGTTTTCAAAGCCCTTCAGAGTTTACAAAGCAGTTTTAGAGAACAATGGGTTGCAAATAATAGGAACTTGCTGTACCTGAGGAACTCATCTAATGAGCATAGTAACCCTGACTCAAGGGGGGAGGGGTGGGCAGGAAGGGGACTCTTGAAAGTTCAGAGTCAGAAATTTCTATTCCTGTACTTGGGGTCTGCCTTTTACCGACTGCAAAGGAAAGGCAAAGGCTTCAGAACGGTGTCTATTAAAAGCAAAGTGACATCATTCTCCTCCCTGGTCTGTAAGCAGCTCCACAGAGCTTGCTTCAGCATTAATGGGGCTGATGACAGCCGCTTAGTCTAGGCTAAATAGACCTTAGGGTACAGTCATGACTTTGCCATAAGCGTGAAGTGACTGGGAGAGTCCTCGTGAAAACAAATGAAATCTCAGATCTTCCACAGCTAATCTCTTTGCAGTTTGCTTTATTTATAACTGTGTAAATGTGGTGGAGCAACAACCCATTTTGTAAACACAGCCACTTCATTGCTCATTAATAAACAGGGAGATATTAACAAATAGCCTCTCATTTTAAAGCAACTTGACATCTAGAACATGACTAAGAATTAAGTAGCAAAAGGTGATTTTGATTTATGACATGTTGGTCTCATCTTTGTGTTAAAGATATGTTGAGGTTAGCCTTGACCTGATTTCTGGGTCAAAGGGGAAGACAGTGTCCAAGCGGGCAGCTCACATGTACACCATCTTTCTCCTGGTAGCCCTTACTCTCGTGTACCAGCAAAGCAGAGGGGAAGGCACACAGGTTACTTCTATTGCTTACAAAACCTTAAAGACATCTTGAAAAAATCTTTTTCTTTGTTTAAGTATAAACCTCTCCCACTGCCACTGGAGATATAGAGATAAATAGCAGTTTCTGCCTCGAAGATCTAACAGTCTAATGGGAAAATGATCACTGAAAAAACTAATTGTGATGTAGGTAATAAAGACTGTTCTAAAATTTAGGGACTAAGTACCAGGTGAAGAGAGGAGAGAGGATATTTAACTGTATTGACTATATGGGGCATGAGGCGTGTGGTATGTGGAAAGATTAGTGGGGAGCTAAGAGAGGAGATAACATTTAAACTGGACCTTGAAGGATTTCCTTGGATGGTGGAATGGAGTGGTGGGAGGAGGTGGGGGGGGGGGAGAGGGAGGAGAAAAAGTGTGTGTGTGCATGTGTGTGGTGGGGGACAAGGAGAAAAGTTTTCGAGAGCAGTGAAAGAACACAGAACTCTGCACTTAGTTGAGCTTACAAAGAGTGTTACATGTTTGGAACGTGGGAACCATTTGGAAGGGTAGTTTGAGGGAAAGAACGAGTTGACTAAATCTCACTTCCCTACATCATCACTGAGAAAAAACAAAGATGTGGAAAAATTAGGTGCCCCACTTTAGGTTCACAAAGATAAGAATGCAGAGAGTAACAGAAAAATGATGCAAAGGGAAAAAAGGATCCTTTGAGATGCTAAGAAGGACAAAGCTTTCTGTATGCTTAGGTATACAGATGATTGTTTCATGATTTTAGACTTCAGGTGTCAGAAAACTATACCCTTGAAGGTCTGTCTGAGCCATGATGTTAAAAGAGATGGTGCTTAATGGTCTGTGTTGACAGGTCAGTGTGGGTGAAGTGGGTCTGTGGCTTGTGGCCTCCATTTGTGATCTTGCATAGGATCACTGTTTCTTTGGTTTTCATTTGTAGCGTTTTATTTCCAGATTTGTTTTGGTGATTACTTTTATCACAGTTTAGGTGAGTAATATTTGTGTTTAAATACATTTTCTATATTCTTACGGCTGACTTCTTTGGCCCCGGGGTTAATTTTTTTTCCTTGAGGAATATAATTTCATTTTTGCCAAGAGACTCTTACTTTATCACCAGTTTTAAGTAATTTGAGTATTCTGCATATCAATTACAATGGCATCTGTCAGAATTTAGAAATTGAAACATATAGGCTGAATATTTGTCATTCGCCAATCCCCGTGAGCTCCTCACTGGTCTCCTTCCTACTCTGTACCTGGCACTAGCTGGACTTCCTTGCCTGCTGCTGTTCAAGGCACCAGCACATCACAGAAAAGCTCAGCTCTCTCTCTGGGTTTGGGCCACCACTCCCGCCCCTTCCCTCTGCAGGCCTAGGGGTGCTAAGTTTCCCTCTTTGCACCCTCTGGGGCTTCCTCCTCCTTGGTCAGTTTGCTGATCTTAGCCCCGCTCACATCTTTGTAAACCCCTCAGTTTCTCTGTTTGAACATTCTACAGTTCCTGCAGGACCCCACTGATGCATTGTTTGGGTATGTTCACAGAAAGTACATTGAAGATACATCTGCGATAATTTGCACTCATATAGTAAGTTTATTCCATAGACTGAATTTAGTGGGGCTATAATTAGGAAACAACTTTTTTCTTTACATTAAAATGTAATGTAAAAATTTTTTAAGTTCCCACAACTAATAATATGCATTAAGACTTTTCTTTCTTCCTCACCTCTTGAATATAGTTCAGGCACAGTCATGTTTGGAGAGTTATATTTTCAAGTATTAGAGAACCTACTTCAACCTAAACAAAGAAGAGCTACCCAGCAATTCTGTCCTGCATACAGTTTAAAATTTTCACCCAAAGAGTTCCCATCATGGCTCCTTGGTAACAAACCTGACTAGTATCCATGAAACTATGGGTTCGATCCCTGGCCTCGCTCAGAGGGTTGAGGTTCTGTCATTGCTATGAGCTGTGGTGTAGGTCACAGACATGGTTTGGAGCTGGCGTTGCTGTGGCTTTGGCAAAGGCTGTCAGCTGCAGCTTTGATTCAACCTCTCGCCTGGGAAATTACATATGCTGCAGGTGTGGTCTTAGAGCGAGACAGAGAGACAGAGAGAGGCAGAGAGACAGAGAGAGACAGAGAGAAAAAAAAAAGACTAAAAGACTAAAAATAAAAAAATAAATAAAAATTTCACCCAAGTTCGCTGCTGACTCCAAGCTTGGGATCTGGTGGTGAGAAAGATGGGCATTATCTATTGTTTCACTCTTTCCTTTCCTCCCACCAAATTCCAACATTGGGGATTTTCCTAAATATCCAGCATGGGAGTAAGATACTAGCCTCCCTCATCTGAGAAACTCCTGCTTCTCCAAGTGAGTGGCTTGAAAGCTTCCTCCATTGGCTCCAGGCTGGGTGAAAACATCCCTCTCTCATCTTTACCTATACATTCACCTTTGAAGAACTTCTTTCGAATGAATCTCCAGTTTTCTCTTTCATATGAGCAATGGATGAGTCTGGCCCCCTTTTATTAATTACTGAAAAGTGTCCCTAATAAGGACGCTGTCATCTCTTTCAACAGCTTTGAGGCTTTAGCTAAAATTTCCTGGCTAGACATCAAGATATGTCTAATCTCACAGCCTGTTAGACTTGCATGTATTAAAAGCCATAATAAGAAAAGAAAAAGAGGAATATAGATGGAAGAAGGAAAGTGAGAAGAAAGAGGGAGAGAAAAATAAGGGGGAGTAAAGAGAGAAAAAAACAAGAAACAAGCCCCTCACCTTGATGTCCTGAAACTCCCACTGATGTATTAGTCAATTCTCAGTCTAACGTGACCCTTGGATGCTAAAGTACGATACTTAATTTGGAAACAGTTCAGTGTAGTTTCTCTTACATACACACTGCAAAGGATCAATACTAAAATCCCAAAAGCCAAACCTCATTGCCTCATTCACACAGAATAAGGGCTATGGAATTTCAAGGAAAACAAACTTTAGTATTAAACTTGCTTGAAGATAAAGAAAAAATGATAGATGTGCCAGGGCTGAAATAGTTTGAAAGAACACCAGCTATTTTGATATAAACTTCTGCCAAACTAGGCAGAATAGAAACGAAGAAAAACTGATGCCAGTTTAAAGTCTACTGTTTGCTAGTTACTTTTGTAAACACTATCACACTGAGTTCTTACAGTAATCCTTTGAGACTGCAGTAATCCCCTCTCCCACCCTCACCCCCATTTTATTTGCGGAAACAGGCTCAGAAAGGAAAAGTAATTTGTTCAAGATCATATAAGTTATTTAGTATCCAGGGCAGGATTTGAGTCCAGGTTATGCTCCTTCTATAACCTCACTGTTTCTTTATAAGATATAGCTGGAAACTACAGGGATCTGCAACGCCAGCCAGGGCTGGAATGACTTAGATGCATTTAGTAGCTGCTTTGTGTGTAGGAGGTCTGTTATATTGCAGACCCTAAGCTTGAGCTTTTCCGTATTATTTAATTTACAAACAAGTCTGGCCTCTGCTTTGGAATAGCAAACAGAAGGGAAGAATTGGATTCAGCCGTATTTGCTACCACATAACCTAACCAAACATAGGGTGCCTTATTCTGATGCACTGCTTCCTTCTCATTTTCCTAAAAAGATTCACGAACCCTCTGCCAATATGATAAGTGTTGGGGGAAATGAGTTTCTGAATTGTCATTCTAGGAATTGCCTTTTGCAGCTGAAACTTCACCACTTAGTCAAGCCTTCCCCTGCCATCTGCTCAGCTCCAAAACTGCTGCAAAGGTTGAAAGGATCTGCTTAAATTACAAAGCACCGTATCTGTGATAGAAATTCCAGGCCATTAAATCTCTTATTTTTCCAGCTTGCCAAAGGACCACACTTTCAGGATCACCAGGGTACTATTGCAGAATATCAGGTCTTCAAAGGCAGCCTTTCATCAACCAATCATTCACAAAAATTCATTGGACCTAACCTCATGATCCACACTTTCAAACTCATCCTGTCCCCAGCTCTTGGAGCCAGTCAGGTCTGAGAGAATTTAAGGAACTCTCCATCAGTTTTGATAACTTAATATCGTCTTAATCTCTTGGTTTATGTGAAAGTGAACTTACTGGGTGCACAGCAGGCACTGTTTTTCACATCTAGTGGTTAGACTCTTCCCCAGCTTTTGGGAGTTAACCAGCCATTGTTCTAGAGCCTATATGACTATCTTTTATTCCTGTGCTCACGCTGTTAGTTTAGCAAGGGCTGAAGTTCTTTTATCAGTTCAGCTCTTATAAAGGCCCGTGTAAGTTTTTGATACTTGCTTCCATGTCTCTCTAACATTTATTCCTTTATTCATTCATTTACCCATTCATTCATTCAATATGTTCATTTACTAGAAAATTTTTGCCAGTTTGTTCATGATAGTCATGGTGATTCTGTGTCTTAGGTCCTACTCTCTAGAAGCAGAGACTGAGATGGGCATTCTTAGCAAGCCATATAGTCTTGTGGGAATGCTATAAAGGTGGAAGGGAAACAGAACAGGGCAGGGGAGGAAATCAGGTGATGATGTGATTTCATGGGCCATTCTGGAGCATTAACGGTACCTTACAAGTTATTCTCCCCATTGGTGAGAGGGCTGGGCTGTTATGCCTCAGCTGTCAGTCAGTGGTTGGCTAGGGAAGGGTAGAGTCTAATGTGAGCTCACAAGTACCTCCAGACGGTCCTGTCAGGCAAGGACAGTTCCTCTGGGAGACACTTCTGACATATGAGGAAAGAGTGTACTACCATGACCAAGTGGATCTGGGTGGAGCGTCAGTGGTATCTGCATCACAGTGATATTGCAATTTAGTCTCTGAGAGACTCAGTTGTAGGTAGAAGTAGGTCATTGTAAAACAGTGTGGAGATGGAGTGATAGAGCTATGAAAGGAGACTTAAACCAAGCTAGGTGTGAGTGCATGGTGGAGATGGAGTGGAGGTGAGATGGAGGAGAAGATTTCCTCAGGGAAAATTTCCCCAAGGCAGTGACTTGTAAATTGAGGCCCAAAGGGTGAGATGGGTGATGGAAGAGGGAGGAAATTTCAAGCAGACAGCATGAGCATGAACATTGGTGAATAGGGCTGCATTATGACTCTTCTGTGCTATAAGCACTTTGGACTCTCCTGGGCCCCCTCCTCCATTAAAAAATATTAAAATTTTTATTTTATGATATATAAATATCAATATGATCCAGGTTGGATTATATATATTTTTTCTTTAGGTTTGAAAAGTGATTGAAACATTTTCATAGGCCCCTTAAAGTACCTTGGCCCTGTGCCTCTTGTGCCTAATGGACACGTGGGCCCTGATAGAGAAGGTAGGGTCATTGAGAAGGTAGTCCTGAGTAGTTCAGTGTTGCTGGATCCTAAGTGGAGGCTGTTTCCATCTCCTGGCCTTTGCTCCCATCCGCGGCCTGCATTTTGACTAACCGTTATCACCATCTTTCCCTAAGTCCTCTCCTGAGACTAGACTGGATCAGATGGTGTATCCCCCAAATTCATATCTACTTGGAACCTTAAAATGTCATTATACAGAAATAGGGTCATTGCAGATGTAATTAGTTAGATTCACATGAACATCTTAGAACAGAATTGAGCCCACAGTCCAAGGACTGGTGTTCTTATAAAAGGAGATGACCCAGAGAGCAGAAGGCCATGAGATGATGATGGAGGTTGAGATTAGAGCATAGCAGCTACAAGACAAGGGATGCCAAGAATTGCCTACAACAATTAAAAGCTCAGAGGCAGGCATGGAACAGATTCTTCCCTAGAGTCTTTAGAGGGAGTATGGCCCTGCTGATACCTTGCTGTCAAATTTCTGGTCTCCAGAACTGCAAAAGAATTAATTTCTTCTGTTTTAGCCACTCAGCTTTGTTACAGTGGGACTTAGTTATGGTAGCCCTAGGTACCTAGTATGGATGGTCTCTGCAAAATGTCTCATCTGAATCTCAGATGTTCCAGGTTATGACTGCCTGGGCACAGTCAGGACCAGATTCATCACCTCTTTTCCCCATTATTTTCTGAAGCAACTGTCCATTTTCCAGCACTGATAGTCCCTTAGCCCTGAAGAGCAAGTAGAGGAGTATACAGATGGAGTAGTTGCTAAGGTAGCTTTTTTCTCATGAGGTAGTTTCCTTCCTTCTTTCATTGTATCTTCAAAGTTTCCATGAAAAATGTTTGCTTTGGGGTAAGAGAGGAGGAAGAGAGGAAGCTAGGTGCATTTATTGTCTAATATCTTTCTTTCATCCCTGAATCAGAAACAGTAGCTGTAAATACCCTGTCCATAAAACCAGGCTTTTCCAAGTTTCCTAGCCATTTAACAACAACAAAAATAGTGTGTAATTAATGTATAAAAAAAAATTGTTGCATATGTAATATATGCAAATGTGAAGATGATATGCTGCAATGTATTATAAACTATATACTTCTGGAGGGGAAAGATGACATCTTTTCTTAATGCTCAGCATCTGGCACAGTACCTGGACCATCATAATCTTGCAGTAAATGTTTGCTAAATGAATTAATCTGCCATTACATTCATTACCAAGATGATTTAGCTTATTAGGGTCATTGGCAGATGTCCCTCATTGCATCATATGCAAAGTCCTGTGGTTGCTCTTTTAGATGGGACCATGCTTTTTTTGGTGGAAGTGTATGAATAAATAGCTATGTTGTTTAGATAGTACCTCCAAATAAGTTCTCAAGATCAAATACTCTCCACTTAAATGTCAATATGCTCGACAAAGGTACCATCCTTTATATGCAGTGAAACTGGTACAATGAAAGTTTTTTGCTTGTGACTGAAAGCACTTCATTTTTAGTAGGCTTACTGGATATGGAGAGAAATTTTAACATTCACTGAATGTTTATTATGAACCAGGACTATAGTAAGCACCGTATATGCAGTATCTCATTCAGTCATCACAGCCTACCCATGAGGTTATTATTATCACCACTTTACTGGTAAGAAAACTGATATTAGATGAATTAATTTGTCCATAAATTGGCAGGGCTAATTCAGATAGTTGTTTTTCTAACTGCAAAATACTCTGCTGGTGAATCTCAAGCTTGAGTGTACTAAAAAAATCATCTAGAGGAGTTTGATGAAAATACAGGTTCTTAGATCTTACTCTTGGAGAACCAACGAGCCTAAGTTAGGCTCAGGAATCTGTATCTTTAAGTATCACCCAGGTGACCTGGATGCAAGTGGTCCATGAGCCACATTACAGTACTGCTTTGTACTATGAGATGTCAAATACATAGTGTGAATTATTTTTTTATCTAACAACTTTGTTTCAACATAATTTTCCCCCTTGTGGCTAATTGTTCTAGGAGCATTTATTGTAATGGCCTTTCTTCCCTCACTTCTTGTAGTTTCATATTGTCATAAACTGTGTTCATATATACATGGGTTATGAACATGACCCTCCTGTTTTATTTTTTCTATATAATTCTTATCGTTATTCACTTAAACACTCTTTGAGATATTCCACTGTGGATCAAAGGGCACGAAGAAACCTTGGAAAATGCCATGGATCATTTTGTGACTGAACATAATATCTGTAAAGTTTAGAGATGGCCGTTTGCAAAGCAATGACAGGCATTTCCTGGGATCTTCATTTAAGTATATCTATTTGATCTATCAAGTACCATTTCTGGTACTTTTAGAAATCTGTCTACGGTTCAATAACACTCAGGAATTATTCTTTTTAGCACTCCGTATTTGTAGCTCTCGCTCTCCAAAAACCTCTTTTTATCAAATAAGCATTACAGTGTTTTAGGAAAAAAGTCACCTTTTATTAAGAGGATCATTTCTTACATTCAAATGTCATTAGGAAATAAAGATAAAATATAGTATTTACCTCTCAGGTGTTCTGCTTTTGAACAAAACTTTCCCCCTCCCAGCAATTTTCTGTTTCCTCAAATACAGTGCCTATTAAATTTGGCTTCATTTAATTTGATTTATAAGTGAAAAAAAAAAAAACCCAAGACATTATATATATTTGCCCACTGAAACATGACTTCCATTTATTTAATTAAATTAATTAATTTATTTATTTATTTTGTCTTTTTGCCTTATCTAGGGCTGTACCCGAGGCATATGGAGGTTCCCAGGCTAGGGGTCTAACAGGAGCATAGCTGCCGGCCTTCGCCACAGCCACAGCAACGCGGGATCCAAGCCGCGCCTGCAACCTACACCACAGCTCACGGCAACGCCGGATCCTTAACCCACTGAGCAAGGCCAGGGATCGAACCCACAACCTCATGGTTCCTAGTCGGATTCGTTAACCACTGAGCCACGACGGGAATTCCAAGACTTCCATTTAAATATGGTTTGATGCCAATGTGTAATTTTAATATCCTGTCAAGCAAATTCTTAAAAAATATCTTTTTATAGGATTACATGATACAGGTTAAAAACTCAGCATTTGTGATGAATTGCAGTTGAGGAAACTGAGGCATAGAGGTATGAAATTATTTAGCTGAAACTATGAAGGAAATTGTATAAACAACTCGAGGTTCCACTGTACTGCTTTTCAATAATTTCGAGGTTAGAGGCAGCTACCCAGCTCGATCCCCAAGAAGAGCAAAAGCTTTGCATTAGAAATGGTTCAGGCTCACAACACCCAAGTTTCCATATCATCTTCAGTCATGGGGAGTCAAGTGATGACCCAGCTGGTCACAGGAAGCGTGTAGGCTAAATGAAGGGTTGCTATTCAAATGATTACAGTGTGGCCAACTCAGATTCTGAACACTGATACCTCAGTAGCACAGAAGGAGTTTTTTCCCAGGACAGGGGGTGTGATAAACTCTATCTTGGCTGTTTTACGTAGGATATATCCTTTCTCCATTCTCTGTCAGTGAAAAGCTTGATAATTAAGTGTTGAAAGTGTTTCAGTTGTGTCAGCCGCACAGCTCATGGGAACTCAATGAATGATTTAATTGATAGTCACTTGGGGAGAAGCAAATGGATCTGCAGACCTACAAAATCAGCCACTGCCCTAATGGAAGAAGTGCATGGACTTTCTTTCATCTACACAGAGTCTAGTTTATCTTTTGAGCATAAGTAGTTGAAATTTCCTCCAATAATGTGTGCAATTCTCCCAATAATATGCTGACCACACTTGTATTTTCCCTGTGCTAGCACAGTCATATTTTATCATTTTATTGGAAACAATGGTCATTATGTTAATTCCTAATTGAAGATGATATTTTCTTGGACGGCCACATTCTTGGCAGGCCAGTGGACAGTACTGTGGAAAAGGATGATGAACCTTACTGAAGATGGACTAGGAATTCCTTTTGAATATGTTTCTCAAGCTTCCCTGATGAAGAGTTACCTAGAGTGCTGTTTAAACATTCAGAACTCCAGGTTTCCCCTTTGGGCATACTGATTCAGAGGGTTTGGGATATGTCCCTGGAATATGTATTTTAATAGCTGTGTGAATGTTGTCATTAGGAAAGTGTGGGAAGCACTGCCCTATGAAGCATGATTTTGAAAAAGTGATCAGAAAGAGCCTCTGTTTCTCAAATACCCCACCTTGTTCCCATGAAGGTATTTCCCTCATTCTTAGTACTGTCCCAAGCCTCTGTTCTCTACCTCCCACTCACTGCCATTCAGTCCCACATGTGTGTGGTGTTCCAACCTCAGATTGAGCATGTCCTTATCATTTCATGCCAGCCTACAATTTCCACCCCACTTCAGGTCATTCCCTTTTCACACACAGTCACAGTGGTACCAGGCTATTTACTCTTCCAAGCCTAGCTGAAGCTCTTCAGACCTCTTGACTTTTTCTCATTCCGTTTTCTCTGTGGAATACCTTTTCTCACTCTTTTGCCCATTGCACTTTTATTTCTTCAAGAACTCACTTGCCACTTCCTTAGAAGTCTTCTTCAGCTTCCCCAGGTAGAGTTAATTCTTGCCTCTCCATTCTCTTAACACTTTGGATTTCTCTTATCTATATTGCATGTTATATTGTGATTATTTGCTTATCTGTCTCTCAGTAGGCAGTGTGGGTAGGGACAGTGTCTTCATCTTTGTGTCACAGTGCCAAGCAGAATGCCAAGTACATAGTAGGAATTTTATAACTATTCGATGAGTGAACTTTAGACTTTTGAATAACTATATATGAAATTATTATTGTCAAATAAAAATATATAAATTTATTTATACAAGTCCAGATATTTATTCATCCATTTATTCAGCTAAATATCTATTGAACCACTATTATATGTTCAGCATTAGTGATTCAGTGATAAGTGAAAAACAAACATGATCCTTGCCTTCACGGAGCTTTGAGTAGAGAGAAATATATTAACAAATAATTATGTTTGTAGCAAAAAAGGTTTGCTACAGTGAAAAATATGGAGATAGACATGTGGGGGCAATGAAAGCTTATATTGGAGGGTGGCAGGTAACAACTGATCTGAGTGCTGATAAACAAATTATCTAGGGAGAAGATGAAGTGAAGAGTCTTCTAGCTTAGGAAGAAGCTTGTTCAAAGGCCCTGGGGTGGGAGGGAGAACGCTACGAACAAGTGACTGAATGATGAATAGTATGTCTGGAGCAGAGAGAACAGGAGGACTTATGACCAGAGAAAAGGCCTTCACTTAGAGCATATGTGTTTTCATGGGCCCTGTTAAGATGTTTGTCTTTATTTTAAATGGAGTGGGAAACCAGTTTAAAAAAAAAAAAAAAAGGCAGTGACTTTAGTGAGGGTATTATTGCATTTTTGTGGGGATTTATACTGGCCAAATAATGACTTGTTTTACTCTTTATTTTTATTTTGACCATGCAGAGTTCTTTCTGATAGGGAGCATGTCTTATGTTTCTTAGTGCTCCCAGAATCTAGCACTGTACAATAAATAGAGTGGGTAACCAAGGGATGTGTGTTTCTTGTTTTATATCAGATTCTTGAGAGTGAGGCACTATGTAAATACACTTAGAAAGAAACTTCATTAACCAAATCCGTAACATTCTATCTTTAAACTGTGAAAAACATGTTTAATATGGTGAATGGACTTAAGATACAAAGACTGTTTCTTAAGTGTTTGGGAAACTAATAGGGTTAGTTTCAGAATAACCTTCTTCTCATTTCTAATAAAGTTATATTATCACTCATGAAACCTGAAGTTTTATAGAATCATTGCTAGGTTCCTAAAGACCTTTGTGTCTTTAAGAGCCCCCTTTGAAAGTGTAAATACTGAACTGCGGGTAAGAGATCTGTCAATATTTATCAGCTGCTGTGTTTGGGATATTTTAATGGGGATTGAGATATGAAGGAAACATATGTATGGGGGGTAGAGCAGGGGCATCAGTGATGTGGAAGTGAAGTTTGCCAGTCTGTCCGTACCTTGGTTTTGCTTCCATAGTCGCCTTAAGAAACTAAGCCATTTTGTGAACGATGGCAGTGATTGTGCTATTCACTGTAGCTAAATCAATCTGGACTTTGGTTTCACAATAAAACAAAGAGTATTTTCCCCTGTAACCTCTAGGACAGTGAAGTTTAATGATATCATGAGGGACAGTGCAATGAACTTTGAGAGATAAGTTGCTCTGTCACACAAGCTAAGCCTGTGGCACTATCTACCTGAAGCCTTTGTGTTTCAGTTGACTTCTCAAATCAACTTTTCAGAGACAAGTGTTTTTTGGGAAGGCTGGGATTTCATCAGTGTCCCTAATAGCAAAATAGTACTTTCTGATCTTCCACCAAATTTTCCAGACTTCTTTATTTGCCCCACTGCTCTATAAATTTCTAGTTGCCAGAGGGGACATGAATGAGAAAGAGAGCCTTTGTTGAGATTTTGGGGTGAGGGTGATTTTTCCAGAGTGTTCCACAAGGACTTGAAGAATTAAGAACTCTAGGCGCGACAGGGGCACATTTCCACTGAACACATTCTCTAAGACTTTTCTTATTTCCCTCTAGGGCTTTCTCCACTCTGCCCTGTAGATTTCTATGACATGATTTTCATATTTAGCAATTGTTCCTCATTGAATGAATTACAACTATGGAAAATCTTGTATTAAAAATATTTTTAAATGAACAAAGTCATTTTATTGTTCAGTGTAACTGCTTTATTTCCTCACATATTCATAAGAGATGCCGTAGATCTTAAGGCATAAGAGATGCTGTAGAGTTTTAATAAACTAAAAAATCACCACCAAGGAATAAGTTTCTGATTATTCAAGTGACCACACTAACCGAAGACTGAACCACCTTTTGTTTTTTGCCTTCTTTTTCTGAGATGCTTGTCTCATGTCCTGATTTGGCTAATAGAGTCTAAGCCAAGAATCAGCAAACTAGGAATTCCCTTCGTGGCTCAGCGGTTAACAAACCCGACTAGCATCCATGAGGATGCGGATTCAATCCCCTGGCCTTGCTCAGAGGGTTAAGGATCTGGTGTTGTAGAGAGCTGTGGTGTAGGTCACAGACATGGCTCGGACCCCACATTGCTGTGGCTGTGACATAGACCGGCAGCTATAGCTCCAATTGGACTCCTAGCCTGGGAACTTCCATATGCCGCAGGTACGGCCCTAGAAAGACAAAAGACCAAAAAAAAAAAAAATCAGCACACTGTAGGCTAAATCTGACTAATAACCTTTTTCTGTTAATAACTTTTTATTGAAATACAGCCACACCCATCTACTTAAGTATTGTCTATGCTACTTTTGTGCTTAAACAGCAGAGTTAAGTAGTTGCAACAGAGAATATATGGACTGCAGAGCTGAAAACATTTACTATCTGGTTTTAATTAAAAAAAAAAAGTTTGCTGACACTAGTTTCTATATATTCTTTGACTATCAATTAAGTTAGGAGCTTCTTGAAAGCACAGACTGAATATGATTTCTCTTTGTCTCTTTTTTGCCTATACTGTTTTGTCAGAGAGAGGTGTTCAAATTCAGAATATATGAAAGTAATCTAATCTATCAGTGTAAATACTTCATGCCTCTCTGCTACTCCCAGTCTTCAGGAATATGGGAAAGAACCACTGAAAACCAGGCACAGTGTGATTACCTATCATGACAATTTGGGGTTGATTTTCAGGAAAATCTTTATCAACTGGGCAAACTCTAATCTTGCTGTCCTGTAAAGGGTTTCTCCTCTTCTCATTCCAGCAGTTCAGGGATGGGAAGGCAGGAATGTGAGGGAAGGACCGATATAACTTTTCTGTCCCAAGAGAATTTTCTTCTTTTTTTGCCTTTTTTTAGGGCCACACCTGCAGCATATGGAAGTTCCCAGGCTAGTGGTTGAATTGGAACTGTAGCTGCCGGCCTACACCACGGCCACATCAATGCAAGATCCAAGCCGCAGCTAAGAATACACCACAGCTGATGGCAATGCCTGACCCCTAACCTACTGAATGAGGCCAGGGATCAAACTCACATTCTCATGGATACTAGTCGGATTCTTAACCTGCTGAGCCACAACGGGAACTCTGAGAATTTTCATACCTTGTGATTTCCCCAGGTATTTATAAGGATGTCCCAGTGTCAGATTCTGGGCAGCTAGGCCGAGGAATAGCTAAGTGGGTGTGCTAGTGATATTTGTATTCCCCACTAACTCATCCCAGCAGGTAGATTCTGTTTTGATATTTGAAATTATGTGAAAAAGCAGATTTGGTGAAAGCAAAGATAGCTCGCTCTCTGTACTCTTTCTACTTTTGTTTGATTGCTCTTGGTTGACTTTCCCTATGTATGTAAATCTGGAAAATAACTAGAATGTAAATTAGGTTTTTAAAGAAGTTCATAGATCTGATATCTTCTTTGAGTAGACATTGGAAAGTGCTCAGGAAAATACTTTTGGCTAGTTTCCTTAATAATCAAGCCAGACTTAGCAAATAATTATTTCATTTATTACTACTCTGCCCCTTCTCACTCTTCTACCGTCAGATATTACTGATAGATCACTGTGTTTTTTCAGAGAGTCTCAGAATCCTTCTTAATATGTTCTAAGAAGCCACCACCAATTAGTCAGAATTGGCATATGAGATTAAATTTTACTTTCCAAAGATGGTTTTTCATATTTCTAAATGTGCCTTATTTCTTCCTTAGCTCTTCATATGGTACTGATACAGGCCTTGGAGGTAGTACCTAGGGAGGCCTGGCAGACCAAGGCATTCTCAGCAAAGTGCAGAGCATAAAGGAGTGAGGTAACCAGATAGAGGAAAGCAGAGTGTGCACTGAAAAGTTACGTGAAATAAATTTGCAACAGGAAGGAGGAGCCAAATATTAGGTGGACATTGGCATCTAGGTCAACATGTTTGAATGTGATTGCTAAAGTCAATATTCCCAAAGGATAGTCAAGTTTCTCAAGAGAAACAGAACCAATAGGTTAGAGTGTACATGTACACACACACACATATAATCACAGAGACAGACAGACAAGAGGTGAGGATTTATTTTGAAGAACTAGCTCATGCAGTCACAGGAGCTGGCATGTTCAGTACCTGCAGTGAAGGCCAGCAGCCTACAAATTCCGGCAGGAGTTGATGTTGAGAACTTAAATCTGAAGGCATCTGGAGGCTGAACTCCTTCCTTTTTGGAGGACCTCAGTCTTTTCTCTCAAGTCCTTTGACTGACTGGCAGTGGTCCACCACAGTATGGGAAGTCATCAACCGTACTCAAAGTCTACTGATTTAAATGGTAACTGCATGTAAAAAAAATACCGTAACTGTAACATTATCTGGTCTTTGACCAAACAATAGAATACCATAGCCTATCCAAGTTGACACATTAAAATTAATCATCACAGTCAGCATGGGTAATTTCCAGTGGTAGACAGATTCGTGCTTTTAAATTTGTATTATACATTTTAATCTTATTTACATAAAACTTCTGATTTCATAGAAATTATTGGTTGGAACAAAGGTAAATTTAAGTAAAACAGAATTGATTTAAAGAAAATTATTAAATAAATATTGAGTACAGATGGTATATGGATATGGTGGTTGCACTGAAATGACTGACCTTAGAGGATGGTAAACAACTGAGAATTGACACTCCTGTAACAAAGAGATGTCATAGGGAAACAGGGTTTGGGGAAGATAATTCTGTTGCCCTGAACAGAGGCCATAGTTAGAAAAAAAAAATTGATCAACAAATAATAAATGTGAAAATATTTGCTTTGGCATTTATGCATTTTGCATAATTGCAATAATACATTTTTCAATCTGCAGTTTTTTTTTTCAAATTGCTTATGCTACTTTTTTTTGGTTTTGTTTTTATAAAAAGAAGTTTTAAATTTTATGTAATCTGAGTAATTGGTCTTTTGTTTTATGATTTCTTAAAATTATTATAAGCTTGGGAAGTCATCTTTGGTTTTAAATTCATAGGTCTCAAACCTTGTTTGGACATTTGGAAAATGATGTTTTAAAAATATTTAATTGTTAAAAAATATTTAAATTTTTAGCATCTGGATTTATTTTGTTATACACTATGAAAGAAGGGTCTTTAAAGGGTCTAAATTAATTTTAATTCCCTTAAATTCCTGCACAAGTTAATGGATTATTCTTCCGTTGTGGTGATGTCACTTTTATTTTCTAGCAAGTTGAGGTATGGAAAAAACAAATCAATTTCTGGGTTATCCTGTGTTCTCCATATATCTTCTTCTTTCAGTAGGTCTTGTTTTAATTGTCATAGCCTTATTTTTTTTTTTCACCATGGAGTGTTTATTTTCCATATAGAAGTGCAGAAACTAACAAGTGGGCAAAAGAGCAAAGCACGGAGCTTATGTGGGGAGACCGTGTCGGTGACTTAAGGCTGAGGGTGGTGAAGGCTAGTCTAGGGAGAGGTTGTGATGAAGAGATGGGTTGAGATACAGGACCAAGCCGGCAGGAAGAGATCACGAGATGTGTTGATACCAAAATGAATGGGATGCAGCAAAAGCAGTTTTAAAAGAGGGTTCTCATAAAATAAAAAATACTTACTGGTCTTGGAGGGTCTCCCAGAGAGGGGTGGGGTTGGGGTTATGATGGCTATAGCTCACACTGAGGACACAGACACTGGCAGCAGCCACCACTGGGAGTTCCCCCCACCATGTTGTCACTGGTGCTAGCATTCACCACCGCAGAACCCTTCTCCCTCCAGCTCAACTTCATATCTGGTATGGCTATAGTCCCATTCATATTCTTCATTCAAGAATTTCTTTGATAAACATCAATTTTTTTTTCTTCCTGAGAACATCAGAATGTAATGAGATTCTCCAAAAATTTCATAGAATGTTAACTGGATTTTGTGTAAATCGTTATGAGGGTTGTAATGAGTTTGTGTATAATGCATTTGTGTGTGAATTTATACCCATTTTCAATCAACTTTTGATATTTGTGATGATAGAGTCAATGGATTAATCTAAAAAGTTCTTTTTTTACCTCAGTTGCCTCTTTCACATGCACAATTAATAGTCAAACTGAATTTAATCCCCTTTCATTTTTACAGTTAAATGTCTGGTAGAGATGTAATCCAGCAATCAAAGATCCAGTGACTGGCCTCAGGGAGAAGAATAAAAGAAACAATGATAAACGTTGTCAGTGAATGGAGTTGGGGACTCTTTAAGAGTTATTCACATTTCAGCTTTAACTTTCATTTTAATTCCTTAGTATTTCAAATGAAAACCCATGATCCCTTTCTGCAAGAATTTTTGCCTTGGGCATTTATCACTTTTTTCTCTCACTTCCTTTGCCCTCTTTGCCTCTTTGTGCTTGTGGTGTCTGTACAGCAAGTTCTCCAGGCCCTGGCTAATTCTTGGTACCTTTGAATCTCTCCTGACAGCAGAAAGCAGTGATCAGACAGGTTGAATAATTCAGTGGAAATTTAATCTGATCTCATTTTAGCTATGTGTAAGAAGCAACCTGCTGTGAACCAGAATTGTAATGCTGGAAATTATCTGATTTTTGCAGGCCTCTCTTCCTTCTCTGCCCTGGTGAATGACTGTTAAAGGAATTTAAAGCATGTAAAAACCTGATAAAAGTTGATTTGTTGCCTTGGCCATTGAACTGGACATCTTGCCTTCTTGCAGGTGAAGCTAAAGAGGGGTATCACAGATTCTAAATTTTATTTCTAAGGACAAAGCATTTAAGTGTATTCATTTAGGTTTCTTCTTGAGGCAGTAATGTCTTATTCCCTTTAAATTAGACTTCTAGGAGTTCCCGTCGTGGCGGTTAACGAATCCGACTAGGAACCATGAGGTTGCGGGTTCGAACCCTGCCCTTGCTCAGTGGGTTAACGATCCGGCGTTGCCGTGAGCTGTGGTGTAGGTTGCAGACGCGGCTCGGATCCTGCGTTGCTGTGGCTGCGGCGCAGGACAGTGGCTACAGCTCCGATTAGACCCCCTAGCCTGGGAACCTCCACATGCCGCGGGTGCGGCCATAAAATGACAAAAAAGGCAAAAAAAAAATTTTGACTTCTAGCTTTGAACCTAGTTTGAAAAGCAAAGCAAAACAAAACAACAGCCAAAACAAAGAAATCTACGTCAACAGAACACTTCAGCTAAAAAGACTGACAACCTAAAGAAGAGAGTTGACAAGATGGGATTGGTCAGTTCACTGATCTGAAGGAAAGCCATCCTTTATTTGTGGTTGGCTTGGGAAGGCCCGTTACAATGCAGAAAAGCTGAGAAATGGAAGGAGAAAGTGGAGAAACAAACAGGAAAAGAGTGAGAAACTGAATATAAGAAAAGTGTAAGGTGTGGAAGAAACAACAGCTTTCAGAGTAGTTGTGCCAATGTTTGGGAAGTTTACAGTGATCGCTGCTCTATGGCTGGTGCACAGCGATTCATGTCTCCCAATACTTGCCTCTGTGTAGTTCTTTCTCTTTGAATCGGAGTTGGGACCGTGACTTATTTTAACTAACTGGAAGTGGCAGAGTGATGCTGTATCAGTTCTTGGTCTAAGCCTTAAGAAATTCTGCTTTTGTTTTCTTCAGAGCCGTGGTCTGTTTTATAAGATTTCTATTAGCCTGCTAGAACTATGTGGAGGGACCATCCATCAGAGAAGCCATCTAAGAGGGAGTCTCTGAGAGACAAGCCTGGCCATCCCAGTGTTGCAGCCAATCCCAGGCCCCTGCTAATGTACCAGCTAGATCAATCCATGTGAGTAGCCATCAGTAAGATCAATAGAAGGGTCACCCAGCTAAGTCCAGCCCAGATTACAGACTTATAAGCAAATAAAATGTTTGTTTTTTTAAGCCACTAAGTTTTGAGGTGGTTTGTTATGTAGAAAAATATAGCTGCTGGTTTGATAATGAAGGGTCAGGAATCAATACCCAGTGAGTTTGCTCTCTGAGACAGCATCATGAGACTGAAGATGCATTCTCTGGGACCAAAGCAAGGTTGGTTCAAACCTTACTTTGTCACTTTTTAGCTCTTGTAGCCTTGGGCACGTTATTCAGTCTTCTGGGGACTCAGTCTTAGTATCTTCAAAGTGAGGTAAATATTTCTTTTCTTATAGAATAGTTAAGAGATGAGGTGAGTGAAGGTTTGGGGCACAAATTAAGTACCCACCAAATGTTAGTTCTATTCTATTTCTTCCAGGTTGTTTCCTCACCACCCAACCCACCTGCCCCAGGGGATAAAAGTGATCCAAATTACATTAACTCTTAGGGTAGCTCTGTGACCTGTTAAAAGCTATTTATTCTGTCATAGGTCAGTTTTGCACTGTGTATATTTATTTGACTAACAGTCATTGTGTTTATATGAAAAAGAAGTGAACTCCTAAAATACAGGTAATTTTTTTTTAAATGATAGCAGGTGTGGGGGCACTGCTGGAGTCAATGCACATTTGAGTCCATGTCCCAGACTGCCTACACATGTTCCCCTGGAATACCGCAGCTGTTTATTAGATGAAGCTGGGGTCATCAAAGAAGACTGAAGTTATCCATTCAGTCTATTTTATTGCAGAAGGTATATACCACATTTCCATTCAGTTTTCACAAAAAAAGCATTACTATCTCAATTGTTTGTGAAGTTCACTTAGGCAAAGATTGCAGGTTTCAAGGTAATTCTGGATAAAATTTGGTGTTGAGTCCTTATCTCCATATTAGAAAGAAAACAGCCCCATATTGTGTCCAAATTATGTGCAGACATCAAGTTTCCAAGCTTTCTCAGAGAGAACACATACATGCACATGCACATGTGTGCACACATAGACACACACAAAAGACAGAATTTAGGAAAAAAGAAATAATCCTGCCCTGACCTCAGTTTCCAATTTGTAAAATGAGAAGACCAGACTAGAAAATTCTCCAAGGTCACTTCCAGCTCTGAGGTTAGCAGACAGCTCAACTCCTGTGCGTGTACTAGCCATTTGTGAGATTAAAAACACAGTTTGCTCTCCAGCAAAACTTTAATTGCAGAGCTTTAATTAGAAAAAGAATCAAAATACTCTTTCAGATTATGTTTTTTTAATTTTATTTTTAATTGTGTTTTTATCGTTTCCATTTTATTTTAAAAGAGAAATGAAAGCTGCATTTTGCCAAATTGCTACACATTTCCTTGCCATACAACTGCCCTAGCAAGTTAAAACAATTTTCAAAAAAATGTATTTTTAATGAGAAACTTAGATCCCTGAAATTTGTCTCAAACGCTTTTTTTTTTTTTTTCCTTCAGACCTCTTATAGGGCTCTAGAGTTTCCATATCTCAGTGCCAAGAGCATGGCAAAGGAATTTGGCTCAGCTTAGTAATTACCTTGTGTTAGTCTAGCTCAAAGTTGTTTTTCTCTTAATGGCTTAAGAGAGCCATTCGAATGCTTTGATTCTAGTAATAAAAGTTCCAGTGGGCAGGGTAGGTGAATGCCCATGTAATGTTTAGCCTAGTAAAAGGGCCATATCCAAGGCTTACAAAGAGTAAAAGTCTTACTTGTGACTCTGAATAAGGGTAGGTCAATGTGGAAAAAGGCGTGAGAAAATAAGAGAGCTAAACTAAGTCTGGGAGTGTCCTTCTCTCCAAATAAGATCCCATGATTATAATGGACATTTGTTTTTGCCCTCTTTTGTGGCAAGAGGGAAGAATCTCCCCAAAGTCTCTCTGTGTGCTTCCAGAATGCTGACTCACCCCCAGGCTTCATAGTGGCACATGTGCATTTGACTGTAGTTTCTCAAACTATCTGTGGTTTAGGACGATTTTGCTTCCTCTCCCACACCTCCATCCTCTTAGGGACTGACGTTTGCACAAAGTATAAAAGTGAATTGCTGGGAAAATGACACAGTGACCCACAAAATACAGACCTCAATTTTTTATTATTAGATTTAATTAATCTATCAAATTGTAACAAAAGTTTCTAACCATCTTTAGTTTCTGTACTTATCTTGTTGGCAGTTGAAGACAAAAATGTGGAAAGAGCCACTGGACCAGACTTTGAGTAGCACTGATTTAGACAAGGCCAGTAATATTCTCTGGTTCCCAGTAATTATTTTAGGGGTGTTTTTATGGCCTCAGCTGTTCCCAATCAGTTGAATATTGGGACTTTAGTTGAGAAACTGTATCAGCAATTCTGTTTGTCTTCCTGGATGCCATCTTGGGACTACGAGAGAAGTGGCTTCAGAATGAGTCAACACCAAGAAAGCAAAACTAAGAAATGGTGAGCCAGAAGCTGAATCTTCTCCTGTCTTGTGGAGAAATAGAAGCTAATAAATTAAAATGTTTTGCTTAAGGTAGAATTCATCAGGTTTTCTATTATCTGCAAGAGAAAGAGTCCTATGTGATACAGTGATTAATCTGTATATTTCCCCCCTACTCTCAACCAGCTTGCCAGACATCTTTCCCAAACAGAGATCTAGGCATGCCATTCTTCTCGTTATGAAAACCTTAGCTTCCCACTGCCTTGGTAGAAAGTTCAAGCTTCTTAAACTGTCGTTCAAAGTCTTTTACAATTGAGATCCCTTCTTTTTTTATCCTACTTTTTTGTTACTCTCAGGCACATGCCCGATGCTTTAGTGTGACCAGATATGCACTTTTTATGTGTTACAGGTTTGCCAATGTGCACTTTGGCTGGATTGCATTTCCTCTTCCCACACCCTTTTCTGATTTTCTAAGAATAGAACCTTGAGAACATAAGGCATTAATTATTTTTAAATGTTAAACATTATGCATCAACATCATTCCTGCTGATTCAAAGGCTAATTTTGAGAGTGTTGGCAGGAGGGCAAATTGATGCACCCAGAATTTCATAAAAATTTCATTTAGATCCCAAAGATCTCATTTCATAGGGCATCTGATATGGTTATGTTGCCAAAATCTCAGAAAACAACAAGCTTAGACAAAGTATAATGTTAAGTTATTGCAAAAATGAATGAGCAAGAAATGAAAACTTACGTCTGCACCAAAATGTGCACATAAGTATTCTTAGCTTTATTCATAATAACCAAGAGTAGAAACAACCCAAATTTTCATCAGCTGATCAATGTATAAACAAAATGTGGTATATCCATACAATGGAATATTATTTGCCATAAAAGAAATGAAGTTCAGATGCATGTTATAACATGGATGAACCCTGAAAACGTTATGCTAAGTGAAAGAAGCCAGATATAAAAGGCCACATATGGATAGTTCCATTGATATGAATTCCAGAATTGGCACATCTGTAGAGAAAGTACATTAGTGGTAACCTAGGGCTGGGGATAATGATGAGATTGAAGGGTGAAGTCTAAGGGGAACAGAGTTTCTTTTTTAGAGTGATGAAAATATTTTAAAATTGATGTAGTAATGGATGCACAGCATTGTGAATATACTAAAAGCCATTAAAAGCCACTTTTAATGGGTGAATTGTATGGTATGTGAATTATATCTCAATAATGTGGTATTTCAAAAAATGAGTTTAATAGGAGCTTTATTCATAAGTTTCAAAACTGAAGCAACAAGATGTCCAAGGTGAATGGATAAATCAGCTGTGGTCCATCCAGGGAATGGAATAGTATTCAGTGCTAAAAAGAAATGTGCTACTAAGCCATGAAAATACATTTAGGAAATTGACTTGCATGTTACTAAATGAAAGAAGCCAATATGAAAAGGCTGTATGCTATATGATTTCAACTATATGACATTCTGGAAAAGGCCAACTCTGGGGACAATAAAAAGATGAGTGATTTCCAGGGGTTGGGGTGGAAGATGCAGTGAATAGGCAGTGCACAGAGGATTTTTAGGGCAGTGAAACTACTCTGTCTGATACTGTGATGGTGGATACACACCATTATCCATTTGTTTAAACCCATGTAAACTATGGCCACTGGGTGACAAGGATGGGTCAGTGGAGGTTTGATTGTAACAAATGTCTCACTCTGATGCTTGATGTTGATAGTAGGTGAAGTTCTGTGTATGTGAGTGTGTGTGTGTGGGGGGGTTGTTGGGGGATCAGATAGCATTTGGCAACTCTATACTTTTGCTCAGTTTTACTGTGAACCTTAAACTCCATAAACTGCTCTACAAAAAAGATAAAATCTAAAGATAGAAGAAGAGGAGGAGGAAGGGGAAGAGGAAGAGGGTTAAGGACAGAGGGGAGGAGGAGGAGAAGGAAGTGATCTTACAAGGCCCATCTCATTTGGCATCAGCTCTGAAATTTTCCCTCTTCCACTCTTATCTTCTTCCTAGCAGAAGAATGAATTGCTGCTTTATCTGTATTTTTGTTGTGTTCTTATTCCTACTTTTATAGTTCATATTATAGTTGTTCGCAGATCTCACTTACTGGTGATGGAGGCAATGCCTTATTTTCTTGGCATTTCTAGTAAGAAATACTACAAGGTAGAGGTCAATTTAAAAGTATGGTATATGAATGAATGACGAACATCCTACAGCTACTGTTTAAAATGCATTTTTAAAGGATTTTGCCTTAAAATTTGTTGTTCTTCAGACTTTTTGATAACCTAAAAATAGCTCCCTCCATGGGGCTCATCCCTGGGATAATGGTCAGGATGTGTAGCACTGAGGACATGTGACAATCCTAAACTAATGACATCTCTACTGAGTCTCCTCAGATAGCAGCATATTATGCTAGTGGAGCTTTTGGAAAATACTCCTCCTTGGGGAGACTATAAGTGCAGTCTGAAATCCAGGATCAGACTTCTGTGTGGTGATGAAGGTCACCTGGGAAGATGTCATTGGGTGGTGAGGAGATCTCACTCTCCTAAAAGCCACTACTGCCACCTCGGGATGGCTGCCTGATATGCTCTGGTGAGAGCCTTATTACCAGGCTTTGGGGTTGGATATATGTAAAATGTAATGAAATGTGTTCCAGGGAGGGATGACATTTTTCAGCTTTTATTATTCACTTACACCTTCCTGAGAATCGTATATAATAGAGTTCTTGAAAGCAGGGTTTAAGAGGGCAGTAGAGAAAACCTATCAAGACACTGGTGCTAAGAATGAAAAGGAGGGGAGTTCCTGTCGTGGCTCAGTGGTTAGCATCCATGAGGATGTGGGTTTGATCCCTGGCCTCACTCAGTAGGTTAAGGATCTGGCGTTGCTGTAAGCTGTGGTGTAGGTCACAGACACAGCTCGGATCTCCCATTGCTGTGGCTGTGGTATAGGCCAGCGGCTATAGCTCTGAATGGACCCCTAGCCTGGGAACCTCCATATGCTGGGTGCAGCCCTAAAAAGACAAAAAAAAAAAAATTAAAAAATAAAAAAAGAATGAAAAGGAAAATATACCTAAACGGTGATAGGAGGCCAAAAATAGCTTTTCTTTATTTCCCAAATTTGGCACCATTTAATGAACAAAGTGAATATTCTCATTCACATGACCTCTTTGATTTTAGGACCAGGGTATGCTTTTTATTTTAAGACGTCACTGTTTATATTGTTTAAAACAGAAGCATTGAGAATGTAAGAATTTGGTTGTCAGGGCTCTGCTACGTACTTCCTGAAGTCACTTTGCCTCTCTGAGCTTCGGTTTTACTCATTGATAAAGTAAGCACAACAATACCTGTCCTGTTTACAGCACAGGATGTTTGTGGAAATCCACTGAGACCACTAAAAGCAAAATATTTTGTAAATTAGACATATTTATAATTTATAGTTGATGTTGGTCTAGGGAAAATAGGTGCTTACTAAATGCCAATGGAGTTTATTTGTGGTTAGTATATAAAAAGAAAATAACAACAAAAAAGTGATATACCTTTAGTCCCTTATTTCTATAGATTTTGAAGGATCTTCTACCAGATTCTAAAAATGAACCTTATTAACATTTTCAGAGAAGCCTTTGAAACATCTTAAAGTTTTTTTTTTAATCTTTTTTTTTTTTTTTAATTCTTTTTTAGGCCACACCTGCAGCGTATGGAAGTTCTTGGGCTAGGGGTTGAATCAGAGCTGCAACTGAGGCCTACGCCATGGCAACACTGGACTTGAGCTGCATCTACAGCCTATAACTATAGCTTGCAGCTTTGCCAGATCCTTAACCCACTGACTGAGGCCAGGGATTAAACCCACTTCCTCACGGATACAATGCTAAGCCATAACGGATACTCCTCTTACAGGTTTTTAAACGCAGAAGCACGTAAATGTATGTAAGGCTATCTAGCCAAGAGGTAGCCTTTTAAAAGAGAAGAGCTGTTCCTTTTTTTTGTCTTTTTAGGGCCACACCCTGGCACATGGAAGTTCCCAGGCTAGGGGGTGAATCAGAGCTGTAGCTGCCTGCCTACACCACAGCCACAACAATTACAGGATCTGACAGTCTTCAACCTACACCGAAGCTCACAGCAATGCCGTGTCCTTGACCCACTGAGCGAGGCCAGGGATCAAACCCGAGTCCTCATGGGTACTAGTTGGGTTCATTACCACTGAGCTACAATGGGAACTCTGAGGAGAGTTTAACCATCTTCTCAAAGAATTGTTCATTTGTGGCAGAAAATTGGAGAGGGTAGGCATGCAAGTGATGCCTTCCTGAGGAGTATAATGTGTTTAAGCAGTTGTCACGCACAGTGCCTGTCCCTTTTTTGATCTAATCCCAGAGATCACGTGGTAATTCATAAATGCCGAGGGGTCCCTATTCTGTGTGGTAACTCTTGACTCATGGAGAGCTTTTCCCTAAAACTACACCATGGGGTCTTTAAAGGACAGAGTCTATGACTTATAGGTACTCATACCTCCCAGTTTCCAGCAGTAAGTATTTATTAAATGAAAACTTGGCTGAGGCTGCATATCAAGGAGAGGAGGAAGTGGTGCCTCTTGGCAGATTTTATCCTCAGGTAAATGTTTCTGCATAACTGAAAGGAGACTCTGAGGGCTTGAAGGCTGTCTAACCCTTTCTCAGGAGATCATGTAACTGTGCTAGGATGTGGGTGTCAAATAAAGGGCATCACAGTTAAAGAAAGACATGAGAAGTTAGGAGACATTTCAGAGGACAGCCGTCATGAAGATCAAGAGTTTATAAAGGAAGATGTAGGATGGGGGCGAGAGGTAAATACTGGGGTTATTTAATCCTGACGAGGAGCAGATAATTGATTTTTGAACATTCATGGGGTTGATTATTAGAGCCGAGCTTCTCAACCGTTTTTTGTGTGTGTGGCAAGACACTCTTAGGAAAAAGTCACATTTACAGGGCCCACCAGGATCATCATGTAAGGCTGCTCAAGACTAGATTCTGCCTTAAGGCTTTGACACTGCTGGGTCCCACCCTGCCACCAGAGGACTTAGCATAATGTGACCCATCCTAGCCTTTGGGGAGTGTTATGGATAGTATATTTGTGTCCCCACCAAATCCATTTGTTGAAACCTTAATCCTAATACAATGGTATTAGGAGATGGGGCCTTTGGGAGGTGATTAGGCCGTAACAGTGGAGGCTTCAGGGATGGAATTTGTGCTCTTATAAAAGAGACCTCATAGAGCTCCCTCATCCTCTTTTTCTGCCATGAGAATCTACAGGGAGAGGGCAGCTATATGAACCCGGAAGTTGGTCTCGACAGACCAACTTGACAGTGCTAGTACCTTCATTTAGAACTTCCCAGACTCTAGAACTATAAGAAATAAGTGTTTGCTCTTTAAGCACCCAGTCTTTGGTGTTTTGTTAAGGCAGCCCAAACTGACTAGGACGGGGATTGGTACACGTTAGAAAATTGACGTGGAGTGCAGGGACTACCTATATTTTAGATTGAGTAAGAAGAAGTAGAGTCAAAATTTTTAAAAAAGGAATATTGAAATAAAATGAGGAAACCCTTTATTCTTAGATTTGAAAATACCGGATTGGTTTGTCAAAGGGTGTGAGTATGTATGTATAGCAGTTTAAGTTTCACTAACCTCAGAAAATAAGTGCTACACACTTATCCTCAAGAGTATGTGAGGTTTAAATTATTTACATTTATTTTACAGTGATTTTGGTTTTTTGAATGTTGAAAGATGAATTATTCATTTTAATTATTTGAGTCAGCCCCTGTCTGAAGATGGTAAAGGCTGATTGAAACAAAAATCACCATTTCCTATTCAACATTCGCAAAACTAAGTAAAAGAACTTTAAGTTCTGTATCTGGGTTCCTGTAGAAAAAACATTCTATAGAAAAGATTGATTTAAGGACATACGTGACCCTGACTGTAAATGTCAAGCGAAAATCTCAGTCAGTATTTCACACTTTCAAGGCAGTGGAATTGGTGAGACTTAAGGTTCTCAAACAGTAAAGAGGACTCGGGTGATATCTAGATTACAGATAAAACAAGCAGAAAATTTCATGAATCTAAATATATGAAGCCATGAAAGGATGAAGCTGGAAAACAGGATGGCAGGGTAGAGCAAAGGGACCTGAAGAACCCAGGAGGGGTGGAGGGGTCTGCTCACCTGGTGGGTGGGGGAGGGGCTGTGGGCACACCCTCTTCATGCTGACCCCTCCCCCACCCTCAGAAACTCTTTGTGACTCTTCAGTATTCTTGTGATGCAGGCCTGGGACTATAATCAAGTGCCTGCACTCTCGGTGCTCATTGACTTCAAGGCAGCCTTGCGATTCAGATAATGGAGTTCAGAAAATGGAATGTTCTCTCATTTTTGAACAGCCCCACTGACCCATGTCTGAGCTTCGGCTCAATGTCCTTGGATATTGACCCCAACCTCGCTGTCCTATGCGGGTTAGGGTTACTCCTTCTGTTCCTGTGGTACCTGGTAGGGTTTCCATTTTTACCAATCTTCTGTAAAACCAAAAACATCCGAAAGGTAAGTAACCCTGGGAGAATCACCAAGAGAGATTCTCTTTTTGTCTTTTTATCTTTTTGCCTTATGTAGAGGCATATGGAGGTTCCCAGGCTAGGGGGTCTAACAGGAGCTGTAGCTGCCGGCCTTTACCACAGCCACAGCAATGTGGGATCCGAGCCACGTCTGCAATCTTCACCACAGCTCACGGCAACGCCAGATCCTTAACCCACTGAGCCAGGCCAGGGATCCAACCCGCAACCGCATGATTCTTAGTCGGATTCGTTAACCATTAGCCACGAAGTGAACTCCCCCAACAGAGATTCTTTACTGTTGTATCCGTTTTTATTCCCATTTTTTTGTTTTTTGGTCTTTTGTCATTTTAGGGCCACAGCCTCAGCATATGGAGGTTCCCAGGCTAGGGGTCTAATCGGAGCTGTAGCTGCCGGCCTACACCACAGCCACAGCAAGGCCAGATCTTTAACCCACTGAGCGAGGTCAGGGATCAAACCTGCAACCTCATGGTTCCTAGTAAGATTCGTTTCTGCAGCGACACTATGGGAACTCCTATTCCCATATTTTAAAATGAGTTTGGGCTCAGATCCCATGTTGCTGTGGCTGTGGCGAAGGCCGGCAGCTACAGCTCCTGTTAGACCCCTTGCCTGGGAACCTCCATATGCCGCGGGTGTGGCTCTAGATAAAGGCAAAAAGACAAAAAAAAATTAAAAAAAAATAAAATGAGTTTGCTTCAGTCAGAGAGACATCTTAAGATAGGGGGTTTGAAGAGAGGATAGAACTCATAGTCCAGGAAGGGCTAGGGGTTCAAGGAGGACTAAGGCTGCCGTATGAAACTCACAGACCATCTGAGTATTTGGAGGATTCCAGGATAAAATCACACACGGTAATTTCATGGCCCTAGGTTGGATGAGTTAGAGAGTTTTGGGATCTCTGTAGGAGAATAGAGTTCCCTAAGGCTTGATCACAAGTCACATTCTCACAACAGGCGTCACTTGAGCAAGTCTTCCTTTGTGTTGGGTGAACCGGGGCAGCAGTGCTGAGCTTGAGATCTTCTGAGCAGAGGCGGAGCCTGAGCTCCAAGATCCAGGGTCCTATGTGAGGGACACAGACATGACTCTTGGCCTCAGATTCTATACCCTTCTTGAGCAAATAACTTCTGAGAATGTCAAGTGTGGCCCTCATAGACAAAAGTCCTTCTTTGTATTTTTCAAAGAAAACACTGAAAACATTTTAAACCTTTAAAATTGATCAAAAGAAGGAAGACAAAGTTGTATTAATTAAAACAGTCATATTATTAATGGGTAATGACTATCTGAGTTTCCTAAAGAGGAGTGAGAAAATGGATCCCAGCCTTTCATTCTTTTCTTTTTGTTCTCAGCGTCAGGGCAGAGCCAAGAGGAGAAGGAAGGGTGGAACATCGAAAGGTAAGGTTCTGCCCATTCCACCCAGCTCTCCCAAGGTGACCCTTCCTGCCTTTTCCGTGCGATCCAAGGTCCATGATTTCTGAGGATGTCAGTTGCTAGATACAATTCCTCTCAGAAACTAAAGCTCCCAGAGGATAGGCTCATGGAAAAGCATTCAGAGCCTGAGACACTTCTGGGCATGAAGCAGCAAGGGACCTGGCACCTGGGCAATGGGTGTGTCCCATCAGATGACTATGTGAAATGTCAAGAGTCAGAACTTCTGTGTCCTGACTTTGTAAAATTCCTTTGACTTCCTGGATGATCAGACTCCTCTCTGAGGCAAAACTTATCTCCATGCTTTCCATGGTAGTTTTAAAAGCATCACATGAGATATAATGCATGTGAAAGTACTTTACAAAGGAAGCAACATATATATGTGAACCCTGTTAATATCATTGACCATTTCACCCCATGTCCTAGTTCTTGGGTCTTTCAGAGTTTAACATCCCAAGGCTTTCCCATAGAGGGGCTCCTATATAATAGCTATGCTTCTACCTTCGTTACATATAATCCATTCTCCTGGTTTCTCAGGTTGGAGATGTTACCAGACAGAAATAGAGGAGAAAATGAAGCTGATTTCCATTCTGAAAAGGTGACTAGTCTCTCCCCTTCTTTCCTGACCCCTCTTTAGCACGTTCTAAGCAATTCCAGGGATTCAGTGCAGCCTGCTGTAGTCATGGGAGAGTGTAGCATAGGAATGAGTATGTGAATGAAGGCCTGGAGGTGAGAGCTATGGGGTGTGTTGTGAAGTAATGGACATGGAGAAATGTAAAGGGGCAGCAGGCTTCAAGTGACCCCACCCCTGCCAGACCAGCAGGTCTCCCTTTCTTTGTTTTTGTCCTGGTGGCATCTTTGTACTTTCTGTCTCCTGCAGCCCCCTGGGCCGGCGTGATGATACCATCCGCTTTCGTCAACTGTTGTGTCCAGACCCTTCCTGTGAGGTGTGTAATAATGCATCTGCTGAGGTCAGTCGGCTGCTGTTCCCAGAGGCCCTGGAAGATGCTACTTCCTCTGTGTCCCCTTTGGCTTCCACAGCTCCTGTGACTGACTCATCGTTTACTCTGTCCCCTGATTCCTCAGCAGTCCCTTCAGGAGACTCAATACCAGCCTCTCTGTCAGAGCCTTCCCCATTGCCCCCCTCCATTCTCTCACCTAGGCCAATGACTCCCTTAACTGACTTTTTTTTACCCTCACCACTGGATCACTCTCTGTCACCAGAGCCCTTTCCTCCCTTGGATTCTGAATTCCCAGTGGACCATTCCCCACCCCAACCCCTTGCCTTCCCCCCTCTCCTACCACATGATACTCAGACAGCAGATCCTGTTGTCTCACCAGAGGCCACTTTGTCTCTGAATACCATTTTCTCTCTTAACCCCACCTTTGCCCAAGATATCAGTACTTTATCGGATTTGTCCCATGCGATGAATCCCACTGATTCTTTTGCTTGTCATCATGCACCACCAACCCTGTGTGTTTCACCACAGCCAGACTGCACTTTAACTGTCACTCAATCTAAATCAATCGCCATCTTACTGAAGCCTGTTCCTGAGAGCTCACCTCCTGATTGCCCTGGTGCATTGTCCACTTATGTTCCAACACTCAGAGGCATTGATCACTCAAGCCTGTCAGTTTCAGACTTCTCCTGGTGGCAAGCTCATGCCAAAGACTTGTTCCCTCCCACGATGACACAGTGTGATTTCAATCAAGAGTTTCTTGCCCTCCATTCTTCAGAGACCTCTTTTGGGGGAGACCCTACAGCCATCCTTGTAGAGCCTGGTAACCTCTCATTTCTTGGCCCTGATATCCTGGCACTCCTGGAGAGACAGGTCCAAAAGAGGAGTGATTTCCTGATGTGGAAGGAAAAAGAAAAGAAAAAAGATTCTTTTCCAAAACAACTTGGACCAGACTACCAACTAAATTCTTCAGAGAAAATGTTGGAGTCAATTGCTGATAAGCGTGACCCTGCTGCCTCCCTTCCTTTTTGGAGCAGCAAAGACAAACCAAAGGAGCTGCATATGTATCAGCAGCCCCCATATCCTAAGACCCTTGAGGACCATTTACAGCAAAAATGTATCCAGCTCTTCTGGGGTCTCCCATCTCTGCACAGTGAGTCCTTGCCCTCTGCTTTTAATGTCTCAGGTGATGGTTCCTCAGTCTTTATTTTCAACAGAAACTCGAATGCTTCCGCAGACCAAGAATCCCCAGTGCATCCCCAACCCCTGCCTTTGTCCTTGCCTGAGATTCAGCCTGAACCCTTGCCTCAAACTCTGCCTCCATCTCAGCCCCTACCTCTTACTCAGGTCCGGCCACAGGCCCACTCTCAATCCCCACTCCTGGTCATACCATCTAGTCCTCTATCCCAGATTAGGATCTGTGGAGTGTGTTTCCATAGGCCTCAGAATGAACAAGAGTCTCTCGCCTCAGCTGAAATTCAACAGCTGGAATGGAACATGTTGCAGAAACAACAGGAAAGTTTGTGGGGTGTGCCCTCTGTGGTACAAAGATCTAAGGAAGACTTTTGTCTACCAGCTCCTAATATTTCTCACCACCAAGTCCCCCAGGGTCCCGGGGCCCCCCAGGCTCATGCTTCAATCTCCATCCTTCCCGGGGAGTTTCCTCTCAGTGATGACATTCGGAAGAAACTAGAGCATCACCTTCAAAAAAGGCTCATCCAACACCGGTGGGGCCTGCCCCGCAGAATCATTGAGTCTGTGTCACTGTTAATGCCTCCGAGAGAGTCTTCAGAGATCTCTGAGTCAGAGAGCAATTATGGAGTCTCACTGATCTCTGTGTTTAAGGGTCAGAGTAGCAAAAATCTGAGTGTCAGATTGAGCCAACCTGGAAGCGTCCATGAGAGAGACTCAGAAATGCTCCAGCTAGAGGCAGATGTGGGGAAGGATCAGGGACAGGGCCTAGAGCACCACCCAAAAGATCACCTGTTGAACGACCCAAAGAGCTCTTCATATAAGGATCTGCGGTATGACTCTGAGAAAGACCTAAACAGTCAGACGCCAAGTCTCTCAGAGAAAAATTTAAGGGTGTCAGCGGGGAGTCTAGGTCAGAGACAACTTGAAAATGCCCTCAAAGTACATTTGAACAAGAAGTGTGAGGAAATCAATGAGGGTAAGCTCCCTGAGACTGTGCATAGCTCATGGCATGCTATCAAACAGACATTATTTATTCCTGAGAAAACTCATACTCAAATGAAAGAGAGAAGTTTGCCATCATCTGTGGGTGGGAGCTACTCCCTGAATACCTGCCATGAACTGACCTTTGTTGATTCCAGGGTACAACAGATGCTAGAGGCCCATATTAAAAGGTTTCGTATGAGGATGTTGTGGGGCCTTCCCCGCAAAGTCCTTGAATCCATACATATCTTTAAATTAAAAGATGCCTCTTCCCAGGACTTGTCATATTCCACCTTTCCCTCCTCAACCAATGAGCCTTCTGAGGCAGACTCCAAATCTGGGAGCTTCAAGTTCCACAGAGGAAGCTCTAAATCTCTTCACGGAGACAAGGTGGGAATGACAGCTTCAGCCCCTGCCACCTGGCCTGTGGGCAAAGGAGGACAGAGGGTCCTGAGACAATCACGCCCTGATACCAACCGTGGGCTTACAGAGGATGTTCAGAGAATTAAGGATGCCAGGCAGACTCAGCCGACTGGCAAACTCTGCACAGCGGGGAAAGCAAATCAGAGACAGATACACCTGGCCAACAGATACCCCTCAAAGCTGCTTGCAAAGGAAGCTGGGACCAGACAGGAGCCAAAGTCTAAGAATGTGAGTTCTAGAGATAAAGGAGAAATGAAGCAGGGCCAAAAGGTGGAGAAGTTAGAACCTGTTTCCATGCCCAAGGTGTCTAGGGAGATATACAGGGCCAAGGAGCTCAGTGCTGTTCAATTAAAAACTAGTGACAAGTTGACAGCCAGCAAGCCAGGGAACTCCCAAGCAATAAATGTGAAAGAGAATAAAGTTGAAACTGCTGTGACCACTGAAAGCCCCCCAACAAAACTACCAGTTCCCCAATATCCTAAATCCTTAGACCTTAAAGAGCAACTACTTGATGAGTTAAAATGTAAACTGCAGAACAGGGAGCATAGGCAGGCTCAAGGCTGTCCCCTTGACACGTCCCTTGCTCCAGAAAACTTGACTTACAAGGCCTCACTGACTCATGCCCAGGGTGTCTCAGGTGGGGATATGGGAGCTTCCCAGGTGCTGTATGTTCATTCAGAGGACAGAGGAGTCAGGATGGAGCAGCAGCAGAAGCCTTTGGTCCCTAAGAATGACTTCAGGAGGTCCCAGGATAAGAATTTCCCATCCACTGCAAAGAGAGTGAGCCCTCTGGGACCCAAATCTGAGGAGCTTGGTGGAGGGGATGCAGGGCTGGGGACATCCCAACTTAGGAGGAAAAGTCTCCCTACTCAGGAGAGGGTACAAGAGGAGATGCTTGGGAGCACGTCTTGCCAGACCCTGTCACAGAAGGGGCAGCCTCCTCCCGAAAGTCTTATCAGAAAAAGAATGAAGCACTTTTTTCAATGGCTTTATTCTGGGGTAAAATGCAAAAGGCAAGAAGACCGCCAGGAGAAGGGCAGCCCTGTATCAACTGCGCAGAGCAGAGGCCTAGTTAAGAGCAGAGCTACTGTTACTTCGACAACTGAAGCTCAGAAAATCATGACGGACATTGGGAAGTTCCTAGAGGAGAAATTCGGGTGTCAGCACCCAGTAGGTGTCCCCTGCTCTCAGGAGCCCCTTCCTTCCCCAGAGAAATTTGGGAAAACTCGGAAGAAGGCAGAAATGCAGGTCCAGACAGAGCCTGTCCAGGGGCATCCTTTCAACTACCGGGTTCCAGCATCTAAAGTGACAAATAACAAGTCCTGCCCGCAAGAAGCTATCTTTGCTGGCCAGTGTTGTCCTCCAAGTACCAGACGGATCACAGAGAAGAACATAAACCCCCAGAAATCTGTGGCTTGTAAGAGCCAACAGTTGTGTCAGAAACATCCCCTACCAGTGTCACGCAGGGAGCCTGTGCCCCATCCAAGCCCTACCTGCAGACATCAAGCTGTCCAGGCCCCTCTGGCTGTGCTCTCCACTGCTAAAGGCACTGTGTTCAGAGATCTGTCTCTACTGTTTAGACAGAAAACACTTCTCCAGAGTTTCCAGGGAGGAAAAGTTCCCAACCAAAAATAATTCCTTCCTTGTGCAGAATATTGATTCTTCACAATAAATATTTCTCTAATTATGGATTTCTTCTGTGTACCATGTTGGGGCATGGGTTTTGGGTAACTCAGGGCTCGTGTGTGAGGGAAAGGAAAAAGACAGTTCTTGCTGATTGCTTCCTTCGGCTTTGGCTAAAATGTGACCTGTCCCCTATGGAGCTATTATTGAGAAATAGATATTACATGCCCCTCCCCAGTCAAAACCCATTTCCTCCATGATGAAGTTTGAGGAAATGGGCTTTGTCTTCTGCCTCTTAGCTTATCCTTAATGAAAATATATAGCAGCCCACACATCCCCCCTCATTGAATGTTTTATATCCTTTAGAGAAGTAGGGAAGACAAGTCTTCTATATCTCAAGAGGGTTAAGGACAGGCATACCTTCTGAAAATGATGCTGAAGAAGAAACAGATTAATCTTTTTTCAGAATTCAGCGATCAGAGGCTTCTCCAGACGGCTAAACCCTGAATGACACTGTTTGGGCAGGGGTATTGCTGTCCTAGATTCTGGGCTGGTTGAGGTAGGGTCCACAGATATCATAGAAGCTGCTTAAGAATCTGTCATGTGGGTGATGTTAACGTGTCAGGGAAGCATACTTTGAACTTGACATTGAGGTTTCCCTACTGGAAAGGCAACTTTGGGGAAGTGGTTGTCCTTCTTGGGTGTTTCTTCAGGCTGCTCGACTGATGACCTTCTTTTCTTTTTTGCAGAGCAAAAGTACCACTCAGCTATCAGTGGTAGGAATGTTGACCAGGTAGCCACCTACCTCTCAGAGTAAAATACACTAAAATGTAAGAGTAAGGAAAAGTTGTCTCAAAGTGAGTGGAAAAGTAAGAAAAAGTGAAGGGAAAGAATGTCTTTGCTGGTGGAACCATCATGTCCATATTGTGACCCTGTCCTGCTCCCCTATTCATCAATCTGATCCAAGCACCACATCCTTGAGGCTGATCAGAGCATTGCGTAGCACACTGATGCCTTATACCAAAAGGCATGGGGGGGTGTCTTTGAGTAATGAAATAGTATCTCCAAGGATATCATCAAGTATGGCATCTCCCTCTTTGGGATTAAGTGATCTTGGTGCTTTCCTTCCATCTATGCTTGATGACAACATACAAGAGCTTGCCTTTGGTGTGTACAGTTCACCTGTCAGGACAGACGTGCCACCTTTGATAATAATAACCTTGGTGGAACCATGGTAGGCATCACCCAGAATAGCTGCTGCTTAGGAACTTAAGGTGAGTCCTAGGCTATGCACTCGAGTTACACAGGGGCTCACCACAGACCTCCTTTTTTTTGGTCAAGACTGCACACAGACACCTATGCTTACAATGAGATCTAGAGGGAAGGCAACTCCACTTGTACAGACTGGGACTCAAAAATAGGGTGCATATCTTAGCACTTGAACATCCAGAAAGATCTGTGGATGTTGGGTATTAAAACAAAATGGAAAAAAAAAACTGAAATTGATGTCTACTATGGCCTTCTCTATTTTTATCTTTTTTTTTTTTTGGTCTTTTTAAGCCCACACCCATGGCATATGGAAGTTCTCAGGCTAGGGGTCGAATTGGAGCTATAGCTGCTGGCCTACACCACAGCCACAGCAACGCCAGATCCGAGCCACATCTGCAACCTACACCACAGCTCCTGGCAACGCCAAATCCTCAGCCCACTGAGTGAGGCCAGGGATTGAACCTGTATCCTCATGGATCTTAGTCAGATTCATTTCCATTGAGCCACAATGGGAACTCCTATTTTTATCTTTTTATCCAGTGTTATGACATTGAACCTATAATATCTGATGTTTATGATCGCAGAAAGAAGGCAGATTCTTTGGAGGCCTGGAAGGGACAAAAGATGGGATGGGGTCCAGGGCTGGGAACATGGAGAAGTGAGGGGGCAGTAGAGGACTTAACTCCATGTGAATAGATCTGCCAATGACCCAGCGTCTGAGTTCCTATATCATCTCATCTTAGGGTCCTTTACTTCCACTCCAGTGCAGTCACTGCCACCTGGTAGAGCTTATTAATAACACTTCTGCCACCTGGAGTAACAGTCTGACATTCCACTCTTTGGTCTCATCCCCCTATCCTTCCAGCTTATATACCACTTAATTTAGGTCATTTTTTCACTTACTCTTCATCTATCTACTGAGCTCTTGAATTCCTTTTCTCCCTCTCCAAGGTAGACTGGATGGTCTATTGGGTAGCTAACATTTAAAAAGCTCCATTACAAATGGGCCTTATCCAATCTCCTTTAAACTTTCCTGTTTGGCAAAAATCCCTTATCTCTGTTTTCTTAGAAATGCCTTCCTATAAGTAGCTGATCACTAATGGATTAGATTTCACAATCAAGTATATTGATGCCACGATAAATTCAGCCCCAGCATTACCTGGAAATAATTTATCCATTTCACAAATACTTATTTCATGCTTACTAACGTGAACAAAACCAATAGAACTTAGATCTCTGTTTCATTTGTCCATTTCCTCTCCAATCCTACTCAAATATACTTCAAATATCCTCCACTTTTTTCAGATTTAGCCATCTCCTCTTGTTTAGCAGATATGCCAGACCACCAATCACAGAGGAGCTAGAAGCTATGAAATGGGAACTTTTCATCAAAAAACCTTCCAAAAAACCACTTTCCCATTCCTCCTTTCCTGCTCCTTGTTATGTGGAAATAAGTTTCCTTCCCAAATTCAAAGGAATTACACTTCCTGAAATTTCCTTGTTAAGAAATAATTAAACTCTAGTCTTGATAGTATGATCCAATCTGACCAGATATTCTTTTGTCCCTTCCATCTCCTTATGAGTCATGCAATGTCTTTTATTTTTTTAAAGCTTTTTTTTTTTACAGAAATGTTTAGACATGCACAAAAGCAGTAGAACAATGTAAGCTCTCCTGTACCCCTCATCTGATTTTCACAGTTATCATTTATCATGTGATATATCCCATATTTTATGATTTAAGTGTAAAAGCTCATTTAAACATCTTACCATCCATCTCTTGGACATATGCTCTGTGCTCATGTCAAAGCTCTCACATTTTTTTCTGATACTTACCACTTGTGGTACACATTTATTCACAACAGATGTACACAGCATTGGTGTCAAAAAAGTGTTGTGCTTTAGAGGCTCTGGCAATCAGTTCTGCTCTGCCTTTAGTCAACCCTGAGGAGTCATTTGACTGAATTCCTCCTTCAACTCCATCCAAGAAGCAATTTTTTTTTAGAGCAAGTTCAGTGCACAATATTGCTGTCCCTTAATCACAAAGTGACTACAATATGCAAAAAGGATAGAAGTAGTAAGCTGTCCATGTTGATAAAGACAATGGTATATGCATTTTCAAATATTTAAAAGAAAATATTTTTCCTGTTACAGTTAAAATGACCTGCTTTTTTCAAGGTAAACACAGTAGATTACACTTTTCTCTTTTCCTGAATGCCATTAAGAGTAGAGGAAAAGATGCTCAACAGCATTAGTCCTCAGGGAATGTCAGTCAAAGCTGCTATGAGATAACACTTCCCACACTCAAGGATGGTGAGAATCAAAAAGTCAGATTAAAACAAGTGTTGGTGAGAATGTGGAGAAACTAGAATGCTCACACACTGCTTATGAGAATGAAAAATGGTGCAACTGTTTTGTAAAATAGTCTGGCAGTATCTCAAAATGTTAAACATAGGGTTACCATACAACCCAGCAACACCACTTGTATGTATATACTTAAGAGAAATGAAAGCATACATCCACACAAAAATTTGTAACCAAATGTTCATAACACTTTTTCGTATGAGTTAAAAGGTGGGAAAAAAACCAAATGTCCACTAATTGATGAATGGGTAAATAAAATATGGTATATCTACACAGTGTAATATTTTTGACATTTAAAAGCACTGATCCATGCTACAACATGGATAAGCCTTGAAAATGGTATGGTAACTGAAAGAAGGCACTCACAAATGACCACACGATTCCATTTATATGAAATGTCAAATAGGGAAACCTAGAAAGGACAGAGGTAGGTTAGTGTTTGCTTAGAACTGAGGGATGAGGGGGGTAATAGCTAGAGGTTATGGGGTTCCTTTTGGAAGTCACAGAAATGTTTTAAAAATTGACTGTGGTGATGTACATGTCTGTGAGTATACCAAAAAGAATAGTGGAATTACTTTAAATGAGTAAATTGTATGGAATGTGAACTATATTTCAATAAAGATGTTAAAGGATTAAAAAGAATAAGCACTTGAGGATGACAAGAAGGAGAGAAGATACGATAAAAGATGTCAACGTATTTATGGAAGATGGAAATCCGGTAAAGGAATGTTAACTGACTAGGAGAGCAAAGTGCTAGCAAACAGATTCACACCACAAAATCTCAGAAGACAAATGACTTGGTGGTATCAGATAAGAAATTAAAGTTTCCATGCTGTAAACGTTGAATTTTTTGTTCTTCATGTCTGTTTTCTATTGTGTATTGGTGGTGGTAGGGGAGCTGATGCGCTTCAGCATTTTGTAAAATCCTGTCAAACTGTGCGCAGGATCCCAGGTTTCTTACCTGGGGCAGACCTGAGGTAACTTTAAAAAAAATTTTTTTTTAAAGTGTAGTTTGTTTACAATGTGCCAGTTTCCTCTGTATATCAAAGTGATCCGGACATATTCTTATATTCCATCGTGTTCTGCCCCTAGAGATTGGATATAGTTCCCTGTGCTATACGGTAGGACCTCGCTGCTTATCCATTTTAAATTTAATAGTTTGCATCTACTAACCGCAAACTCCCAGTCCATCCCACTCTTCCCTCTCACCCTTGGACCACAAGTCTGTTCTGCATGTCTGTGAGTCTATTTCTGTTCTATAGATAGGTTCATTTGTGCCATATTTTAGATTCCACATATAAGTGATATATGGTATTTGTCTTTCTCTTTCTGACTTCACTTAATATGAGAATCTCTGCTTGCATCCATGTTGCTGCAAATGGCATTATTATTATTTTTTTTATGGCTGAGCAGTATTCCATTGTATGTATATACCACATCTTCTTAATCCATTTACCTGTTGATGGACATTTAGGTTGTTTCCATGTCCTGGCTTTTGTGACTAGTGCTGCTATGAACATAGGGCTGCATGTATCTTTTTGAATTGGAGCTGAAGCAACTTTTAAAGTTGGCATTACACACTTCTGGGCTCTGGGCACGGCAGTAGTAGTAGCTGCAGGAATCAAAGCCAGAAATCTCAGAGTTAGGTAAAATTCTGGAAATTGCGCAATGGTCCATTTTTTAAATGTATTTATTTGAAAATAATTAAACTTGTAGAAAAGTTGCATGGATGGTAAAACCATATACCCTTTATCCAGACTTACCTATTAACATTTTGATCCATTTGAGATCTCTATGCTCTCCGTCTCTTTGTTTGTCTCCTTCCCTCTCTCTATATATGAATACACACACATATACATATGTGAAAAATATGCATGCATTCCTGAATATTTGAGAATGCCTCTCATGCATCATGCACCTTCTCCTTGAATATTTTAAGAAAAAGGAGATTCTCTTACATACAGTAAATTTTTTTGTCTTTTTTTTTGTCTTTTTGCCTTTTCTAGGTCTGCACTCACAGCATATGGAGGTTCCCAGGCTAGGGGTCTAATTGGAGTTGTTGCTGCCAGCCTACACCAGAGCCATAGCAACGCCAGATCAGAGCCATATCTGCGACCTACATCACAACTCATGGCAATGCCGGATCCTTCACCCACTGAGCGAGGACAGGGATCGAACCTGCAACCTTATGGTTCCTAGTCGGATTCGTTTCTACTGTGCCATGATGGGAACTCCCAGTACAATTATTTATCCTCTTAAATAAATTTAGCAATGGCATAAAAATTTTTAACTAATCTCCCATTTATATTCCATTTTTGTCAGTTTCATGAGTAATGTGCTTTGTGGCTTTTTGTATTAAAAATATTACAGGAGTTCTTGGTGTGGCACAATGGGATCAGCAGCAGCAGTGGCATCTCTGGAGCACTGGGATATGGGTTCAATCCCTGGCCTGGTGCAGTGGGTTGTGGATCTGGCATTGCCACAGATGTGTTGCAGATCTGATCCTGGGCCTGGGAAATCCATATGCTGGAAACAAATAAGAAAACCCTCCATTGCAGAATACTGTGTAGAATCACATACTGCATTTAGTTATGTGTCTTTAGTCTCCTTTAATCTGGATCAGTATTTCTCAGTCTTTGGTTTTTATGACCATCCATTTTTTAAAAGCATATATTTTATGTGTCTTTTTTTTTTTTTTTTCCTTTTTAGGTCTGCAGCTTTGGCATATGGAAGTTCCCAGGCTAGAGGTCAAATCAGAGCTGCAGCTGCAGACCTATGTCACAGCCACAGCAATGCCAGATCTGAGCCACATCTGCGATCCAACCTATATTGTTAGCTGTGGAAGTCTGGATCCTTTAGCCTACTTCACTGGGTCAAGAATTGACCTCAAACTTATGCAGTAATCCAAGCCTTTGCAGTCAGACTCCTAATCCACTACACCATGGTGAGTACTCCTGATATGTCTTTTTTTATTTTTTTCATCTTTTTAGGGCCACACCCTCAGCATATGAAGATTCCCAGGTTAGGGGTTGAATTGGAGCTGTAGCTGCTGGCCTACACCATAGCCACAGCAACTCGAGATCCAAGCCGTGGCTGCAACCTACATCATAGCTCACGGCAATGCTGGATCCTTAACCCACTGAACAAGGCCAGGGATCCAACCTGCACCCTCATGGATACTAGTCAGATTTGTTTTCACTGAGCCACAAGGGGAACTCCCTGATAGGTCATTTTTATAACCCCTTCTCACCTGGAAATTTTATGGTGGAGCTTATCTTGCTCAGACTTTAAAGGATGTTTTTACAGTTGTGAATCCTAGGGACCCTAGGGACAGTCAGAACTAGACTTTCTGTATATATATATATAAACAGAGATGCAAAAATATGTGGAGGGATTTTTCTGAGTAGACACACGTCATGAAGGCAAGGGAGAGGGGTATGTGAGATGGGGCGGACTTGAAGTGCATCTTCCTTTTGGGTAGAGACAATAGAGGCCAGAGAAGACAGGTAAAGAAAGAAGCGGTCATTAATGGTAAACCTTCCTCATGTGGGAGGGAAAGAATTGGGTATCTGGGGTCAAGACTCCTTTGTCAGACTCCATCAGGGAATGCAGGCAAGGAAAGTAAAGAAATGACACAGGGTTTAATTTCAGCAGTTTAAAATCTAAATAATGGATCTATAATGGTTACAACTATGAAATAACTAGCTCACCTGGAGAGATTAAATAAGTAAATATACACCATCAACAAAAATCATACTGTTTAAAAATGTATAAAGAAAAAAATTAATATATGGCACAAGTGAACCTATCTACAGAAAAGAAACTCATGGAAATGGAGAACAGACTTGTGGTTGCCAAGGGGGAGGGGGAAGGATTGGGATGCACTGGAAGTGTGGGGTTACTCGATGAAAACTATTGCATTTGGAGTGGACAAGCAATGAGATCCTGCTGTATAGCACAGGGAACTACATCTAGTCACTTGTGATAGAACATGATGTAAGATAATGTGAGAAAAAGAAAAAATATATGTATACATATATATGTATGTATGTATGTATGACTGGGTCACTTTGCCGTATAGCAGAAATTGACAGACTATTGTAAATCAACTATAATAGAAAAAATAAAAATCTTAAAAAAATTTAAAATGTTGGGGGAGAGAAGGGATTTGGCAGAAGAAAGAGGAACCAACAGGATGAGACACTGTATGGGTAGAGTGAACCCTAAGGGGCTGAATGGCCTAAGAGGAATTTGTGGGAAAAAAGAATTCTAATGATATTGAAGCTGTTTGCCTTGGGCTTATGGGTATGCCATACCCTTATTTTCTCTTTTTGTCCATGCATCCTGTTCACTGGTACAGGCTACTCTGCTCTCATACTTTGGTGAATGTGGATTCTTGTGAGAAGATACAGAAGAGAGGGTGGCCGCAGAGTGTATTTCTAGCTTCATACAGGTAAAAACACATGTATGAGGGGAAGCTGCAGTTGAGAGCGGAGTAGACCTTGGAGGTGTAAACCCCTTGGCAGAGCTTTAAATATTATGAGGGGTCCAAAAGGAGATGAACAAATAAAAGGGTCTTAGGTAATGTCTGGGTAACAGGCGGAATAAATAGAAAATTTCCTAAGGAAAATATGTGGTATGTGAACGTGTGGGTGGAAAGGTAGGTTAGAGATATCTAAGAGTCCTGGAGGGATGGATAGATCTTCTGGGCTGGATGGTGGGGGAAGGATTATGGATTCATCTCTCCTGTGTTGTCCCTTCCCCCACCCCAAGAACCTTTGCTGTTTATGTTAAACCTCTGTGATGTGGGCCTAGAACTCTTAGTGTAGAATGTGCACTCTGAATGCTCAGCTGCCTGATGTGGCAATGCACTTTTGATGGTTTGGTCTTTGTCTGAGGAGCCTTACTGCAATATGGCTGAGCTCCAGCTCAGTTTCCTAAGTTTTCCCATCCTTGCCTTTGTGTGTGGGGTAGGGCTCTTTCTTCTGTCACTGTGCTATCTAGAAAGAAATACATGTTTCCCAGTATTTTGGAAACAGGGAGACATCAACCAGGTCAGTAAACCAGAGTCTTTTAAAGATACTAAATCTTGGAACTCCCCTCATGGCTCAGCAGTAATGAACCTGACGGGTATCCATGAGGATGCGGATTTGATCCCTGGCCTTGCTCAGTGGGTTAAGGATCCTGCCTTGCTGTGGCTACGGCGTAGGCTTGTGGTGACAGCTCTGATTCAACCCCTGGCCTGGGAGCTTCCATATGCCATGGATACGGCCCTAAAAGACAAAAGAAAAAAAATTAAATCTTTCTTTTCAAATAGGTCATTCAGTGCTATCAGTTTCCCTCTAAGTACTGCTTTTTTCTGCATCTCACAAATTTTGACAAGTTGTATTTTAATTTTCACTTAATTTTTTTCTCTTGAGAGTTCTTCCCTGACCAATTTGTGAGTTGTATGTTATTCACTCCCCAAATATTATGGCATTTCCAGCTATCTTTCTGTAATTGATTTCTAGTTTAATTCCATTGTGGTCTGAAAATATACCTTGATTTCTATTTTATATTGTTTAAGCTGTATTTTGTGGTCTATTTTGGTCAGTGTTCCATGTGTGCTTGAGAAGAATGTGTATTCTGTTACTGGATGAAGCAGTCTATATATGTCAATTAGATCAAGTTGATTGATGGTGCTCTTTAGGTCAAATATATCCTTAATGATTTTTTGCATGCTAAATCTGTCCCTTTCTCATAGAGGCATGTTAAAGTCTCCAAAAATAACAGTGGGTTCATCTAATTCTCCTTGCAGTTGGACCAGTTTTTGCCTCACAGATATTGATACTCTGTTGTTAGATTGTAGACATGTTAAGAAATGTTGTGTCTTCTTGGAGAATTGACCCCTTGGTTGTTATGTAATGCCCTTCTTTATCCCTATAACTTTCCTCGTTCTGAACTCTCCTTTGTCTGAAATTAACACAGTGACTTCTGCTTTCTTTCATCTTTATTAGCATAGTACAGTTTCCTCTCTCCCTTTACTTTTAATCTATCTGTATCTTTATATTTGAAATGGATGTTTTGCAGACAACATGTAATTGGATCTTGTTTTAACCACTGGCAGTCTTTTAATTGGTGAATTTAGGCCACTTACATTTAGCAATTTTTTACACCATGTCTATTTACTATATATTATATGTATTCTTTTTTTCTTTCTCTTTGTTCAACTTTTCTGGTCTTAAACAAGCATTTTATATGATTCCATTTTCTCCCTTAGCATATTAAGTTTTTTTTTTTTTTTTTTTTTAAATGGCTGCACTTGTGGCATATGGAAGTTCCTGGGCTGTGTATTGATCTCTCACCTCCTCAGGGACCTGAGCCACTGTAGTCAGATTCTTAACTCACTATGCCACAGGAAGAACTCCTCAAGTAAAGTATCCTTCTTTAAAAAAATATTTCAGTGGTTGCCCTAGAATTCGTAATATACATTTACAACTAATATAAGTCTGCTTTCATATAACACTATACCACTTCATAGGTAGTGCAGGTACCTTATAACAGAGTTCCCAGAATATCCCTTGTAACACTGATGTAATTTATTTCACATTAATCAACCAACAAATTATTGTTTAGTATTATTAGGTCAAATGAGAAACAAAAATTAAAGTTTTGTTTTACCTTCACTATTCCTTCTCTTCCCTTCCTTTATGTAGACTGAATTGACACTTTCTTTGTCCCTAAAGAATTTTTTGTTTGTTTGTTTTTCCCTAAAGAATTTTTTTTTAACATTTATTCCAGGGCAGATCTGCCACTGCTCATGAGTATCTCAGGTTTTGTTTGCTTGAGAAATTTTTTGTTTCTCCTTCACTTTTTCTTTTTGGGGGGGGGCTGTACCTACAGTTCTGGGGCCAGGAATGGAACCCATGCTGTAGTTGGAGCCTGTGCCACAACTGCAGCAGTACCAGATCCTTAACCTGCTATGCTACATGGAAATTTCCTCCCCTTAACTTTTAAACAATAATTTCACTAGATGTAAAGCTCTTGAGTGGTGAGTTTTTTTCTTTCAACACTTTAAATATTTCACTCTGTTCTCTTCTGGCATGACTTGTGATGAGAAGCTCATAATTCTTATCCTTGTTTCTCTAGGGTTAGGATACTTATTTTCCTCTGAATTCTTTCAAGATTTTATCTTTCAGTTTCCTACAGTTATAATAAAATATGTCCAGGTATAGACTTTTTTAGTATCTATACTGTTTGGTGTTCTGAGTTTCCATAATCTATGGTTCACCTGTCATTAATTTTGGAATATCATGGGCCCTTATTTCTTCAAATATTTCTTCTGCTCTATTTGCTCTTCTCCTTTTGTATTTTAATTACATGTATATTACACATTTTGAAACTGTCTCAGATTTCTTGGACATTCTGAGTTTAAATTTTTTAAAAATTCATTTTCTCCTTACATTTCAGTTTGAAAAGTTTCCTCTGGCATATATTCAAGCTCATTTATTTTTACCTGGCCATAGGCAATCTACATAGGAGCCAATTAAAAGCATTTTTCATTTCTGTTAGGGTTTTGGTTTCCAGTGTTTCTTTTTTTTTTTTTTTTTT
>PVHT021183634.1:39030688-39076108 GCA_004024745.2 Catagonus wagneri | reverse complement strand
GGTCTAATCGGAGCTGTGGCCACTGGCCTGCGCCGCAGCCACAGCAACGCAGGATCCGAGCCGCGTCTGCAACCTACACCACAGCTCACGGCAACGCCGGATCGTTAACCCACTGAGCAAGGGCAGGGATCGAACCCGCAACCTCATGGTTCCTAGTCGGATTCGTTAACCACTGCGCCACGACGGGAACTCCCCAGTGTTTCTTTTTAATTCTTCCTTCAAGTTTCCCTCTCTCTGTTTATTGCTCATCTGTTACTGCATATTTCTCCTTTTTCCATTAGAGCCCTTAACATATAATGATGGTTATTTTGGATTCCATGTATGCTAATTCAAAAGCCTGTGTCATATCTGAATGTGGATCCAGTGCTTGCTTTGTCTGTTCAGATTGCTTTTTCCTGCCTTTTATCATATACTGTAATTTTTTTGAAAGCCAGATATAATGTATTGGATAATGAAAACTGAAGTAAATAGACCTTTAGTGTGAAGTTGTATGCTAATCTGGCTAGGTGCTGGTTGTGTTTAATATTTACTGTAGCTGTATATGTCAGAGAATTCAATTACCTATAGTGTCCCGGACCATTTTAATCTCCCATGGTGTCATCAGGTTTCCCTAAATCTCCTCCTTATATAGAGTCTTTGCCTTGCAGCTCTTTCAGCTATGATTTTGTTACCATACTGGAGCCCTGTTGATATGGTAGTAAGGTGCTGGGGGAGGGGACACGATTAAATCTGACTTTCAGTGGGCCTGTGTCCCTGGGCCATGGTGTTCACAAGTGTTTCTAAGCCTTTTTCTTTCTGCTCATTTTTTAGAAGAGACAAGAAGGCTAGAGAGTTGGATAATTTCCCTTCTCTTGTGTGGGATAGGCTCTGGTAGTCTTTTCTTCTATTGAGTAAGCTTCTGTTATGGAGGACATTCAGGGTATATTTCAAAATGTTTTCAAAATTGTTACCTTTCTTCTCATTCCACAGTCCTCCACCAGAAGCATAAGTTTTTCATGGCTCTTCACTGTGAGAACCTGGTGGGACTTCCTTCGGTGAAACCCATGAATAGGTAGAGCTCCCCCACCCCCGCAAGATAATGACCCTAGGAGTTTCTCACTCTCATTCTAGCCCACACACATCCTCTAGCAATTTGTCAAACTGTTCTTCTGTTTCTACAAATTTATGGCCTCAGTGGCTTCTGTTATAGGAAAGCTGGTCTCAACTGTGATTCTGTGTAATCACCCCATATGAAGATTTTTGGAGTGATTTGCCCTGTGGCCTTAATTCTTAAATGCTCCAAGAAAAGTCATTGACTTTCAGTTGGTTCAGATTGTGCTCCTTCTTAAATACTGGAATGATGACACATAAGCTCTTTAAATGGACCCAGAATTTGCCTCTCAAAGAATGCTTATTTACATTCTTGTTCCCCTGCCCACATTTTCCAGAGTTTAGTTGGGTCAGAGAGACACCTAAGATGGGAATTTTGAAGAGGGGCTAGAACATCATAGGCCAGGTAATGCCAGGGGTTCAGGGAGGACTAAGGCTGCTATATGAAACTCACAGACCATCTAAGTGTTTGAGGAGTCCAGGATAAAATCACAAACAGTAATTTCACGGTCATGGGATGGGTGATTTAGAGATTTTTGGGGTCTCTGCAGGAGAACAAAATTCCCCAATGCTTGATCACAGGTCACATTCTCATGTCAGGCATCACTTGGCGCAACTTCCTTTGTGTTGAGTGAATCAGGACAGCAGTACTGAGCTTCTTAGATTCTTTAAGCAGAGGCAGGATCCAAGGTCCTATCAGAGGGACACAGATATGATTCGGCCTCAGATTCCATGCCTTCCTTGAGCAGATGACTTCTGACTGAGAATACCAAGTGTGGCCCTCACAGACAAAAGTCCTTCTTTGTGTTTTTCAAAGAAACATTGAAAATATTTTAAACCTTTAAAATAAATCAAAGGAAGTTAGACAACATTCAGTTAATTAAAACAAATTATTTATGAAAAATGAATATCCGAGTTTACTAAAGAGGAGTGAGAGAAATGAGTACCAGCCTTTCATTCTTTTCTTTTTGTTCTCAGCGTCAGGGCAGAGCCAAGAGGAGAAGGAAGGGCAGAATACTGAAAGGTAAGGTTCTGCCTTTTCCACTCAGCTCTCCCAGGGTGACCCTTCCTGCCTCTTCCATGCCCATGATTTCTGAGGATGTCAGTTGCTAAACACAGTTCCTCTCAGAAACCAGAACTCCCAGAGGAGAGGCTCATAGGAAAGCAGTCAGAGCCAGACACTTCTCAGACTCCTTGCTCTGCCCATTGCTGGGTAATGGGTGTTTCCCAACAGGTGGCCATGTGAGATATCAGGAGTCAATACTTCTGTGTCCTGACTTGTAACAAAGTCCTTTGACCTCTTGAATGATCATATTCCTCTTTGAGGTATATAACCATTAACCTATGTTCCTCAAAGGATGGTTCTGAACATCACATGGGAAAATATACATCAAAGCCCTTTGTAAATGATAAAGCAACATACATATTTCAGCTTTGTTATTATCACTGACCATGTGATAGTGTATCCTAATTCTTGGGGTTCTCCAAGCCCTATCCACCAAGGCTACCACTAAAAGACATTCTACTCAGCCTCCTATAAGTTATCTTTGTTTTTACCTTCATCACTCTCCTGGTTTCCCAGGTTGGAAAGCTTGCCAGAGCGAAGTAGAGGAGGCAAGGAAGGTGCTTTCTCTTCTGCAAAGGTGACTGAACGTTACTTTCTTTCCTGTACCCCTCTTTTTAGTGGAGTCTGAATATCTAGGGCCTCAGTGAAGGCTGGGATGGACATGGGAGGAAAAAATCCTCAGAGTTAGAATGTGAAAGCCTTGGGGAGAGGGATAAAATATATATTGTGAGATGAAGGAAGTAGAAAAATATGAAAGGGTAATATACATTGGGCAGCCCTACTTTTGCCAGACCTGCCAAGGTCTTAGTTTGTTCTGTCCTGGTTGCAACTTTGTACTTCCTGTCTTCTGCAGCCCCCTGGGCCGGCATGATGATACCACCCGATTTTGTCAACTGTTGTGTCCAGACCCTTCCTGTGAGGTGTGTAATAATGCATCTGCTGAGGTCAGTCGGCTGCTGTTCCCAGAGGCCTGACTCATCCTTTATTCAATCTAAATAAATTTCCATCTTACCGAAGCCTGTTCTGGAGAGGTCATCTTCAGATAGCCCTGATGGGTTGTCCACTTGTATTCCAGCAATCAGAGGCACTGAGCACTCAAGTCTGTCATTTTCAGACTTTTCCTGGTGGCAAACTCATGTCAACAAGATGTTCTTGCCCACATTACCACACTCTGATATTCAGCGAGAGCATGTACCTGTCCAACTACCAGAGACCTCTCTCTGTGGAGATTCTATTACCAAAGACATGGAACTCAGCAGCCATTCTTTCCTTGGCTTTAACATTCAGGCACTCATGGAAAGACAAATAAAAAAGAGAATTGCTTTCCAGAGTTTAGAGAAGAAAGAAAAGGAAGAGGGACCATTTTCAAAACAAATGTGGTCATGGTCAGAATACCAAAGGATATCTTCAAGGAATTCATTGCAGTCACTTGATGTCCAGGACACTGTAGATCCCCAAACTGACTCAAACATTGAAAGCAATTCAGAGCAGCTGCACATTTGTCAGCAGCTCCTATATGTCAAGACTTTGGGGGGAAACTTGCAACAGAAATATAGCCAGTTCTTTTGGGGTCTTCCCTGTTTGCACAGTGAGTCCCTAGTGGCTACTCTTCTGGTTTCTAGTAGTAGTTCCCCACTAGAGTCTCGCTTTGTCTTATTCAATGGAGTTTGTAATGGTTCCGCAGTTAAAATGCAGGATCAAGAATCTCCACCACATCTTCATTCCCATCCTCTCCCCTTTCCCCATGTACATCCACAACCTTTGCCTCAGACTAAACCTAAATCCCAGCCCCTTCCTTTCACTCAAGTCCAGCCCCAGGTCCACCTTCAATCCCGACTCCCAATCCTACCATCTTCTTCTCCATCCCAGATTAGGGACTGTGGAGTGTCTTTCCACAGATTACAGAATGAATCAGACCTTCATATTGCAACTGAAAATCAACACCTGGAATGGCACGTGTTACAAAAACAGCAAGAAAGTTTGTGGGGTTTAGTTCCTGTGCTCCACAAATCTCAAGAAGCCACTTGTCCTCCACCTCTTAATCCCCCAGTGGTCAACCAGTCATCCCATGCCTGTGTACCAGTCTCCATCCTGCCTGGCCATCTTCATATCACCAGTGAACCCCAGGGGAAATTGGAGCTCCACTTTCCAAGGAAGCTAATTCCACACTGGTGTCTCCAAGCTTGTAGGAATCTAGAGTCTCTAGCATTGGTGGAACCTCAGTATAAATTAATAGAAGTATCTCAGCAGAGAGGCAGACATGTTCACTTACAACTCTCTGAACTTAACGGCCAGGGTAGCAAAGATTTAGGTATGACTGAATTAGGTCTCCCAGGAAGTTTCCATGAAAGAGTCCCAACAAAGTTTCAGCTTAGGGATGACATGAGGAAGAATCTTGGTTATATCCTAGAAAAAAGCCCAGAAGACAGCCCACAAGGGGTCTCAGAATGCTACCTAGTGCAGGGTCTGAGGCCTGCCTTGGGGACACAAAGTAACTGTGTGTGTCACTCAAGGAATCACTCAAGTTATGAACTGTCAAGTGTCTCAAGGAAGGACATAGATCGGAATCAAATAAAAACCATTCTTAGATTACATGTGAGCACAAAGTCTTGGCAGATCAGTGCGGGTAGGATTCCTATAGGTGTGTGTCGTTCATGGCTGGCTGAGGACAATACTTTGCCTCCTTCTAGAAGTTCCCAGACCAATACGGATGACACAAATTCAGAAAGCACAAAAGTAGCTAGGGCCTACTGCCAAACTAGCACTCTAGAGCTTTCTTTTCTCAATCCTAATACCCGAAAGGTACTAGAAGCCCATATATTAAGGTTTCGTGTGACTCAAAGATGGGGCCTACCCCTCAAGGTTCTTGAATCCATAAAATTCTATATGTTGAGAGAAGCTAAAACATGGCCTCTTCCCCAATTTGATTTTCCCTCCTCAACCACCCATATTTCTGGGGTGGATTCTAAAAGTGAGGTTTCTAAGCCCCGTGAAGGAAGCTCTAAAACTTCTCAGGGCAAAAAGATGAGAACTGCCAATTCAGTCCATATGCTGGCTCATCCGCTCCCTGTTATCTCATCTGTGGGCAATGAAGGACAGGGGGCCCTGCAACCATCACACTCTGATTTCCACCAAAAGCTTACAGAAGACGTCCAAACAACTGATCGTGGCAGACAAGCTTTTCAGTCCATCACACACAGAAACAAAGACAAAGTGCATCAGAGTGAAACTCTAGTAGACAACAGATGCAGCTCAGAGGTACTCAGAAGGAAAAGTGGGGATGGACATGAGCCAGAGGATGAGAATATGAACTTCAGTGACAGAGTAGAAATTCATGTTCAAAAGATGGTGGAGAAGAATTTAGAACATTCTTTCATGACAAACATGTCCAGAGAGATATTCAAGGCCAATGAGCTCTGTACTCTTAAATCACAATCTTGTGACAGCTCGACAACCAGAGAGTTGGAAAACTTACAAAAGACAAATGTCAATATAAATAAAGTAGAAAATACCCTGACCACTCAATGTCCCTCACCAAAAACATCTGTCCGTCAAGATTCTAAACTATCAGACCTTGAAAAACAGCTCTTTACTGAGTTAAAGTTTAAATCAGAGAGTCAGGAGCATAGCCAGGCTCAATGCTGTCCCACTGACATACCCCTGACTTCACATAGCTTGCCCTCCAAGTTGTCACCGACTCATAGCCAGGGTGTCTCCACTGGGGCCATGGCAGCTTCCCAAGTGCCATGTATCCACTTAGAGAACAGTGGGATCAGCATGGAGCAGTGGCAGGATCCCTCTAAGTATGCCTCACGGATGTGCCAGGACAACAATTTCCCATCCATTGCAAAGAGCGTGAGCCCTCTAGGTTGCAAAGCAGGAGAATACAGAAGTGAAGATTCAGGAGTAGGGACATTTAAAGCCAGAAAGAAGAGCCACCCTGTTGAGGACAGAGAATTAAAGGACACTACCCCATCTTGGTCACAGGATGAACAGCTTCCACCTGAAAGTTATTTCAGAAAAAAGATGAGGCAGTTTTTTCAGTGGATCAATTCTAAGAGAAAAATCAAAGACCAGGGAAGTCCCCAGCAAAAAGCCAAATTCATGTCTACCTTTGCACAACACCAAGACTCAGGTGAGAATGCCTCTGGCTTTGTGAGTTATGGGCCTCCTGAAGCTCAGGAGCTCATGATGGCCATTGGGAAGATCCTAGAGGAGAAACTGGCACGTATGTTGGAGTCTGAGGCCTCAGAATTCAGTCAGCACAAGAAAGAGCTGCAGACCCAGAGAGAGTCTGACAAAGGACATCTCTCCAACTGTGGGGCTGTCTTGGACCCACAGCAAAAGGGATGGGCAGGTACCAAGTCTTCAAACCAAGAAGCTGTTTCTGCTGACCAGAGCTGTCTCATAAGTGTTAGACAAAACGGAGACAGGATCACACTGCCCCAGAAAGTTGCAACCTTTGAGAACCAGGTATTATGCCGGAGACAACCCCCTTCCCTGTCCTCCAGGGAACTTGTACCCCAACCAGGCCTTACCTGCGTGCATCAAGACCCCTGATGGCAGGCCCCTCTGGCCACCCTCACCCCTGATGAAGGCACTGTGTTTAGAGATTTGACTCTTCTGTTCAAACAAAAATCACTTCTTCAGCATTTCCAGGGAGAAAAAATGTCCCCAAAGAACTCATCCAGTCCTTGGTGATAAAACCTAGTTTTCATGGTAACACATCCTCCGATGAGAACAATCTTTTTTTTTTCTTTAAGTATAATCGATAATGTTTATACTCCTCGATAAATGTTTCTTCTAATAGAGAAACATTAGTGGTCTCTGTGTATTGCACCAGGGGCATGAGCTTTGGGTATCCTACGATTTGGGTATCCTGGGGTCCTCATTTGATCCTGTTCAGATGTCCCTACCTAAAAAACTTCATTTTTCTACAAAGTTTGCTCTAATAATTTCCTAGCCTTTCCAAAGCGAGAAAACCCCTTAAAGTCCAGAACTTGCCTCAAACTATCCTGAACTATATACAGCTATAGGGTGGGATGAGCTACTCTGGTCTCATATAGCCAGAATTCACCCTTGTTACCTCAGAAAGTTTTGGAGAGTGTTTAGGCTCTGAGGTTAGTGGAAGAGAGTAATCTTCCTTTTAGATTTCTTGGCGAGGAATAAATATCACCTGCTTCTAAGGGCCCTTCTCTCCCTAATAGAGTTTGTGGTGATGGGAGTTCCCATGGTGGCACAGCAGAAATTAATCTGACTAGTATTCATGAGAATGCATGTTTGATCCCTGGCCTCACTCAGTGGGTTGGGGATCCAGCATTGCCATGAGCTGTAGTGTAGGTCACAGACATGGCTTGGATCTTGTGTTGCTGTGGGTGTGGTACAGGCCGGTACCTGTAGCTCTGATTGACTCCTAGCCTGGGAACTTCCATATGCCTCAGGTGTGGCCCTAAAAAGCAAAAAAATAAAAAATAATAAAGTTTGTGGTAATGGGCCATGTTCCCCACCCCCTACCTTACTGTAATGAAAATGGGTAGAAGTTTGTCCTTTCCCCTTCCTCTACCCTTACTAGATCAGTAAGGAAGACCAAATTTGCAGTTCTGAAAAGGATGAGGGATATAAATATATTCTTGAAAACAGTGACTTACTTTCATTTAGAAAAGGTTGTTGATTCCAGAGTATCTCACAAGTGGGCAGTTATTGCAGTTATTGAGTGGGGTATGTATGGTCGGGTTTTGTGACTGTGGATTCTGGGTTGGTCACAGCAGGGTCTAGGAACTGGGTGGGTCTGGCTGAAGAATGTTACACATGGGGTGTTACTCTGTCTGGAAGATACATTTTGAACTCAACAATGAAGTCTCCCTGCTTGTGAGAGTACCTGGAGGTACAGGAAGAGCTGCCCCTCAAGGAAATTTCTTCAGGATACCTAGCTAGAGAGCATTGTTGCAAGACCAAGAGCTCCCTTAGCCATCACTTGCAGGAATGGTCAACAGGCAGCCACTCAGAATTTTGGGGTAGGGAAAAAGAGGGTAAGGAAAACATAGTGGTAGAGCGAGTGTAAAAAAAATTGAGGGAAAGAATGCGATCATCATCACCACTCATGATCTCACACTGGCCATCCACTGCACTCAACCATACCCTACCTATGCCTTTAGTACCTCTTTGAGACTAATCAGGGCTATGTAAACTACAACAATACCATTTTAGTATAATAGTACATGGGATAATCTTTGGGAATGAAGAGAGTTATCTTCAGGGATGTTGTCAGAGATTTGGCCTCCTATTCAGTGCCTGCCTTCTTAGTCATGCTACATTTTTTATCACCAAGGCTACAGTAATTTAGACCCCTATTAGTTATCTATTGCTGTGTAACAGACACACCCAAATGTAGTGGCTTAAAAAAAGCACATATTTATTATCTCAGAGTTTTTGTAGGTTAGAAATCCAATCAAGGCCTACCTGAGTTCTCTACCTTCAAGGTCTCTCACAAAGCTGCAATTAAGGTGTCAACTGGGGCTGGATCTCATCTGAAGGCTCAACTATGGAAAGACTCAGCTCTGTACTCACCTATACAACTTCTGGCAGAATAAAGTTCCTTAAGACCTGTTGGACTGAGATCCTCAATTCTTCACTGGCTGTTAACAAGGGTTGACTGCAGTCTACATTCAGTTCCTTGTCATGTGGGCCTAACATGGCAGCTTATTTCATCAATACCAGGAGACAGTCTTCTACGAAGACAGAAGTCATGACCTTTTGTAAACTAATAATAGGAATGAGATCCCATCACCTTTTCCTTATACTATTAGAAGTAAATTACTAAGTCTGGCTTACACTCCAAGGGAGACGTAATTACACAAGAGTGTAAATATCAGGAGTAGACATCACTGGAAATTTCTTAGAAGTCTTCCCAGCAAAACAATTTCTTCTTGGATGCCCTACTCAGTTAACTGAAGCATAAGTGGCCTGGAGTTCCCACTGGGCTTCAGTAGATTAAGAACCTGACTAGTATCTGTGAAGATGTGGGTTAGATCCCTGGCCTTGCTCAGTGGGTTAGGGATCTGGCATTGCTGCAAACTGCAGCGTAGGTCACAGATGAGGCTCAAATCTGTTGTTGCTGTAGCTGTGGCATAGGCCGGCAACTGCAACTCCAACTTGACTAGCCCGGGAATGTCCATATGCCGCAGATGTGGCCCTAAAAAAGAAAAAAAAAAGGAAAAAAGGAAAAAAGAAAAAAAAAGCGGTCAGAGGTGTCAAGTTGATATTTGCCCTCAACTACATCCATATCATCAAGGTCAAAGCTGTCTGGAGTTCCCTGGTGTCCAAGCAGTTAAGGATGCAAAGTTGCAAACTTCCACATGCCTCAGAAGCAGCCAAAAAAAAAAAAAAAAGAGCTCTGTAATGGTCAAGTGGAGTTGGAGGGGCAGCTGGTCAGAAAAACAGCATCCAAAGAAGGAGGTAAAGGTGGTGTGGGGTCACCATGAATAATCAAGTGAAAGGAGGCCTTGGAACCACCTGACTTGTTGCTGTGGCTGTGGTCCAGACCAGCAGCTGTGGCTCTCATTCAACCCCTGGCCTGGGAACTTCCATATACCACTGGCGAGGCCCTAATAAGACAAAAAAAACAACAACAACAAGAAAAACACACACACACCTTACCAGTGCCAGTTTTCAGACTTGGGTGAGAGAAAAAATTAGGTACAATATAGTTCCTCCTAGCTCCTCTAGTCTCTCCACTTTGCCCTAGTTTTCAGACCATAGGGCTAAAGAAGCCAACTTTCGCTTCTGTAGAGATAGCCATGGTTACAGAGGAAGCATACTCTTACAGATTGCAAGGTTCAATTTCTACTCTTGTCAATGTATTTAACATAGTATCATTTCAAATTTTATTCACACAGCTGAAACATCAAGGAAAATGATGGAGAAGCCATCAATAGGAAACTCAGAGCATGCAATTCCCATTCTGAAATGTTTTCTATGTGCCTATGGCCCATGGACTTTTAACTAAGAGAGAGGTGGTGGCTAAAAGGCTGAGTTACTGGCCTGGGAATCACATAAGTCATACCTGGGGCCCAGATATTTGCTTCCATTCAGAGAAACATTACATGAGTCAATAAGACTGAATTTGCACATTCAGAACGCCTATAAAGTGACTTGTCAAAACGAGGTGGCAGCATCCTCCAGGAATGATGTCACATTCTTGCTGTTTCAGTTCTTGTTTTTCCTTTTGCCTGTTCCAATGGTAAGGGGTTATGGTAGGACTGTCATAAAAGCAGGAAAGTGTATTAGCGGAACAATGATTGGAGAGATAAGAATCAGTTTCTCTAGAAAAAGATTTTATGTGCTTTGTGCCTACAAGCATGGATCACAGGGCTGGGGAACTTTAGGAGGGGTCTCATTTACATGGTATCTTGTGGTGTCTAAAGAAAGTAACTGCGATGGTAACTCCAACACTGCCTGAAAATAATCCATTCATTCTTCGTCGGTTTACCACGTACTAGGCCCTTGGGACATATCAGTGAAGGAAGGAAACAAAGCTCCCTATCACGGTGGAGCTCATACGAATTTTTCTTAGTCAATCCTCTTGTCTAAGTCCTCAAAACTATTTCACTCTCCTACAACTCCTCACTCGTCGAGCGTATGTGCTGGACCATCACAAGGAAATGACAGGTCATCAGATGGGAAATTTTCATTACAAAAACTTCAAAACAGCAACAAAACCAAAACATTCTTTCCCCGTCTCTTCTTATATATTAAAAGGTTTTGGAGTTCCCGACATGGCTCAGTGGTTAACGAATCCGACTAGGAACCATGCGGTTGCGGGTTCCATCCCTGGCCTTGCTCAGTGGGTTAAGGATCCGGCGTTGCCGTGAGCTGTGGTGTGGGTTGCAGACGCGGCTGGGATCCCACGTTGCTGTGCCTGTGGCGAAGGCCGGCTGGCGGCCACAGCTCTGATTAGACCCCTAGCCTGGGAACCTCCACATGCCCTAGGTACGGTCCTAGAAAAGACAAAAATTTAAAAAAATAAAAAATAAATAAAAGGTTTCCCTCAGATGCTGTCCTTGATCCTCCCACACTGTATTTTGTCCTTGCATTCCAACTCACAATATATTTATTTCACAATGTGTGGAACGTATTTGGCTTAATTATCTACTTCCGAGAAAACGTAGGCCACATTTACCTCATCACAGCTGTTCGTAAAGTACCGGAGAAACCGAAGTGGGAGAGATTTGTACACGGAAGGCCGGCCCGGGGTATTCTGGGAGCGGGGGCACGCTCAGGGGCGGGGGCACGCTCAGGGGCGGGGTCACGCTCAAGGGCGGAGCCTGGGAGGCCGTGGTATTTGGCTTTCTAATCACGACCAAGCTGGGGTGATGGCGAGACGTTTCATTCAGGCTTCTGAATCCTTTTCCATCGCTTCTGGAAGACGAAAGTTGAGATTTAACTCAAAGTAAGATTCTAAGGTTTTTGGACTCCTAAGTAACCTTACCCACTGCCTGCCTAAAGGATCGTTGCGGCTGTCCGCCATTTCCATCCTGGCAGGCGGACCTTGAGGCTTCCAAACCTGCGAACTCCCACACCAGGCAGCCGTCTCAGAAGCCCTTAGGGCTGTGTGGCGTCTGCCAAACACCTGCACCCCTCGCAATGGACCATCACTCCATGGGGGTGATTTCAGTAATAAGTACAGCGACAACCTTGATGAGTGTTACCGCAACACTTTGTACTGGCTACCTGGTCTTGCATAGGTGTCGCAGATCTCATCCATGATGCGCAGAGATACTAATGTGTACCAATGGAGCTGGTCCTGGGAACTGGAATGGACGAGAAATTTGAACAATGTTAAGTGCTGATGTTAAGGATTGAGCCGGCCGAGGTCCCTGATGCAGTTACCATGTGAGCCTTGCCGGCACCCAGACAGCCCAGTGCCGTGGAAATGCCTGCACCGGTCAGGATGGTGAGACGTCATGGTGCCGGTCCATACACGAAGTTAGTAAGTCATCTCTGATTCTCTGCAGGAATAGTGACTTTAAGGATGCTCACAGCGCTTGTTTTTGGAGGACCAAAATTAAAGCCAACAAGAGCTTTAATTTCTTCTGGGACCCATGAGTGAGTCTAGCAGGAGTGGTTTGTGGAAACCTCTGGTAAAGGCCTGTCGTGGCATTTGTGTCAGTGGATAGGGGAGGATAGAGGCAGAACCATTTGGCACACCCTACAGGATCCAGGACATTAGGATATGAGGCTTTCTTGCAGAAAAGACTTCAGGCTTTTCCTAGGGCAGAAAATCTCAGGTAACTGCCTTTAATTGCAGGTATTGATACAATGATGGATTATTGAGGGTCTGCTGTGTGTCCAGGTTGTGTTAGGAACTGTTGCCAGGTTTATCTTCGTAAGAGGGAAAAAAAAATCCCTTTTTTTTTTTTGACAGTTTTCCCCGTTAGAAAGCATTACTTAGTGAATTTAGGAGATATGGAAAAGTAGAAGGAAGAATCTCACCTTCAAAGTAATTATTGTTAACTTTTTGATGCATCTCTTTCCAGGTTTTGTTATGACTGTTTTTACATTGCTTAAATATGTACTTTAAAAGAAAAACACCCACCGTCATAAACATTTTAATGTTATGGAGTTTCAGAAGTCACATTTTAAATGATAACATCCTAAGGGCCACAGTGTTAAATTCAACTTTTTTATTGGGTAGTTGGGTAGTTTATAATTTTTGCATTTTTAATATTTGGCTCTCCATATTTGGTCATGTATTGCTTATAAACTGTTCTATTCCAAACTGTATAAAGCTTTTCCTGAATGTCTGATTAACAAAGGGCTGTGCCCTGGGCGGAATGCTTTTTTCCTTCTCCAGCTTCTTTCGATGAGTAATCCATTTGCGTAGTTAGCTATTTCAGTGCTAGTGTGAAGCCAGTGAAACCAACTGCTTGCTTAAGATCCTTAATGTAAAATATTCTATACTTAACCCATCGTCTCTTTCTTCCCTCCCTCTTATCTTTTCAGTATTGATTAATAGCGTCAGGACACCCAAGCAAGACACACAAGAGCCTCTTCATTTTCCCCATCACTAGTCAGCTGCTACTTGGATAAATTGATAAAAAATTCTTGGCAGAGAAATCCTAGAGTTCTCATAGTGAACTACATCCCCCTAATAGACTTTAAGATCCTTCAGTTTGTGAGCTGCATTTTTGTAATTAATTTTAAAATATCCCATTTCAGAACAAACATAAATATCTCATTCCCTATCAAAATTTCAACTTATTTACATTGTTGCCTTAATTTTGAAACATTGTTTTTTAAAATAAAAAATCTATACGGTTTTTAAAGGTTACTTTTCATTTATAGCTATTACAAACTATTGACTATTTCTCATGTTGTACAGTACATCCTCAAGCCTGTCTTATATCCAGTAGTTTGTACCTCCCACTTCCCCACCTCAGTATTTTTCCCTGACCCCAACTTCCTCCTGGTAATCACTAGTTTGTTCTCTATGTGACTCTGCTTCTTTTTTGTATTTTTTATATTCCACATATAAGTGATATCAAACAATACTTTTCTTTTTCTATCTGACTTACTTCGCTTTTTTTTTTAATTTTTTTTTTTAAGGGTTGCACCCACGACATATGGAGGTTCTCAGACTAGGGGTCAAGTTGAAGCTACAGCTGCTGGCCCATGCCACAGCCATAGCAATGCAGGATCCAAACAGCATCTGTGACCTACACCACAGCTCACGGCAATGCCAGATCCTTAACCCACTGAGTGAGGCCAGGGATTGAACCCGCAACCTCATGGCTCCTAGTCAGATTCATTTCTGCTGTGCCACGATGGGAACTTCTGATTTATTTCACTTAACATAGTCCCCAAAGTCTATCCATGCTGCTGCAAAAGACAAAATTCCATTCCTTTTTATGGCCGAGTATTATTCCATTGTATATATGTACATCTTCTTTATCCATTCATCTGTTGATGGTCACATAGGTTGCATCCTTATCTTGGCAATTGTAATTAGTGCTGCTGTAAATATGGGGGTTCATGTATCTTTTCAAATTAATGTTTTTGTTTTCTTCAGATATAAACCCAGGATTAGAATTGATGGATCATACAGTAATTATACTTTTAGTTTTTTGAGAAACCTCTATAAAAGGTTTTTCCACAGTGGCTGCATTAAATTATATCCTACCAGCAGTTTAGGAGGGTACCTTTCTCTTCATGTCTTCGGCAGCATTTGTTATTTGTGTCTTTTTGATGATAGCTGTTCTGATAGGTGTGAGGTGATTTCTCATTGTGGTTTTGATTTGCATTTCTTTGATGATTAGTGATGTTGAATATCTTTTCACATGCTTGCTGGCCATCAGCATTTCTTTCCTCTTTGGAAAAACGTCTGTTGAGTTCTTCTGACCATTTTTTTAATTGTTATTTTTAAATTTTATAATGATTTTTATTTGGTCCATTATAGCTGGTTTACAGTGTTTTTTTTTTTGATGTTGAGTTGTATGAGCTATTTATGTATAATGTTTATTAATCCCTTATTGGTTGTACCATTTGAAAATATATTCTCTCATTCAGTAAGTTGTCTTTTCATTTTCTTTATGGTTTCCTTTGCTGTGTAAAAGCTTTTAAGTTTTATTAGATCCCATTTGTTCATTTTTGCTTTTATTTCCTTTACTTTAGGAGCTAGCTCTAAAGAAATACTGCTGTGATATATAAAGAGTGTTCTGTTTTCCTCTAGGAGTTCTGAGGTATCTGGCCTTACATTTAGGTATTTAATCCATTTTGAGTTTCTCTTTTTATACGGTGTTAAGAGAATTTTTAACTTCATTCTTTTATATGTAGTGCTCCAGTTTTTCCAGCACCACTTATTGAAGAGACTGCCTTTTTTCAATTGTCTATTCTTGCCTCCTTTGTCATATATTAACCTACCATAAGTGTATGGGTTTATTTCCGGGCTCTCTATCCCGTTCCATTGGTCCATGTATCTGTTTTTTTGTGCTAATACCATACTGTTTTGATGATTGCAGCTTTGTAGTATAGTCTTCAGTCAAAGAGCGTGATTCTTCCAGTTGTGTTCTTCTTTTTTTAGGTTGTTTTGGTTATTTGGGGACTTCTGCATTTCCATACAAATTAAAAAACTCTTTGGTTCTAGTTCTGTGAAAAATGTCATTGGTGTTTTGATAGGGATTGCATGGAATCTGTAGATTGCCTTGGGTAATATGGTAATTTTAACAATATTTAATCTTCCAGTCCAGGAACATGGTATGTTGTTCTACCTGTTTGTGTCATTTTTTATTTCTTTCATCAGTTTTTTTTTTTTTTTTTTTTAGTCTTTTTAGGGCCACACCTGCAGCATATGGAGATTCCCAGGCTAAGGGTTAAATTGGAGCTGTAGCTGCTGGCCTACGCCACAGCCACAGAAACGCCAGATCTGAGCCGCATCCATGACCTACTCCACAGCTTGCAACATTGCTGGATCCTTTAACCCACTGAGCAAGGCCAGGGATTGAACCTGCATCCTCATAGATACTAGTTGGGTTCTTAACCCACTGAGTTACAATAGGAACTCCCCTCTGTCCATTTTTTAATGGGTTGTTTGTTTTTTGATATCGAGTTGTTAGAGTTCTTTGCATACTTTGGGTATTGACTCCTTATTGGATTTATTGTTTGCAGATACCTTTTCCCATTCAAAAGGTGACCTTTTCATTTTGTTGGTAGTTTTCTTTGCTGTGCTTTTTAGTTTGATGTAGCTCCATTTGTTTACTTTTGCTTTTATTTTCTTTTTTTCTCACATTTTCCCCTATTTCTGTAAGTAATATTCCTTCTTAGAGTTTCTCAGATCAAAAATGTTGCAGTTAGCTTTGACTTTTATTTCTCATCTTATACTCATGATTGGTCCATTGTTAAATCTTTTATAGTATATCCAGAATCCAAAATCTTTTATAGTATATCCAGTAGTATATCCTACTCAGTCATTGTGGTTCAAGCCACCATCATCTCTTGCCTAAATTTTTCTAGTAGTCTTTCAGTTGTCTTCCTGTTTCCATGTTTGCCTTACCTTCTGTTCTCCTCCTTGAAGCTAGATTAATATTTTTAAAATAATGCATTATATCATTTTACTTCTCTGCTCAAAAACTTCCAAGAGCTTTTTTTTTTTTTTTTTTAACTCAGAAAAAAGTCAACTTGCCTCTGCAGGCATTACATTTGATCTAAGTTTCTTCTGTTTCTGGAGCTTCATTTCCAACTTTCTTTTCTTTGCTTGTTCTACTCTAGCCATACTACTGGCGTTCTTGCTATTCTTTGAAAATTCTAAACTTTTGCCTACCTCAGGGCCTTTGCAGTTATTATTCTCTCAGGCTGGAATGCTCTTTACTCTGATATTTTCTTGGCTTAAATCCTTCTGTGTTTTTCAGGTCTCAGCTCAAATATCACCTTATTAGAAAAAGCTTTCCTGATTGCCCTCAGTAAAATAAACCTAACTTTTCTTGCTACTTAACTGACTTTTCCTGTTTAACTTTTTTCCATAGCACTTGTTACCATTTGGCATATTTTATATATAATTAACATTTTATTTTAGATACAACTTATGTATGTAACTTATATATATTAAATATATTGTATGTTGACTTATAGTTTCCACTAGACTATAAAGTCCATGGAATCAGGGACTTTTTTTTTTTTTTAATTATGTGTCCTCAGTATTTGTAACAGTGCTTAAAATGTAACTGGTATTCCATTAGTTTTGTGGGATAGATATTCCTTATTAGGTAAAGAATTTACTTTGTTCAGATTCTAATAATGCCAGTCAAGTTAAGACTGATGCTTCCTTTTCCTCCCTTTGCCTAGTACCATCTCTGACCAATGCAGAGGTGATTTTGTATGTGGGATGGAAGTTGGTTGGGTAAGAAAATGTAAGGGCGGAAATAGAGAGAACAAAGACCATACCCTTCTCCTGTTTTTAAGTCTCCTAGCCGGAAACAACTACCATTTGGCATAGGAAAGAAGTTTTAACTTTAAATGAAGCTGGTGTTTTGATTGATAAACTGGACTAGACATTATAATTACTGAGCTAGATTATTCTTGGCAGTACAGGTAACTTAAAGAAGAGTGTCTTAAGAAAATTATGGAACCTTCTCTCACCCAATATTTTCTTCAAAGAACAAGAGAAAAAAATGTGTCTGCAGATTGTTGATAAAGGGTCTTCAAGGGGAATGAATGAAGTTGTTGTTTGTTTAGGGATTTTGTTGCCTGTATCCTATGGAGTTTGCTTATTCAATATAATGGTTACCCTTCTATTGTGTTTTTTATCACAATGAATAGTAATCTGTTGTTTACATGACTGTCTCTCTTACTAAACTATGAGTGCAAGAAGAGAGGGCCAGAGTTTAATATTAAGCCTGTTTATCCAAAACCCGTCATGGTGCCTGACACATAGCAAACATTTAGTGTTTGTTGAATAATCACCCTCCCCACCCTTCCTCCTCCTCTCCTTAATTCAGAAGTTAGCCTGAATACCAAAATACCTTGAATATCAAAAATGCAATATTTGATGATATAAAAGAGGGTGATTACTTAGGTATTTAAGAGATTATATTGCATTCCAAGGTTTAGACTCATTTACCACAATGAAATTTTAATATCACTCTATTCTGCACTCTAAGGGAAAACACTTTACTTCTGCTGTATCACAGAGTTGCCTTTATTCTTCCCTTCTTGCTCAGGCTCTCAGCCACCTAATCTGTCTCCCTTGTTGCTGCAGGGTATGAATGTAGCTTTTATGGAGCCCAGTGTTTGGAATAAATGCTGAAAATAATCCCCCTTCTCAACATCTGGTATTGCTATGATTCCTCTTTAAAGGCAGAGCTTGAATCCTTAGTATTTAAAAGTTTGAAAGCCAATATCTTCTGTATTCTTGTGGCAAATGCAAAAAAAAAAGGACAACGTTCTGAAAGCCTGTGGAAAGGGTCTGTGTTTTGGTATAGAAACTACAGCATCATTGTCACCATGATACAGAGGTGAAAAGTTGTTTTGGCTCAAAGAGCTGCCTCATGAATTTAATAATTTTCATGTGGATAATCATTTTCCAAACAAACTGTAGCCATGACTTAATCCCTCCTAGAAAGACAGGAGTGTATCTTCAAACAAACTGCCTAAGATGTTTGTTCAGAGTTTGCTTTTTGATTCAACAAGATGGATTATGAGGGGTAACAACCAGACCTGTGACAGCTCTGGCTAAGTCCCACCTGGCGTTCAGTCTCTTTCTCCTTTAAAAAGCTCTCCAAGTTCATAATTCTGCAAAAGGCTTAATCAAAGTCATTGGAGGAGTGCATTGGCTTAAGGGTGGTGGTAGTGATGAGGAGGAGGGAGTGCAGTGGTGGGGGAAGGATTTACTATGCCAATTAAAAAAATCCGTTGTTACTGACAAGTTCTTGGATTGTTTTATTTGCATAATGAAAGCAACCCAAGTATGAATCACATTTTAAAAATGCTGTACTTGGGCTGACGGTGAAGTGAAAACATTTAAGGCCTATCCCACTGCTTTTAGTGAATTGTTTCTGATGACAGCGCATTGAGCCTTCTAGGGGACAATGTGGCTGTCATTTTCCTGGCCTCTTGACATTATTTCTTCCATGGCATTCATCCACAATTACATTATAAGTATAATACACATGTGAAACCTTCCCCACCATATTTATCAGCCTATCTCCTTTCTACTATAGTTACTGTCACTTTCATCCTCCTCACCCTGGCTAAAAGTGTCAGTAGGTAAGGAAAGAAAAATTGTGGTAGTCTTTCATTCCATGTGAGAGATCCCAGACAGAGGAGTTGCACAGTATAGGACTAAATGGCTACTTAGTATTTCATTTTTCAGTTTTAGGATGCCATGTTAGATATCTCACAGTTCTTTAGTTCTTTGATTAGAATAGGCAAATTAGTGTTAATTTTTTGTGGCTAGCAACTGTCCACTTAGGGATATTGATATATTGGTCAGTCTTTATTACTCATGAAATGGGTAGTAGATAATTTGCCCTTAGTAATTAAAATACTTTACTTAAAAATTAGAACTAAATCAAAATCATCCTTATTTACATTAAAATCATTTTTCCTTTACTTGCACTGAATCAGCAGAAGAAAGAATAAAGTTGGCATGGAGAATTTTTGACAGTGTCTATGGGAGTATGACATTCCTGGAAGGACAGAATATTAGGAAACTTTGATCTCAGCTTCAAATCCTAAAAAGTAAAAGCAATAGGTGACAAAATTAGATTACCTTATGTTCTTTCAATCCTTGTCATCATTCCCTGTATGGAAAGTAATTTTGTACCTAGTGCTACCTTCTTAAAGTCATCTCTGAGACTTAGTTTTTAACGTATAACCATTTAGCATACATTTGTCATATACGCTAACAAAAAAGGAAAACCATCAGTAAGAAACCATAAATCCAATCTTGCTTTGGGGATGAACTATGGATTTAAATTACTATATCAAACTTTATAGTGAGTTATTGAGTACATATCATGGAAGTGCTAAGCAGGGGTATGGGGGCAAAGGGTTGTCAACCTATGTGAAAAGGAAATAAATTTTAAAATTTGGTGTTTGGTCCCTGCACCATTTAAGAGTGGCAGTCTTTTAAATATTAATGTATGCATATGGTGTCATCTGTTCAGAATATCCCAGTAGCAACCTCTCTTTGAGACTCAGATCTTGAAGTTTAAGAAAGTATAAAGTGAGAATATGGAATTATATAAGTCTTTTTCCCTCTTTCGGTCTTTGATATTGAGTAGTTGAATGAACTTGAAGCTTTTTTGTCCCTTGATTAAACAATTTAATTATTGTATTGTATTAATATCTTGTATTAATACAATACAAAATATTAATACAATACAATATTGTATATTTTGTTTTGTATATTTTGCACAATTTTGTTTTGTATATTTCGCACAATTACTTCAGGTCTTCTGGACCTGCGATTCAAGTACAAGTTATTTAAATTATTATATTTTTAATAATACCTTAGAAATATATTGGTATCTGGCATAATCTTATTTATTTTATTATTTTCTAAAGGTATTGATGTCAGTTAGAAATTGTGGCCTATATACATTTATTTATCTGTAACATGTAAAATGCATTTATAAATATACATATTGAAAGCATATTTACTTCTAGTAAATATAAATACATATTTGTTTTTTAGTCTACATATATAACATTTATTTTCAATTTGTATATACTTAGTCACAAATATTTCCCAGTGGCATTTGAAATGAAATTTTAATTTTCCATTCTGTTTTTCTTTTAAATTGGTCAGAATAATTAAGTTATCAGCTTTCATTTTTTTCTGTATAAAATGAATGATTTCTGCTTTTACCTATTCACATACTAGGGTAGCTAAGTTTTGGGCATGGGAAAGCAGCAGGGAGTTCCCAGAATGAAAGTGTTAGCTCATTGAAGAAACAGAGCTCTGAAGAAACGTAGTGATAGTTTGCTTATCGCTAGTGTAACAAGAGCAGGTTTTAATGTGAAAAATCCCTTTTTGTTCCTGTTTTCCTTGGTACCTAACCAAAACACAGATAATCATTTTCACTCTACCTACAACTGCTCAAAAAGGACTCTTTTCTATTCAGTAAAGAAAGACACTTTTAAAATTTGTTTTTAAAGTGAATTCTGTAAAAATACTTAGGCTGAAAATGGGGAGAAAAACAAATGTTTGTTAAGTGATGAGCCTATGTCTAGCATTAAACTAAACAATATGAGTTACAAAAGAAAAATGCCAATATTTCTATAAACAGAGACCTGTAGATAAGGCATATATAGGAGGCAATTAATATACATGGCATTGCTTTCTACAGGATTGGCACTGTGCAAAATTTGGTGTCATGGACCCTTTGAAAATCTGTTACTAGAATAATACATAGTTACATAACGTTTGTATGCAGTTTTACAGGGGAAGGGGATCCAAGAACCCATAAAATAGAGAACAAGACAGTAATTTTAAGTTATAATTTCTTCATTATTTATTCATAGAAATCTTGGATAAGTACATCTACTACTTTTGTATTCTCTCACAGCATCATTTATCTCATCTTAGATGTTCAAAATTTATAAATTAACATTTATTTGTGTGATTATTTGCCAAAGGTCTATATCCCTAACTTGACTGTAAGCTCCATGCTGGCAGAAATATCCTCACTAATTGTTTCACTCTCTGTGATGAGCACAGTTCCTGGTATATAGTAATCACACAGATACTGGTTGCATGAATCAAAAACTGAGTGTGGATCTGACATTAAATGTACAAGTGAGAGAAGGCAGCTAGAGTTTCATGTGCTGGACTCATCAGAGCAAATTTCTTGGAGGAGGCATCACCATTTCAATCCGTGTTTACTGAACAGCCATCATGGGCAGAACTTGCTTGGACTCTACATGGGGTGGGGGAGATATCAAGAGCTTATTTTTGAAAGATAGGAAGTTTTGATGGTTATAGATGCAGGGAAGAAGCATCTTGGGTGAGGGGAAATAGCAGACTTAAAGAGTGGTATAGAATAGGCATAGTGGATGAGAAAACTAGCATTGCTGGTGGATGTTTGATAATTGCAGAAAACATGGTGTGACAAGTTATGAACTGTTTTGACTAAGATGTTGTCTTGGGTTAGATTCTCTATAAGCAGAGCCTGTGATGAGAGTTCATGTGCAAGTGATTTCTTAGAGAAGTACTCCCAGGAGAAATGAGTAAGGGAGTGAAGGGAAAAGGAAGAAGCCAAGTTGTGTGTGTGTGTGTGTGTGTGTGTGTGTGTTTGTTTTAGGCAAAGTCCCAGTTTCAGCCTAATCCTGTCAAGGAGTCCTGAAGTGTAAATTATACTAGAGAATACACCCCAATCCGGGCAAGGGAGCTAGGCATTCATACTCCCGCATTATTTAGACATTAACTGCTGGTTACCCCAGAGGATGTAAACTCTCAGGTCCTTCCTCTTTTCTCAGCAGGAGCAGGGACAGCGTAGCTCTAGTAGCTCAAGGGCAGTCATTGGAAGAGACCTGCCTGTGCTGATAACCATTAAAAGTAAATCACACCAAAGCCAAGGAATGGATACATTGAAAGGTCAAAAGGATTCCCCAAAGCCTCTGGGTAGAGCACGTACATTGTCTGCTATAGGAATTCTAGCTTCACTTAATAGGCAATAGAGAGTCATCATATTGGTTGCCAAACCTGGATGCACATTAGGAACACCAGAGGAACTTTTAAAGAAAAATTAATGACTCACTCCAACTCAGATAGATTAAATCAGAACCTGCAGGTAGAAATTTGGCATCAGTGCCTTTTAAAAAAGCTCCTCCCCTGGAATCGAATGATAAACTGAATTACAGACTCCTGGATGAGAATGTGGCAGGATGTAAGTAGTATTTTAGGGGGAAAACAGGCAGGTTTATAGGCTGGATTGAAGGGAGAAAAAACTGGAGGAGGTAGAATTTTAGCAAAAAGTGATGACGTGGACTGTGACGGTGGCAGAGAAAATGTGGATAAAGGAACAAATTTGAGAGAAATTTTAAGGGAAAATCCAAGATTTTAATAAGCGATTGAATGTGAGGGTTTAAAGACGTGGAGAAGTCAAAAATGGCTTAAATATTTCCAGGTCGGGAGTCTGGCTTTGAAGCAATGTTCTTTGAAGTACTGTGATGCTCAGACTGTGTGGAAAATTATATTAGCATAGCCTTTTGACATTTTCAGTTGGAGAAGGGAAGGTGCTTATTACTAATATGAAAGTTTGTTTTGGGGCTTAGACTTTTCTTTGGTCACAATTTAGACATTCTACGAACTTTTTTGGGCTAAAAATGATTGTTTAAATCATACAATCCATAACATAATGAAAGTAAATATGCCTCATGTGGCCTGAGAAACTTGTTCCCATGGAACCTGGAGCTTGGATGTTCATAATTCTATCACATTCTGCTAGTGTCACTATTCCAAATTGGCACTGCTAACTTCTGCTGTTAACACTGCTAAATATACAAGTTTATAGCCATCTTATCTTAGTCATAAATTGTAACCCTTGATATAACATGTAACTAGGTATATCTTTAACATTTTATGCTTTTTGAAATTAGGTAAGGTCTTTCTCATGTGTGTGGAGTAATGGAAACAACTTTTCTCTCTTGATAAAATGATTGTGTAAGTAATTGAAGTTTACATATTTTGCCTTGATTATGTAATATTTCTTTATAGATACAAAGCAAAATATGATCATATAACTACTAGTGCCATTCATTTTGTATAATATTTTCTCAATACATCATAGGAAGAATCTAGTAAGGTAGTAAGAAAAGGACTTTAAAGATGTAAAAGTTAAGGCCAATGGAAGTTTGCCCATGGTTGCTTAGTGTATAAAGTGGGAAAGAAGCATGAAATCAAGACTTCTGTTCTCAACTCAGATCTTTCTCTCATATATTTCTCTCTCATTCTAAAGCACTAAAAAGTGATTCTTCTCTGAGTTCTGCTTTTCCTAGGTAGTGATCATTCATATTTGGATATCTCACTTGCTACATATGAGCTTGGAGAAGCAACAGTGGCAACAGCAGGTATCAATTTGATATTTGTTAGATGACACGTTGTGCTTGGAATTTTACAAACATTTTCTCTAGTTTTCTTATAGTGTGTGGTAGGTAATTAATTTGCAAATAATAAAACTGAGACTTAGAATGATGTTTTTCTTTAACAAAAACAGTTATATTTTAGATTCCACATATAAATGATTTTATATATTTGTCTTTGATGTACTTTATTTATAATCTCTGGGTCCATCCTTGTTGCCGCAAAGGGCATTATTTCATTCTTTCTTAGGGCTAAATAGTATTCCATTGTGTGTATGTATATTATTATAATATGTAATGTTATATATGCAATAATAATATAATATTAATATGTAATATGAAGACTATAATATTGATATTAATATAATATATATTAATTTATGTAATACTGCATATGAAGATTATATATATATACACAGTCTTCTATATCTTCTTTTTCCATTCATCTATTGATGGATGTTTAAATTGCTTCCATGTCTTGGCTCTTGTAAATAGTACTGCTATGAACATTGCAGTGCATGTATCTTTTTGAATTATGATTTTCTCCAGATATATGCCCAGGAATGGGATTGCTGCATCATATGGTAATTCTGTTTTTATTTACAAAACAGGAACAGACTCACAGACATTAAAGACAAACTTATAGTTACCAAAATGGGGAGGGGGAAGGGATAAATTAGGAATTAGCAGATACAAAATACTATATATAAAATAGGTAAATAACAAAGTCCTACTGTATAGCATAGGTAACTATATTCAGTATCTTGTAATAAACTATAATGGCAAGAAATATGGTAAAAAAATATGTGTATAACTGAATCACTTTGCTGTACACAAGAAACTAACACAGCATTGTAAATTTCTATACTTTAATTAAAAATATTATGGAAATTCCAATCATGACTCAGTGGCTTAAGAGCCCAACATAGTGACTATGAGGATGTGGGTTCTATCACTGGCCTCACTCAGTGGGTTAAGGATCTGACGTTGCTGCAAGCTTCTGTATAGGTGGTAGATGTTGCTTAAATCTAGTGTTGCTGTGGTGTAGCCTTGTAGCTGTAGCTCTGATTAGACCCCTAGCCTGAGAACCTCCACATGCTGCAGATGCGACCATAAAAAGAAAAAAAAAATGTTATGAAGCAAACAAACAGTTATAAGCATTACAGTTCAAAGGAAAGAAGAAAAGAAACGTTTTATAATTTAAAAATTTGTTCCTCAGGAGTTTCCATCATGGCTCAGTGGTTAAGGAATCCGACTGGAAACCATGAGGTTGCGGGTTTGATCCCTGGCCTCGCTCAGTGGGTTAAGGATCTGGCGTTGCCGTGAGCTGTGGTGTAGGTTGCAGACGCGGCTTGGATCCCGCGTTGCTGTGGCTGTGGTGAAGGCCGGCAGCTACAGCTCCTGTTAAACCCTTAGCCTGGGAACCTCCATATGCTGCAGGTGTGGCCCTAGATAAGGCAAAAAGACAAAATAAATAAATAAATAAAAGTTTGTACCTCAGATGAATAATTTTTGAAACCATACCCTTGAAATAGCTTCCTTGTATTCGTGCTTAATGTCTTAGAAGGATTTCTGTTTGACTTGTTTTTAATCAGAGGTTTTTAGATTCATTTCTTCCTATCTCCCCTAAGGCTTCTGTTAGTTTTTTTTTTCCTTTTCTTTTCTTTTTTTTAGGACCCCAGCTGTGGCACATGGAAATTCCCTGGCTAGGGGTCAAATCGGAGCTACAGCTGCTGGCCTACACCACAGCCAAGCAATGTGGGATCCAAGCCGTGTCTGCAACCTACACCACAGCTCACGGCAATACCGAATCCTTAACCCACTGAGCAAGGCCTAGGATCAAACCCTCATCCTCATGGATACTAGTCGGATTCGTTTTTGCTGTGCCAAGACAGGAACTCCTCCTATTAGTTTTTAAAGTCTGTGTGGGTTTTTTTTTTTTTTTTTGTCTTTTTAGCGTGGCAAATGGAAGTTCCCAGGCTAGGGATTGAATTGGAGCTGGAGCTGCAGCTGCCAGCCTATGCCACAGCCACAGCAACACCAGATCTGAGCTGCCTCTGTGGCCTACACTGCAGCTCACAGCGATGTTGGATCATTAGTAACCCACTGAGTGAGGCCAGGGATCGAACCCATGTCCTCATGGATACTAGTTGGATTTGTTACTGCTGAGCCACAATGGGAACTCCCTAAAATCTGAATATTTTTAGATAATGCAGTAATGTTTGTGACTAGTTGTAGTGGACATCTGTGGCTCAAGTTTATGTTGGTTCAACATATGTATTATCCTACCTTTATTCTTATGGTTCCTTTTGGGAACTTCCTCTTCAGCATCCCTTACTTCTGCTACTGGGATGTAAACAGATCTAGTTTGGCCTAAAAGATTATTTCATTCACTAAAGCGTTAGTGATCCATTCTTTTAGGGATAGGAAAATAGGGCTATGTAATAAAGAATTCGGCCTCAGCTCAAAGACAAGTCTGGCCTTTGTCTCTTGCTTCTAGGAGGTAACCTCTAAGCCCTTGGAATTTCCTGCTAGGAATATCTTTATTAGTCATGGTGGGCCCCTTAGACCACGTGATGTCAGACTGACTTCTGGGATATAGGCTGGAGATTGAGCTAAATTGTGCTGGTAATTATTCAATCAATCATGCCTATAGAGTAAACCCCAATAAAAACTCTGGACGTGGAAGCTTGAGTGAGCTTCTTTAGCTGGCAGTGCTCTTAGAGTATTGTCATATATTAGTTCTGGAAGAGTAGTGCATCCCTGAGGATGAAAGCTTTGCATCTGGAACCCTTCCAGACTCTGCCCTACACATGTTTTCCTTTGGCTGATTCTAACTCGTATCCTTTTGCTATAATAAAACAGTAATGATCAATCTAATGTTTTCCTGAGTCCTGGAAGTTGTTCTAGTTAATCATCAAATCTGTAGGTTGTCATGGGAACTCCCTTGAATATATAGCTAGATGGTCTGAAGTGAGGGTGTCCTTTTGGGACGCCTAAGCTTGTGATAGTATCTGAAATGCAAGCAGTTTTGAGACCATTTCCTCTGTTTTGCAATTGATTTCAGAAATCTTGGGTGTACTTGACAATCTGGAGGACTGTGCCTTTAACCTGTGTTTAGGTTAGGGTCAGGTAGAGTATTGCATAGGATTGATATATGGGCAGATAGGGAAGTTATGGTTTTAGAAATGTTAAACTAGGGGTATTAAGCTGGAAAGATGTGGTTGGTTGCTGGTGGCCATAGTGGCTACCATGTGGTGATAACCTGCATGCAGAATGTAGCTAGGTAGAGTAATAGAATCATGAAATGAAGAAAGAGAGCTCTGACAATATTGTTTGGGTCCACTAATTTCCCTGTGCCAGTCACCATATGTATCCATGACTTCTTGGTTCAGTAAATCATTAAATTTCCCTTTTGCTTAAACTAGTTTGAAATGACCTCCACCGTAGCAGTGTAAGAGTTTGTCAAACACCTGTTCTTGGGACCCAGTGCTTTTCCTGGAAGATCACAAAGCTCCATATGTATTACTGAATAAAATTTTAATCAAGAATCTCATTTCCATGGAACCCTGATAATCACTTAGAACTTCATTTCAAATATACCTCGAACTTTTATTTATCAAGGAAGAAACCTTACCTTTATGAACATATTTCATTAATGAGTGAACGTGTTTATCCCCCTGAATTGTATTATCTAACTATACTTTTTGGTATAGAAATCGAGAATAGGAGTTCCTGTTGTGGCGCAGTGGAAATGAATCTGACTAGCGTCCTTGAGAATGCAGTTTTGATCCCTGGCCTCGCTCAGTGGGTCTGGGATCCGGGGTTGCCATGAGCTGTGGTGTAGGTCACAGACATGGCTTGGATCCTGCATTGCTGTGGCTGTGGTGTAGGCCGGCAGCTACAGCTCCAATTTGACCCCTAGCCTGGGAACTTCCATATGCTGTGGGTGTGGCCCCAAAAAGCAAAGAAATTGAGAATAAAGGGGAAAATGTAAAGTCAAAAAGATTCTGAAAACTCATATACTTTTAAATATTGTTTGTTGAACAAAGGAAATTAATAAAAGTTTGATGTTTTTGGTGCACAAACTTGAGTTTGGGAGCAAATTCTTTTGGATTAAAGTTATGAGTAAATTTCCTTATACAGAAATTAGCCCATTTACAAATCTATATAGAATTTATTCAAGTGCAGATATACATATTTAAAAATAATTATTAAATTTATCCTGTTATAAATCAACAAATACTTATTTTAGAAAATAGAAAAATAAAAATATTCATTGATTCAAGATATATTTCTTAGCACCTATTATATATGAGACATTCTCAATTTCAGTGAACAAGACAAATGTATTTTTGTTCAAATGGGGATGAAATTTTGTGGTATAAAGGAAAACAAAATTATCCATAATCCTACTCTCCAAAAGAACAAGGTTAATATTTTGGTGTATTTCCAACATACATGTTTGAGTGTGTGTGTAATGCAGTTGGAATAATGCTCTGCATAGTCTTGGATTCTACTTTTTTCCTTTAGCTTATCTTTAATCTTACCTTAAGGTACTAAACAGTCTTCCAAAAGATTATTTTTAATGGTTAATAATATTGTAAATCATATTTATTTACATTTTTTAAGAAGTCTTCTGTAAACATACGTACATTTGTGTAGACCATGACTGTTTTAATAAGATATATTCTTTTTTTTTTTTTTTGTCGTTGTTGCTTTTTAGGCTGCTCCAGTGGCATATGGAAGTCCCAGGCTAGGGGTCGAACCAGAGTTGCAGCTGCTGGCCTATGCTACAGCCACAGCAATGCAGGATCCAAGCCCAGTCAGTCTGTGACCTACACCACACCTCATGGCAACTCTGGATTCCTGATCCATGGAGCGAGGCCAGGGATTGAACCTGCATCCTCATGGATACTAGTCAGATTTGTTTCCACTGTGCCACAATGGAAACTTCCTATAAGATGTGTTCTTGAAATGAGTGGCTAAAAAGACAGGAATATTTTAGTTTTGTTTTAATAAATTTGAATTTTTTTCCCTAGAAATAATGTATTATGTTAGAGTCCTGCCAAAGAAGTGTTAGGATTGCTTGTTTCACTTTGCCATCATTAAATATTGATGTACATTTCTTGCTAGGCATTGTTTCACACTCTTGCTTTTGTTAAATAATGCTATTTTTTTCTTTTCTTGGCCATACCTGTGGCATGTGGAAGTTCCAGGGGAGGAATCAAACCGCACACCATAGCAGTGACTCAGGCCGGATGCAATGACAATGCCGGATCCTTAACCTGTTGCACCACAAGAGAACTCCTAAAGGATGCTTTGTTGTAGTATAGCTTCTAACTAATTATTTCAGGCATATAGGAAATCAGTCAATGTTTTCTTGTGCAATGCCCATTCTTCAGCAGTGGTCTTATTTCTGGAGCAGCAATCAAACTAACGAGACACAGTAGGCCTTGCCCAGCTTTAAGTGAAATAACCATTAAGAAAAGATACAGATGGACAAGAAAATAGCATGCACAACAACAACATAGATACCAGTGTTGTAGTTACTTCACACAGTATATTCATGGTGATAAGAGATGGGGCTATGTGGTAGACTATCTCAACTTTTGTATAGCTTATTAAGTAACCTCTTTAGGGATACAGGAGTAGAGTCCATTCTCCAGGGCAGCTGCATCTCATCAACATATGTTCTTCACTATAATTTCAGCAGTGAGGTACAGGTGCTTGGTAGTACAAATTCTTAGCTGGAGATTTTTATCTTGCAATCACTATAGATATACTTCTCACAGTTCCTTGAGTTAGCAGTAGCCATCTATGAGGCTACAGGGAAGGAACTGACTGTTAAAACTCCTTCCTGGAGTTCCTGCTCAGTGGAAACAAATCCAACTAGTATTCATGAGGTCACAGGTTCGATCCTTGGTCTCACTTATTGGGTTAAGGATCTGATTTGAAAAAACAACCTCTTTCCTTTAGTCCTGTATCTAGAATTTTTATTAAACATTCTTTGTAATTCTAAGACTTAGATTTTATTATCTTCTGTATGTGTGTGGATTATAGGTAAATAGTTTGTGTGCAATTTATGGAAAGGGTTCTTGTCTTTGAAAGCAATCTGCCTGGAGCAAATCCCAATTTCTGCCTTTACTTAGGTTACTTGAATCCCCCATACTTTACCTGTAAAGTGAAATAATAATAGCATTTGCATCACAGAGTAGTTTTGTGGATTGAGTTAATGTATGTAAGACAGGTAATTCCTAGTACCTAATGAGTATATTAGATACTATTTCATATTCTTGCTCAATAGTTGTAGCCCTTATTTCTGCTAATGTCTTAATGCAAGGTTAGTATCCATAACAGTTTAAAATAGGGAACTTTGGGAGTTCCCATCGTGGCTCAGTGGTTAATGAATCCAACTAGGAACCATGAGGCTGCGGGTTCAATCCTTGGCCTTGCTCAGTGGGTTAAGGATCTGGCATTGCCGTGAGCTGTGGTGTAGGTTGCAGACGCGACTCAGATCCCGCTTTGCTGTGGCTGTGGCGAAGGCCGGCAGCTACAGCTTCTGTTAGACCCTTAGCCTGGGAACCTCCACATGCCGCGGGTACAGCCCTAGATAAGGCAAAAAGACAAAAAAAAAAAAAAAGGGAACTTTGTTAATAAGCGTACTTGTTCCTAATTCTTGTAGAAAACTCGTTAGTGCTCATTGTTAAACAATTTCATTGCTAAGTTTGAAACATTATTATTTTTATTATTCCTTTTAACTGCAAGTAACAGAAACATCAACATACTGACTAAACCATGTCACCATAAACACAAAACACTACTTTCCTATCAGCACTGTTCACTCCATACTTAGAATTGTTTCCCTTATTGTCTGTTGATGGATTCCACTAATACCACTGTACATATTTATGTTGCACAAGTGAGAGAAGTCAATTTGTTTTGACTCTCTTAAGAGTAAAAAATTTATTGTCCTAACAAATTTAGGTTTACCTATATCCTAAGTGATCATTGACTAGCAGGATGAGATTAGCCTAAATTGATCAGGATATAAATTATTCAAGAAAGTTAGATGGAGTCACTGTTGAAAAGTCAACTACAGTGGTTACTACCAAGAGAATCCAAACATGCCTAATTTTTTAAAAAGTTAAAAAAATATGTTGAGTTTGATCAAATCTAATGAAACTTTAAAAAAGGTGAAAATTTTAATGTAAATTTCAATATATATTTCTAATATTAGACCATCCTTATAGTCTTGGGATAAATCCCACTTGGTCGTAGTGGATAGTTCATACATAGTTTAGTTTCATTTGTTGTTTTAGTATTTCTTGTAGGATCTATATTGATAAATGAAACCGATCAACTTTTGTATGTGCTTGCCATTTATATATATATATATATATTTTTTTTTTTTGTCTTTTTGCCTTTTTTATCCAGAGCCGCACCTGCGGCATGTGGAGGTTCCCAGGCTAGGGGTCTAACAGGAGCTGTAGCTGCCGGCCTTCGCCATAGCCACAGCAATGCGGGATCCGAGCCGCATCTGCAACCTACACCACAGCTCACGGCAACGCCGGATCCTTAACCCACTATGCAAGGCCAGGGATCTAACCTGCAACCTCACGGTTCTTAGTCGGATTCGTTAACCACTGAGCCACGAAGGGAACTCTGCCATTTATATTTTTAATAGATTTATTGAGATATAATTCATATACTATATAATCTACCCATTTGAAGTGTACAGTTCTAAAGTGAATTAAATTCACAATTATGTATCATTTGCTGCAATCAATTTTACAACATTTTCTTACCTTATAAAAAACACACTTACCTCTAGCTGTCACCCCCGCAACCTCTTTGACTTCCCCATCCTAGGCAACTACTAATTTCAAATTTTAATGGTTTAATTAGTGAAAGATATACTCAGCAACTTTCAAATATGCAATACAGTATTATTAATTATATTCACCACACTGTGCATTATATCCCCATGGCTTATTTATAACTGGAAGTTTGGACCTTTTGAACCCCTTTACCCACTTCACCTCCTCCTTACCCTTCACTTCTAGAAGCGACCAATTTGTTTTTTGTATCTATGAACTTGGTTTGTTTTTCCTTTTAGTTTCCATATATAAGTACGATTATACAGTATTTGTGCATCCACGTTGTCACAAATGGTAAGATTCCATTCTCTCTCTCTCTTTTTTTTTTTTTTTGTCTTTTTAGGGCGGCACCCATGGCTTATAGAAATTCCTGAGCCAGGGGTCCAATCGGAGCCACAGCTGCTGGCTTAGACACAGCTAAGATTCCATTCATTTTTACAGCTGAATAATATTCCTGTGTGTGTGTGTGTGTGTGTATCTTTCCATATGTAGTGTGTATATCTATCTATCTATCTATCTATCTATCTATCTATCTATCTATCTATCTATGTATATATACACACATATATTTAACAGCTTTATTGAGATATAGTTCATTTAAGAATTCATTTAAGGAGTTCCCGTCGTGGCGCAGTGGTTAACGAATCCGACTAGGAACCACGAGGTTGCGGGTTCGATCCCTGCCCTTGCTCAGTGGGTTAACGATCCGGCGTTGCCGTGAGCTGTGGTGTAGGCTGCAGACGCGGCTCGGATCCTGCGTTGCTGTGGCTGCGGCGCAGGCCAGTGGCCACAGCTCCGATTAGACCCCTAGCCTGGGAACCTCCACATGCCGCGGGTGCGGCCATAAACCCACGGCCATAAAATGACAAAAGGCAAAAAAAAAAAAGAATTCATTTAAGATATAATCCAGTCATTATCCATTCATCCATTTATGGACTCTTAGGTTATTTCCCTATCTTGGCTGTTCTAAGTAATTCTGCAGTGAACATGGTGGTGCATTTATCTTTTTGAGTTAGTATTGTTATTTTCTTTGGATAAGTACCCAGAGATAAGATTGCTGGATCATATGGTAGTTCTGGTTTTAAATTTTTGAGGAATCTTCACACTGTTTTCCATAGTGGCTGCATTAATTTACATTCCCACCAACTGAGCACAAAGGTTTCCTTTTCTCCACATCTTTGCCAATACTTGTTACATCTTATCTTTCTTGTATTGAGGTATAGTTGGTTTACAATATTATATTAGTATCAGGTGTACAACATAGTGATTCAAAATGTTTATAGATTATACTCCAGTTAAAGTTATTATAAAATGTTGGCTAGGAGTTCCCTTCATGGCTCAGTGGTTAACGAATCCGACTAAGAACCGTGAGGTTGTGGGTTCAATCCCTGGCCTTGCTTAGTGGGTTAAGGATCCAGCGTTGCCGTGAGCTGTGGTGTAGTTTGCAGACGCGGCTCGGATCCCTCATTGCTGTGGCTGTGGCGAAGGCCGGCAGCTACAGCTCCTATTAGACTCCTAGCCTGGGAATCTCCATATGCCGCAGGTGCGGCTCTAGATAAAGGCAAAAAGACAAAAAAAAATGTTGGCTATATTTCCTATTTTATATAGTATATCCTTGTAGCTTATTTATTTTATACATAGTAATTTGTACCTCTTAATCCCCTACTCTATTTTGCCCCTGCTTCCTTCTCTCTCCCCACTGGTAACCACTAGTTTGTTCTCTATATCTGTGAGTCTATTTCTTTTTTGTTTTATTTACTAGTTTGTTATATATTTAGAGTGGCTGGTTGAGAGGCTTAAAGTACCTTAGAGCTAGTGTAGGCCTTCAGGTGGGTGGAGCTGGTGCCAGGCTGTCTTGGGATTGGTGCCTCCCAGTGGTGGGTGAGGCTCTTTCTGAGGCTAGAGTTGGTTCAGTGGTGGGTGGAGTTGGGTCCTGAGGTCTTTGACTGCGGGGCACTGATTGTCATGAGTCTAGTGCCTGTGCGTTGGTATGTGGGCTGAGTCCCGGGCCCTCTAGTGAACAAGTCTGTGTCCAGGGGTGGTTGTGGGCTCAGAGGGTCTTAAGATGTCCTGTCTGCTGAGGGTGGGACTATGTCCCCGTCTGGCTAGTTACTTGGTCTATGGCGTCCCTGTTCTGGTGCCTACAGGCTGATGGACTGGGTCAGGGCTGGGTCCTGAAGCTAATATGCTTGAGGGAGGATTTCTAAATGGCACTTGCCAGCACCAATGTCCACATGGTAAGTAAGTCCCTAAAAATGTCTGCTGCCAGTATCTGTGTCCCCAGGGAGAGCTCTAGTTTCTTCCTGCCTTTCCATGAGACTCTCCAAAATCAGCAGGTAGTTCTAAAACAGGTTCCTTTCAGATTTCTGCTTCTGCCCTAGTTCTGGGGTGTGTGAGATTTTGTGTGTGCCCTTTAAGAGTGAAGTCTCTATTTCCCACAGCTTTTGCGGTCTCCCCAGAATAAGCCCCACTGTCTTTAACAAACATTTTGGGGGGTCTTGGTGCAGGAGCCCCATGTGGGGCTCAGAACACTTGCTTCTTGGAGAGAACCTCTGCAGTGATAATTGTTCTCCCCTTTGTTGCCCACCTGAGGGCATGAGTGACTCCACCCCTCCTACCTGTCTCATTGTGGTTCCTTCTTTATATCTCAAGTTGTAGAAAATCTTTTCTTTTTTCATTCCTCTTTTCCCCTGGTAGATTCCATTCTTTCTCATTAATTTTACTCTGTAAATAATTGTAATTTTGGTGTGCCTGAGAGAGGAGGTGAGCTCAGGGTTTTCCTACTCCACCATCTCTTTTCATGCCTGCCAACCACTAATTTAATATCTATATTTTTATATTTGCCTGTTCTGGATCTTTTGTATAAATGAAATCACACCCTATGTAGTCCTTTGTGACTGGCTGTTTTTATTTAGCATTTTTTAAAGTGATTGCTCTCTTAAAAAATTAGTATTTTGTATTGTTTTAATATTAATTTCATAAGATTAATTGGTTTACTTGGCATCTTAAAATATTTGTATATAATTTCTACAACAAGGGGATCATTATGCTTATACATTTCAAATAATTTACAGTAAAATCATCTGGTTTTGCAGTAATTATCTTTTAAGCTTTTTTTCTGCCTCTGAGATGTTCGGCAGCTCCCCAAGACTACCTTTGCTTCTGACAACTGCACATTCTGAGGTCTCCAAGACCACCTTCAGGTTTAATAATTCACTGGAAGGATTCACAGAACTCAGCAAAGCTGGTATACTCACAGTTATAATTTATTATAGTGAAAAGCAGCAAATTAAAATCAACCAGGGGAAGAAGCACATGGGGCAGGGTACAGGAGATAAAATTACAGAGCTCCCAATTGTCCTCTTCAAGTAGAGGCGTGCAGACAGTGCTTATTTCTCCCAGTAATGATGTGTGGCAATATACATGGAATATTGCAACCAAAGAAACTCACTCAAGCCTTTGTGTCCAGTTTTTATTGGGCCTTGGGTCATGTAGTTATGGTTGGCCACATATGTGGCTTACCTTAGTCTGTAGCTCCTCCAGAACTCCTTAGCTGCTGCCGTGTGTCCCAAAGCACCCTCCCCCAAACCATAAATCATATATACATTTGTCTTTATAGGGCCACACCCACAGTATATCCAAGTTACCAGGCTAAGGGTCAAATTGGAGCTGTAGCTGCTAGCCTCTGCCACAGCAACAGCAACACCAGATCTGAGCAGCATCTGCGACTTATGCCGCATCTCACAGCAGTGCCAGATCCTTAACCCACAGAGTGGGGCCAGGGATAGAACCCGCATCCTCATAAATATTAGTCGGGTTCTTAACCTGCTGAGCCACAGTGGGAACTCCCATAAATCATATTCTTAGCATAGACTGGGTGGGCTGACCCAAGGACCCCAAGTAGATAAAGATACTTTTATCAGGTGGAATATGTCAGAAGTTTGGAGGTTACTCTCTAGGAGTTGGGGGCAAAAGGGTAAGGCCTTTCTCTAGGGCAAGGTTAAATCCTTTACTATGCACCGCTTATAGCTGAAAGTCTATTTAAGAATTTTGTTTCTTAAGTTGATTTTGCTTGTATTTTCCCAGATAATTTTGTCTTGTATCGACTTTTTCAAATTTTTGGTGAAATGTAATCTTAGTTATTTTTTATACATTTTAATTGTCTCTTAAAAATATCCATTTTCTTATTTCTAAGCTTTAAAGTTGTATTTTTAGTAGCTTTTCTATTTGAAATTTGTCAATTTTATTATTCTTCTTCTTTACTTAGATCTAAAAAAGTTAATTCAACATTTCTATAGCTATTCATTATTTTTTATGCTTAATTTAATTTAATTTAATTTTTTTTTTTTTTTTTAGGGCTATACCTGTAGCATATGGAAGCTCCCAGGCTAGAGGTCAAATCAGAGCTGTGCTGCTGGCCTGCGCCATAGCCACAGCAATGAGGATCCGGGCCGCATCTGTGACCTATGTAGCACAGCTCACGGTAATGCCGGCTCCTTAACGCACTGAGTGAGGCCAAGGATTGAACCCTCCTCCTCGTGGATATGAGCCAGGTTCATAACCAGCTGAGCTACAGTGGGAACTCCTATGCTTATTTTTAAATGTCTTCTGTTTCTTAACTTTGTTTTATTGTTATATTACTCTGAAATTATTTATAATTATCAATAATTGTCTCAGATAAATTTCATTAGCTGTAATACTACCACTGCACAAAGCTAAAAATCTTGAATTATGTGCCTTATTTATCAGCATTTGTTTTGTTTAATAATAAGTCTTCATGACTTTGAAATGTTCAAGAACGTCACATATTTTTTTTCTAAAATTTAATCTCTTTTATTTTAATTGAATTTAAAATTTTGAGGTAGTTGTAGATTTACATGCAGTTATAACAAATAACATGGAGAGACTGCCCATGTATACTTTGCCAAGTGTGACCCAGTGGTAAAAACTGGCAAAACTATAGTACAGTAGCACAAGCAGGATATTGATACTGATATATTCAATATACAGAACATTTGCATCACCACTTCCATCCTGTTTAGCACCCTCAACTCCTAGTAACTACTATAATTTCTATAATTTTGTCATTTCAAGAGTGTTATATAGTTGGAGTCATATAACATGTAGCCTTTTGAGATTAACTTTTTTTTCACTCATCTTAATTCTATGCAGATTCATCCAAGATCTTGTGTGTACTAGTAGTTTCTTCTTTTTTATTGCTGAGTAGTATTCCATGGTAAATAAACCAGTTTGTTTAATTATTCATGTTTAGAAAGATATTTGGGCTGTTTCCAGTTTTGAAGCTGAAAGGCTGTTATGAAACATTTGTGTACAGGTTTTCGTGTTAATGTAATCTTCCTTTCTCTGGGATAAGTCCCTAGGAATACAATTGCTAGATTGTGTGGTAGTTGTGTGCTATTTTTTAAAGAATCTTCTCATTTTTTCCCCAAAGTATTTGTACCGTATTACATTTCCACCAGCAATGTTTTAATGATCCAGCTTCTCTGCATCCTTGTCAGCATTTGGTGTTGTCACCTTTTTTTCTGATGGTTTTATAGTGATACCTTATTGAGATTTTAATTTTCATTTCTTGAATGACTAATAACGTTGAACATCTTTTTATATGCTTGTTTGCCATCTGTGTATCTCTTTTGTGAAATGTTTATTCGTGTCTTTTGCCCATGTTCAGATTGGATTATTTAATTTCTTTTGTTGTCAAGTTTACTGAGTTCTTTATATATTTTAGGTACTAGTTCTATGTTACATATATAGATTGCAAGTATTTCCATCCATTCTTTTCTTTTCATTCTCACAATAGGTTCTTTTCTTTTTTTCCCTCCTTTTTTCTTGTATTCCTATAGGTAACTTAGAATATTTTGAGAATTTCATTTTGATTTATTTATAGTGTTTTAGTTTTTTTTTTTTCTTCTGTGCTATGAACATGACAGTTATAGTGGTTTTTACTCTATCTTCTTACTCAGCTTTTTAATGGTTGTTCTAGGTATCACATTACCTATACGTAATTATTAGTCTAGCAGTGTGGTTAATTAACTAGTTTTCATAAAGTGTAGAAAACTTATCCCCCTTTACCTCCTTTTGTTTGTCACCATTTATAATAAAGCTGGACTAAGTATTTTTATACATATATTTATGACTAAGATAGTGTTATAATTTCGTTTCAACCATCAGACATACTTTAGGAGACTCAAAGGGAGAAGGAAAGTCAATTCTATTTATCAGTATTTTTACTTAATGTTTTCTTTGAAGAAGATATTCCTGATATTTCATGTTTCCTATTTTAATCATTTTTATTTCATTTAGATAATATCCTTTAAACCATTTTTTTAAAGAGTATATCTGCTGGCAACAAATTCTCTTAGTTTTCTTTCCTTTGAGAATATATTGATTTTCCCTTCATTCACTGAATATAGGATTCTGATTTCAGAACTATTTTATTTTGATACTTGATAAAATGTGCCACTTCCTTGTGGTTTCTATTTTAGTTTTTGATAAGAAATCTACTGTCATTTGAATTGTTTGCCTCCTATAGTTAAAGTGTTTTTTCCCTGATGCTTTGAAGACTTTTTTTTTTTTTTTAGTTTTCAGAAGTTTAACTATGTTTTATCTTGATATGAATTTCTTTTGGCATTCTCTGGCTTTCCAATTCTTCAGCTCCACATTTGTGATATCTGAGGCATTAGGAAAAACCTTTAGCTGGTCCATCCTTGTTTTCAGATCGATGCATGGATCAGTCATTTGCCTGCTTTGCTCATTTCAGCTCCATTGGTTTAATAGTTAAAGGAAATTCCCTCCAAATTTAGACACTAGTTAGTCAGTTTTTAGTTTTGCTGTTTTTTAATCTCTTTTTCTGGGTAGGTATTTTAGGAGAAGGGAGTGGTGGCCAGCCAGATAACATTTAAAACTAAAATCTTCCAGAGTAAATCTTAAGGGTAAAGTTAAGTCTAAGTGAAAGCAAGGCTTAAAAAATGAATTGAACAATTAAGCTCTAAAATAGTCTCTTCATTTAAAAACCTGCTATAATGGAAAAATAAAAATCATTGTAAAATTAAAAAAAATGCAGACTTAGCAAGCAAATTATTGTTAAAAGAAAAATACATCCATTCAAAAAAAGTCAATGACATACAAAAATAATTTAATTGTTTGAGTTTTTAAACATTTTTAAATCTTTGAATCAACCTTCTCTTGGTTATTGAATAGGTATAATTTGCTGATCTATAACTGAGCCAGTTTTGGCGTAAATTTAATTAATTCCAGTAGATGAAACACATGCATATCTTCATAAGCAACAAATTATTTGTAGATTTTTATTTTAATAATTTTCTAAAACTTAGATTTGTTTATTAGTAGTAATTTACATAGATTTCTCAAAGATAGTTGCTGTTAATTATGTACACTATTCTGTCAATTTAATAAGGAGTCACTTGACTAGGCTAGAGATATCAGTTAGCTTTTGCTACATTAAAAAAAATAAAATCCAATTTGGAAGCTTAGACCAGCAAGCAGAAGCTTAGAACAGCTAAGTCTAATAACTCATTTGGATGGTTTCTGCTAATTTGAGCTGGGCTTGGTGAGGCTCATGTGACTCTGACCAGCTGTGAATTGGCCATTTAACTTTGCTCATCTTGGTTCTGCTCTCTCATATATCTGGGGCCTCACCTGGGTCACTGGACTGATCTACCACTGTTCCATGTGTTTCATCCTCCAGCAGGCTAGCCCAGGCATGTTCCTGTGATGGAGAAGATGTGGGGAGCAGAGCACAGAAAGTGTACCATGTTTCTAGAGGCCTAGGTTTGAGACTGGCAAAAATATCTCTTTGCATTTTATCAGCTAAGCAAGTCACAGGGGTTGATAAAATAGACTCCACCTATTGATGAACTACAAAGTAACATTTAAAAGGTTGTAGATATAGGCAGGGGTGAGTAATTATGGCCACTGTGTTCAATCCAATATTTTAGAAACAGATGGAATTGGAACTAGGACTGTTTCATGCCTCCAGACAAGATTTCTTTTTATTATACTAGCTTTCTTCCTACTTACATCTACAATGAATCTGAATGAAAAAACATTTGTGCCTTAGGGCATGTGTTATTCCTCAAGAACTGATCTAGATGGCTGTGATGAATTTACATTCTGTTTATCTAATGAGTACTTAGTAGTTCTTCACAAAGTCAGTTTTAGGGTATCTGAGGAAAATAGATTTTATGCATTTGGAAATGTCTGTTGTTTTCCAAATGATATCAGTATACTGAATCTCTTGAAGGTTAAGAAGAACCTTTTACATTCCTTTACCTGTTTATTCCTTTGACTATAAGTCTCAAGGAATCCGAGTGATACCATGAGAATTGTGTTACTCCAGTAATCAGGGTCTTAAATTCATTTCACTTCTTTTTTTTTTGTGTGTGTGTGTTTTTGCCTTATCTAGGGCTGCACCTGCGGCATATGGAGGTTCCCAGGCTAGGGGTCCAACAGGAGCTGTAGCTGCCAGCCTTTGCCACAGCCAGAGCAACGCGGAATCCGAGCTGCGTCTGCAACCTACACCACAGCTCACGGCAACGCTGGATCCTTAACCCACTGAGCAAGGCCAGGGATTGAACCCGCAACCTCATCGTTCCTAGTCGGATTCGTTAACCACTGAGCCACGACGGGTACTCCTTAAATTCATTTCACTTCTTATGTCCTACAAAAATTATTATTATTTGTGAGTTATTCTTTTTGGAAAGCAAGTTATAGGGTAAGATAGAGAACTTTAAGGTATGTTTTACCTCAAGTTGAAATTTTATCAGAGCCCATTCACTCCTAGTTATCACACTTGCATTTATAGAACTGGAGATAGATGAAACAGATAAAATTGTTATGGAGTTATGGCAGTTTCAAGCAGTCCTGTTTGTTTGTCCCCAGATCATTCTATGCCAGTTCCAAAAATCCCCTCCTGCCAAAATTAGGCTTGGAAAAATAACATATTTCGTATATGACATATGTTTGAAATTAGCAGGAAATGAAGCCAAGATTTGGAAATTAGCAAGGAAAAAGTTATTTCTGAAAACATTTGGGAGCCAAAGAGTAGTGTTTGGCTTAAAATATTATACCATTTTATTGTTTTGTAAATAAATAATTAAAAAAAAGAAAATATTTCTTTTTTTTAGTGTGTATAATTCTTACTTAAAAATTCTTTGTCACAGAGAAAACAAGTAGTCTAAATGTACCATGTGTAGGATAACTAATATTATGATAAGCTATTAAATCTTTTTCTGTATGAATTTTCTTGAAATTAAATCATGCGCATCAGTTTCTCATACGTGAAAGGGATTTCTGTTAATTTGCTACCTGAAAATATATAGGAATAGTTGAAGAGATCAGAACAAGAATCAACCCCCCCCAATACAGAGCACTGTTTAGACCTAATTTCTTCATAAGTACATTGTCATGTCTATGCTAAATGTAAAATTGTCTTCTTTGTCAACTTTCTCCTTGAATTGATCTAATAATTCAAAGTAAGGAACATTCACTAGGCATTGTCTATACAAGGCAATGAGACACCAAAGAGAGACATTAGAAGATTTGCAAATTGGTCCTTGACCACAGAAAACCTAAATTATAGTTGAAAAGAACAAAAAAATGGAAGGTATTGTTCTTGCCAGGGCCCTAAGTATGGGAACTTGCATTCCTTTAGAATCTTAGAGAAATTTATAAAAAGATGAAGACTTGTCTGGATTTATTGATTCTATGATTCCAGGCTGGACTCAAAGAAATGAAGCCATAGTTGTTTTTAGGCTCCTCAGAATTACACATTTTTTTTGTTGTTGTTTTGGCTTTTGTCATTTTAGGGCTGCACCCATGGCATATGGAGATTCCCAGGCTAGGGGTTTAATGGGAGCCCTAGCTGCTGGCCTGCACCATAGCCATAGCAATGCAGGATCCGAGCTGCATCTGCAACCTACACCACAGCTCACAGCAACGCCGGATCCTTAACCCCCTGAGCGAGGCCAGGGATCGAACCTGCAACCTCATGGTTCCTAGTTGGATTTGTTAACCGTTGTGCCACGATGGGAACTCTGAATTACACACTTTGAATAAGCTTTTATAAGAAGAAAAATCTGTTTTGCCATGTCTTCCTAGTTTGTCTCTTCCCATCATTATAAGATGGGGTATTATCAGGAATTCTCTGCTTGGCAGGATGACCTTTGCACTTGAAATAGAGATGTTTGTTTTTGGAGATTGCCTTCTGTCTTTTCTTTGTTAGTTCTCAGCATCCTGTGACTTAGAGGTGGATGCATGGATAGACTAGACAACTCACTAGAATTATGTAGATATTAAATGTCAACTTGAGGAGAGGTAAGCTGGTCTTAACCAACGAGAGTACAGGATATTGCTAGTACAGGTGGTTTCTTAATAGATAAGGAAATGCAGGATTCTAAAGACTATAATATTGTCTAATTCTGTATTACAATAAAGAAGATATAGTGCATGGCCTTGCAAACCACTTTAGTAAGGTATCTCATAGAGTGACCCAGGTTTTTATCGATGACACCATCAACAGAAAGTAGTGAGTGGACTTTGAGAACTGGATCAACTAGTTATCATTGTATGACATTCATCAGGGCCCTTAAACTCTTAAGTTCATTCATCTGTAAGATAGAGCTAATATAAATAATTATCTTTCAGAATTCTAGATGAGAAATTACACTGAAAAATGTTTTCAAATGTAAAAAACGTGTATACGCACATTATCTATCTGTCTGTTTATGTACCTACTTACCTATCTATCCACCTATCTACCTATCTCTATGTTAATTGTTTTTATATTACATGCAATACCTAGAAAAAACTTATAAAGAGTAGAAGAACTCAAAGCCCAAACATAGCCAATGTTTCCTCTGGGGTGGTTATGGACAACCTATCTTTGCTTGTAAATATCCTTTCAGAGAGCTTTCTGTCTCAGGAATATAACTGAATAAGACAAATAGCTAAAGCCCTTGATGGAAAGTGACAAATGACATGAGAAAATTTTAAGCTAAGATTCCAAGAATTCAGAGAAGCAAGGCCATTGGGAAGGGCTTCTTTGTGACGCAGTAGGGTGCCAGACAATTTAAAATGGGCTTTTAAGTACTGGGGTTGGGGGGGAGGATTTCAGCAGGTGAAGATGCCAGTGGGGGGTAGGAGGACATTCCAAACACAGGAATGAATGTGAATACAGCTGTGTAGGTGAAAGTGTTGAGCACAGATTCTGTTAAAAGTCGAAAGAAAGAGAACTGTGATAGCAGTCCTGAAATCCCTTCTTTGGAAATTCTAGGGGTGGATTAAAAGTAGGAGGGAAGGAATGAATGAAAGTGCAATGGAAGAGCAAGAAGAGAGATAAATGTGCTAAGAAGTGAGAGGAATGGGGACCCAAGGGTACGGGTGAGGGTTGCCAAATACTAAAATGAAGATAAGAACTTTAGAAAACAAAAGTGAATCTGTTTGTCATGCAGAGAACACACACCAGTGAAGAAATTCACTGAAGTGGACACAGAGGGGGAAATATGTTATAAAGGGGTTTTCATGTGGTTATCCTAAGGGTTAAAAACTAGATAGTAAAGCATGTTCTTTGCTGTGTAAGTTTTTTGGTCATTTTGCTATAAAAATAGCTCCAAGCATAGTGCTGAAATGCTGTCGTGTCCCTAAGCACAAGAGGGCTGTGATGTGCCTTATGGAGAAAATATGTATGTTAGATGAGCTTCATTCAGGCATAAGGTATAGTGGTGTTGGTCATGAGTTCAACATAGTGAATCAGCAATACTGTATATATTAAATAAGGTGTCTTTAAACAGTAACACACATAGAACAAGCTTATTTATTCATTGGTTGACAAAAAATGTTTTGACCCTTAGGGGCATTGATTCAATATTTACCAGTTTAGTAATTGGGGTGACTTTATAGAACATAATTACTGTGAATAATGAGAATAGAATATATTTTTTATTGTCAGTTTCATTCTTTTGCATGTGGTTATTCAGTTGTTCCATACCGTTTGTTTGAACTGACTATTCTTTCCTCATTGAATGGGCTTGGCACTGTTGCTGAAAGTTAGTTGACCATAAATGTAAGGGTTCATTTCTGAACTCTCAGTTCTCTTCCATGGATCTATGTCAATCCTTGTGCCAGTGCCATAATGTCTTGATCATTGTTGCTTTATTGTAAGCTTTGAAATCAGGAAGTGCGAGTCCTCCTACTTTGTTCTTTTTTAAGATTGTTTTGTCTGCCCTGAGTCCCTTGCAATTGCATATGAATTTTATTTTAGAAATTTCCAAATTTTAAAATATATTGGAGTAGTTGATTTGCAATTTTTAAATTTTTATTTACAGCAAAGTGATTCAGTTATATATACATACACACACATGCATATATATACACACATACACACACACACATTTTTATTCATATTCTTTTCCATTATGGTTTATCACAGGGTATTGAATGTAGTTCCCTGTGCTATATAGAAGGACCTTGCTGTTTATCCATTTTATATGTAGTAGTTTTCATCTGTTAATCCCAGCCATATGAATTTTATAATCAGTTTATCAATTTACAAAGAAGTCAGCTGGATTCTGATGGAGATTGTATTGAATCTGTAAGGCAGTTTGAGGAATATTACTGTCCTAACAATGTTAAGTCTTCCTGTTCATGAACATAGGATATTTTCTCCATTTACTTAGATTTTTTTTTTAATACTCTTCAACAGTGTTTTAGAGGTTTTAGTGTATAAGCTTTACATTTCTTAAGTTTATGTATTTTTTTAAGTGCTGTTTTTATTTTTCTTTTTTAATTTATTTCTTTTTGACTGCCTGTGGCATATGGAAATTTCTGAGCCAGGGACTGAACTACACCACGGCAGTGACAACGTTGGCTCCTTAAGCTGCTCGGCCACCAGGGGACTCTCATCCATTTTTAATTGTTTATAATCTCTTAATCATGCCCTGCTGTTTTATGTCTGTAGACCCTCATGAATACTGTTCCCTTTGCTTGGAAAGTCTTCCTATCCCAAGTCTAAGTGTTGAATTCTTATGTATCATTCAAGATTTAGTTCTTCCTCTGTATAGGAGTTGTATCATTCAAGATTTAGTTCTTCCTCTGTATAGGAGTCTGTGATTCTACTATCTTTCTTTCTTTCTTTTTTTTTCTTTAAAAAAGGACAAAGGAGTAGAAGTGGATTATTATTATTATTTTTAATTAATATGATTGTTAAGGTAGCCTAACTCAGTGGTTAAGAGCATGGATTTTTGATCAGACATAGCAGAAATGAGTCCAAATCCCACTTCTACAGTTACCTTTGAATTTGGGCAATTACTTTTTTTTTTTTTTTTTGCTTTTTAGGGCCTTACCCATGGCATATGGAGATTTACAGGCTAGGGGTCCAATCAGAGCTACAGCTGCTGGCCACAGCCACAACCACAGCAACACCAGATCTGAGTCACGTCTGTGAACTACACCACAGTTCACAGCAATGCCGGCTCCTTAACCCACTGAGCAAGGCCAGAGATCGAACCCACAACCTCATGGTTCCTAGTCAGATTCATTTCTCCTGCGCCACTGTGGGAACTCCGATTTTGGGCAATTACTTGACCTCACTGAACCTAAATTTTCTTATCAAGTGAGGGCAAATTATGTATCTTTTTGTATTAATTTCTTTACTTCACAGGTTTTTAAGAGTATTATATGTGTTTAATATAGGTAAAGCACTTAGAACATTTCCTGGCCCATGGTAAGTCTTAATTATTTTTATCTGCCCACTTCTTTTTTTTTTTTTTGCCT